>OZ024742.1:354520409-354552909 GCA_964016885.1 Eledone cirrhosa
GCCAAAATCGCATTTCTCTGAAAAGCCATCAGCTTTCTCTATTACTATTCAATTGGAAAGTAAGGCAAAATTATGTTTTTAAGTGCCAAATATATAACTTGATATATAACTTAATATGTGTTACAAAATTCGACCTTTTAATGAAGTATTCGGCAAATATCTTGTCAAATATAGTTAATATTTCCGCTCAAGTGTTGGCACCGCTATATAAAATCGTTAAAGAATGACAAGTCGTCCATAAAAAGTCATTGACATGACCGACTAACTTGGAGTTTTGAGTTATGTCTTGCCAAAATATAAGTTAATTACTGTCGATTTAAGCAACAGTCTCTAGGAACTAATGTCTTTGTCTAGAATTGGAATGTAGTGCATTTACAGAGAAAATTTGACATGGTGGATTGGCAGTATCGGTAGAGGGTCGGGCGCCATGTTTTGACGTATATAGTTACGGCCCTTGCTATTCTGAGTTCAAATCCGGCCGAGGTTAACTGTGCATTTCATCATTACGGGGTTGATAAAATAAAGTACCAATAATGCACTGGGTAATTGCTGGTCTTGTGCCAACAGTAGAAACAATTATTATTTTTATTACGCATCATTACTGCTTCACCGAGCACAGCTCTGTGTGCCTTGGTTATGAACAGTATAGTTTTTGGTGGTGTTGTTTCTATTGTATTTATTGTACATTTCTTAATATGTGGGTAGTGTCTAGTAGCGCTATCTTTTGTATGCTGTATATACCTGTAAGTCCTGTGATTTTGGCTATGTATTTTTCTCTGGGTTTTATTTTTTATCATTCATAGAGAAACTATTAATATAAATATTATTTCTGTTTTCAATTTCCGCATTTGAGATATTTCTATCTCTAGATCTATATATTTGGATAATGTCTCTATTTCCTTGGAAGATATATTGTCGTAGTGGGGATAGATACATTTAGTAGAATGCATTACTTTTCTTTGTGGTCTTTGACTATAATATCTGGTTGTATATGTATGTATTGGCATATCCCAGAGAATGTTTGTTTTATCATTCTATGGGACATTTTTTCTAGCGTGTGTTTGTGCCATTTCTTGCTTTAGGTATGCTGGTATAATTCCCACTGTATTGTGGTTGTGGCTAGATTCTTTTTTGGTTAGTGCGGGGCAGCCAGATACTATATGGTTCATTGTTTCTTCCCTATCTCCACATATTCTACAGTTACTTATAGTGCTTGTTGTCATTATGTACTTCTAGTAGTTTCTTGTAAGTAGACGTCGGTCCTACGTAGCAATTAGAAATCCTTCCGTCCCAGCTTTTAGACCAGTGCTTCGGAACCAGTTTTGTGTTAGTTTTTGATTGTCCTCTTCCTTTCTATTTAACATTTTGGGTATTGGCCATGTAAACATTTTTCTTGACATTTTACATAGCATTCTGGGTGTCAGTTTTCAATTTAAATTTCCGGTCTTTCACAATTTCTACTTTTTTCTCTCTTTGTTTTCATTATCCTCGCAATTAGTCCAGTTGTTGTTTCGAATTTGTTGGCTTCTTTGAAGACAGAAAACAGTTTTTTTGTTCATGTTTCGTGGCTATTTGTATCATGTTTCCTTTGTTTTTTATTAGGTATTTTTGTAGTCCTACAGTAGTTATCTATATGAGATTTATAGTTGCATAAGTCCCCTTCCTCCTTGTGTTCTTGATAGGTATACTCTTCTACATCTGATTATGTATGGTGTATTCTAAATACGGTCATTATTTTTTTTGCTTTTCTCTATCTATTCCAGCTAGGGTCTGTTCTTTTAGTGTCCAGTACAAAATGTTAAGAATGTAGTTCATTACTAGAATTGCAAATGGGTTGATGCCTAACACCTTATTCTTTGCATTTAGTTCACATTTGAGCATTTACCTGATTCTTCCATAGTATTATTTCCTAAACTTTTCTTTCATTTGTGTGTGTGTTCATCTAGTTCATTGATTCTTAAGTATATGTATGTCTAAGTTTGATCAAGTTCTCTTATTTCTGTTTCTTTATCTAAAATGATAAACATGCTTTTCTCTTTAAAGCTGCTTCGGCATATGTTTCTAATCCAAATTTCATAACATTTTTTCTGAATCTGTGTACAGTTTGGAGCATTGTTAGGACTTGTCTTTCACATGTAGCCTAGAGTTTAGATTAACCATATATAGGAGATGGTTAATTTATACCCTAGCCTATTTCTGATTTGAGTTTCAGATAGTGCAGTTAATGCTAGGCAAAAAAGCAGTGGTGTTAGGGAGTCTCTTTGAAATATGCCTCTGTTGATTGTGATAGGCTCTATTTTTATTGTTTTATCCTTTATTTGTGTCAGCAAAATTTTTGCCATTTACTCATGGCGTGTTTCATAAATGTTGTTATTTTTGCTGATACACTATTCATGTCTAGTGTTTTCAGTATACATGTTTGTGGAATATTGTCAAATGCTTTTTGGTCATCAACCGAAACCTTGCGGAATATTTTTCTGTTATTATTATTATTATTATTATTATTGTTATTGTTATTCCTTGAATCTCAGTCATTGATGTTGGTTAACTGGAAAGTCCGTTGGATTGAATATCAAGCCACTACCTGCAGCCTCAGATATTCAGGACGTATCGGAGGGTTCTTGCCGTTCCAAGCAAGCATGCCTTTTGAAGCGTTCCAAAAAGCGTGAAGGGGCCGATTTTCTTTAACCATCCCTGGAAACCTTTGGAGATAGTCCCCAGTGCGCCTATGACAATCGGGATCACTTTGACTTCATGGCAGTTCCAAATCCTTTTCACCTCCCACTCTAGGTCCTGGTATCGGTTAATTTTCTCCCTCTCCTTCTCTTGCACTCTCGTGTCGAACGGGCAGGCCACATCCACAATCAGGCACGATCTTTTTTATTATTATTATTATTATTATTATTATTATTATAATTATTATTATTATTATTATTATTATTATTATTATTATTATTATTATTATTATAATTATTATTATTATTATTATTATTATTATTATTATTATTGTACTTTCAGTCTCAGTCGTTGATGGTAGTTAACTGGAAAGTTTGTTGAAATGAATATCAAACGACTACCAACAGCCTCAGATATTCAGGACGTATCGGAGGGTTCTTGCTGTTCCCAGCAAGCATGTCTTTTGAAGCGTTCCAAAAAGCGGGGCGGGGCCACATTTTTTTAATCATCCCTAGAAACCTTTTGAGATAGTACCTAGTGCGCCTATGACAATCGGGACCACTTTGACTTCATGGCAGTTCCAAATCTTTTTTACCTCCAACTTTAAGTCCTGGTATCGGTTAATTTTCTACCTCTCCTTCTCTTACATTCTCGTGTCGAATGAGCATATCCACAATCAGGCACGATCTTTTTATTATTATTATTATTATTACTATTACTATTATTATTATTATTACTATTACTATTATTATTATTATTATTACAGTTGCATTCATCTTGCTTTCTGTTCATACGAGTTATCACCAAGTCACAACCAGTGACCTCAAGAGACAACAAGGTCCGCCATGTTCAAGAAAGAACATACACACTCACACATGCATCTTTAGTGTTTAGACTTGTGATGTACTTATATTGACAGAATCTTCCTTAGTATATGGGCAGTTCGCATTAGTACTATCTTTTGTATTTCTCCTATATGCCGGTTTCCTGGGATTTTCGATAAGTAATCATTAGACCCCTTAGGTATCATACCCAGAGCGCCTACAACCACTGGTATTGTTTTAGTTCTCAATTTCCACATTTTTCAAATTTCTATCTCCAGATCCTTATACTAGCTCAATTTTTCAAATGTTTTTATAGATACATTCTTGTCTATTGGAACAGACATATCAATTAGCAGGCATACCCTCTTTTTGAAGTCCTTCAATATTATATCAGGTCTATTTGCATCTATTTTTCGGTCTGTTTGGATGCTAAAGTTCCACAAGATTGAGATGTGATCTTTTTCAAGTATGGGAGGTGGTTGATGCTCACACCAATTCTTTTGATGGGGCAGGTCAAAATGCTTACACATTATCCAATGTATGTATTGTGCAGCTCTGTCATGCCTGTTTAGGTATTCGGTTGGAGCTATAGGACTGCACATTGAAATTATATGGTCAATGGTCTCTGGTTGTTTTTTACATACACGGCATAATGGGCTGCATCCATTTTTTATTATGTTGGCTTGGTAATTTTTTGTTGGCAGACACTGATCTTGTGCTGATATAATCAGTCCTTCAGTCTCCGATTTCAGTCCAGAGGATGCTAACCACTGATGGGTTAAAGTTTTGTCAACATCAGGATTGTTAGCTCGCTCTGGGTATTTTCCATACAGAGGCTTTTCTTGCCATTTCTTAGCCAGTTTCTGTAGCAGTTCTTTCTTTGCAGTTACTCTTACCTTCTTTGCTTTTTCTGTGTTTTCCATTTCAGCAGTAAATGGGACTTCTGAAATTTGTAGTCCATTACTGTATCTTTGTGCATCTTTTGTAATGGAATATGATCTTTTGATTCTTTCGTGTTTCAAAACGATTTTGATCATCCAATCATGTGATTCCCTTAGATATGTAGATAATCCAATTGTTGCAGTTTTCAACGCAATGTCTAACTGGATTAACCCACGTCCTGCTTCTTTCCTAGGGAGATATATTCTATCTATATCTGCCTTAGGATGATGCATTCTGTGCATGGTTAAGAATTTTCGAATGTTTGTATCGAGCCTACGGATCTCTGTGCTTGACCAGTTGATGACATTGTAACTGTAGGTTACTACTGGTGTGGCAAGCGTGTTTATGGCATCGATCCTATTCCTTGCATTCAATTCCGTTCTTAAGATTGCTTTTACTCTGCGGTAACATTCCTTCCTTATCCTTTCCCTCATTGTCGAGTGCTTGATTCCGTCTCCTTCACAAACACCTAGATATTTGTAAGTTTTTTCTTGATCAAGTTCTCTTATCACGTTCCCCCGATCAAGATTAATGTCTGAACTCTTCAGCAGCTTTCCTCTAGTGAACGTTGCTTTGGCGCATTTGTCTAGTCCAAACTCCATTTTAATCTCATCACTGAACTGCTCCACAGTGGATAATAGCCCTTGCAATTGTTCATCATTTTTTGCAAATAGTTTCAGGTCATCCATGTAGAACAAGTGATTAATGGTTTTGTCATAGACTTTATATACATGTTTTGTTTCATTGAGCATTTTACTTAATGGTATAAGTGCGATGCAGAATAAAAGCGGTGATAAAGAGTCACCCTGAAAAATTCCACAATTAATATTAACTTCTCCAGCTTCCAGTGATTTTGTTTCACTATTCAAAAGGAGTGTCGTTTTCCATGTCTTCGTACTGAATGACAAAAACCTCCTGGCAACGGGGGATATTTTGAAAATCTCTAAACATCTTTCAATCCAACTGTGTGGCAAACTATCGAATGCTTTTTTATAATCTATCCAAGCAATCGATAGATTTTTGTGTCTATTATGACAATCTTCCAGTATCATTTTGTTAACCAGAAGCTGATCCTTACAGTCATATGAGCCTCGTTTACACCCTTTCTGCTCAATGGGAAATAGGTCATTTGTTATCAGGTGGTCATATGTGTATTCAGTTAGGACTGATGTTAAAATGTTATACATTGTAGTCAAGCAAGTTATTGGTCTGTAATTTTTGGGATTGTTTGTCTCATCATTCTTCGGAAGCAGGAATGTAATGCCGTTAACTAGCCATGATGGTATCTTTTCTGGCTCCTTAACTATTTCATTGTAAAGTTGGGCTAACAGCTCATGAGATTCTGTGAAGGCATTTATCCAAAAGTTTTGTATTTTGTCTTTTCCTGGGGATTTCCATTTGCTGGTTTTTCTTAAAGCCAAGCGCAACTGTTCAACTGTTATATTTTCCCATATTTGTTCCTCAAGGTGAGCTCTATCTTTCATTTGTCTGTCTATCCATGGGGCATGTATGTTATGAACTTTTTCTTCGGCCCAGATCTTTTCCCAGAATTCTTGCACTTCCTCCTTGGGTGGTATTGATTTAGCAGTTATTGTTGACTTACCAATTTTTCTGTAGAAGTTCCCTTGGTTGTTTTTGAACATATTATTGTCCTTATAGAATCTAGATCGTTTTTCAAAGCGCCTTATACGAGCAGCTTTGGCCAACACTTTTTGATTGATTATTTCTATCAGCATGTCTATGTCACTTGTTGATTTTATACTGTACTTTTTTTTCAAGTTTCTAAGTTTAGTTTGTTTAACATGTTCACCTACTTTATAGTTTGTTAAAATGTCTATGTCAGATCGGAGAAGGTTTATTTGGCGATTGATGTTCTCTTGCCAAGTAGATTTTTTGTGGGAATTCATTTGTTTTTTCATCTTCACTCCACATAAGTGAGTGGTGACTTTAGCCGATGCATAATAGAGATGATTTAAATCAGTAATGTTTAGTTTGTTTGTGATGATAATGTTTTTGAGAATTATGTTAGTCTTGTGTATTATCTTTTGGTTCTGTTTGGAGATCTGGATCTTAGGGAGGGTGTCTCGTTGCCCCATGTCAGATCCTTTCATTTTCATCCATTCGATCATAATTTCATCCTTCAAGTTGTCAAGTTCATTCTCATTCATTTCTTTATCATTTACGCTCTCATTATTTTCATTTGGAGTTTCATCTTGAGCATGCACTCCCTCCACTTTTTCGATCCTTTCTTTAATTTGTTCTGTTGCCAGTGATTCCGCCCCAACCCTGGGATTCGAAGTGTTACAATTTACCTCGTTTTCACTGACACATGTTTCATTTTCCCTTCGCTGACTTTGTGCTAATAGCTTGATCTGATCAATTTCTATATCAGTTAGTCACTTTTTTCTTACAATATTTATTCGTATATTGGCTAGTTTGTTGCTGTCAGTATAGTCTCTGTTTTCGGGATGTTTCTTTTTCCAGTTGATATATGTCTGTTCTGTATTCGATGCATTTGATGGGTAGTACATGGCAGTGTAGAAAGCCTCAAGGACTTCTTTATTATCTTCCCTTGACCATTTTCTCTCTTTTTCTTTGGATTTCTTGGTGGTGTGCATGGAGGGCCAACAGTAGGAGTATTCCGGTTATGGGAGGTCTCCATCTCCTAAGTGATGGGAAGGTTTGAACCATTAGCTGATTTTTCGAACCCAGTCTGGTTCCTCTCTGAGGGACGCGGCCCTGTTTTACCCGGGTGGCGGCCGATCCGGTATGAGATTTTATCATTAGACATTTACTTTATTTATTATTATTATTATTATTATTGTTGTTATTCCTTGAATCTCAGTCATTGATGTTGGTTAACTGGAAAGTCCGTTGGATTGAATATCAAGCCACTACCTGCAGCCTCAGATATTCAGGACGTATCGGAGGGTTCTTGCTGTTCCAAGCAAGCATGCCTATTGAAGCGTTCCAAAAAGCGTGAAGGGGCCGATTTTCTTTAACCATCCCTGGAAACTTTTGGAGATAGTCCCCAGTGCGCCTATGACAATCGGGATCACTTTGACTTCATGGCAGTTTCAAATCCTTTTCACCTCCCACTTTAGGTCCTGGTATCGGTTAATTTTCTCTCTCTCCTTCTATTGCACTCTCGTGTCGAACAGGCAGGCCACATCCACAATCAGACACGTTCTTTTTTCTTTGTCCACAACCACCAGCTCAGGTCTATTGTGTTCCAGTTTTTTGTCCGTCTGTATCATAAAATCCCACAGCACCTTCACCTGATTGTTCTCCATCACCGCCTCTGGCCTATGCTCATACCATTTCTCAGAATGTGGTAAACTGTTTACTTTGCACAGGTGCCAGTGGATCACCCTGCCCATCACATCGTGTCTCCAGCCCTTATAGTGGGTCTGGGCTAGGTGTTTACACTCGGACACAATGTGAGCCACAGTCTCCTCTCTCTCTCCACAGATCCTGCACAGTGGGCTAGCCTCCTCCTTGTAGATATGGTGCTTCAACCACTTCGTTTTGAGGGCCTGCTCCTGCGCAGCCATTAGCATTCCTTCTGTAGCCTTTTTGAGGTCTCCTCTTCTCAACCAGTTCCATGTCTGTGGATCTCTAAATTCAGTTTTCTCAAAGAAGGTACTATGAAGGGATTTTCCCTTAAGGCTGCTCTTCCTCCTTGATGTTATTTCCTCCTTGGACATCCCCTGGCCAACTGTCCCCTCCTTCAGTACAGTTCTGAGCATTGGCTCCTTACTATAGGTCACGTATTTGTATAGGTTGTTTTTCTCCATCTGAACACAGTCCTCTATGCTGATAAGACCTCTTCCACCCTCAGATCTCCTTAGGTAGAGTCTATCGACATCACTCCTCTTGTGGAACATGTTGTAGATAGTCAATAGCTTCCTAGTCTTCCTATCCATTTCTTTTTGTTCAGCAACATTCCATCTCAGAATTCCCGCACTGTACCTAATAATAGACACAGCTCGGGAATTTACTGCGCTTATGGCATTTCTGCGGTTCAGATGTGACTTCAATACGCTCCTTACTCTTCGAAAGTATTCAGTTCTTAACAATTCCTTCATGTTTTTGTTCTTTATGCCATCAGCCTCCAGAACGCCCAAATACTTGTATCCTTCCTCAGAGTCAATTTCCTTTATCATCTCACCTGTTGGTATCTGGATCCCGTTACTTCTGCTCAACCTACCCCTCTTCATCACAATAACTCCACATTTACCAATACCAAACTGCATACATATATCACTGCTGAAAATACGGACAGTGTCAACAAGCACACCCAACTCCTTCTCACTTTTCCCGAAGAGCTTAAGATCGTCCATGAAGAGGAGGTGATTGATGGTAAGCTCTCCCCTTCCCAACTTGTATCCTGCTCTCACTTTTCGCAGCATAATGGTCAAGGGCATCAGGGCAAGGACAAACAACAGAGGGGACAGGCTATCTCCCTGGAAGATACCTCTCTTGATCTTCACGCTTCCCAAGGATACTCCAGTTGATGTCAACTCTGTCTCCCAGGACCCCATACTCCTGCCTAGCAACTGTCTGATGTTATCTGCCACCCTGAAGATCTCCAGGCTTTTGGTGATCCAGGAATGAGGCACTATGTCAAATGCCTTTCTGTAGTCTATCCATCCCATGGCAAGATCAGTGTGTCTCCTCCTGCAATTCCCCATTACCATCTTATCAATAAGTAACTGGTCCTTTGTACCACGTGACTTCTTTCGGCATCCTTTCTGTTCGTCCGGTAACAAGTTGTTTGTGTGGAGGTGATGGCAGATTTCCTCAGACACAATGCTCGTCAACAGTTTCCACATTACGGACAGACATGTGATAGGTCTATAGTTGGTAACATCATTACCCTTGATTCGGTCTTTCATTATCAGAACTGTGGTACCTTTTGTCAACCACTCTGGCACCTCACCCGACACCAAGCAGTCATTGAACATGGCCGTCAGCTTCGGGTGGAGGGATGTTAAATGTTTAATCCAATACCCCTGCACACCATCTGGGCCTGGTGATTTCCAGTTGGTTAGTTTTTTGGCCTGCCCCTTAAGAGTTTCAACTGTGATACTCAAATCAGTTTGTTGTTGTGCCTGCTCACCGATCTCCCTCTGTACTGTCTCAATCCACCCTGCCTGGGCATTGTGTCTAACATCCTGCTCCCATATTCCTCTCCAGAATGTTTTAGTTTGCTCCGCCCCAGGGATCAAGTCGTTGCCTCTTTTTTCCCCTCAAGCTGTCCAAACAGCATCTTCCGGTTGTTGTCGAACATACGGTTCTGTTTATACTGACTGACTCTGTTCTCGTATCGCCTGATTTTTGCACTCTTTGCTACAATGCGTTGCTTCAGTTCCTCTATGATAATATTTAGCTTTTTCCTCCTAGTTTTGTATTTTATTTCCAGTCTATTTTTAGTGCCTATGTTTTTTAGTGTCCCATTCAGTAGTGACTCAAGCTTTCCTATGTCATTTCTCATTTCCCCGATTTGCCCACTCAGTCGCCTCTTCCACCACGGCTCTGCTCTTTCTTGTCTGTTGTTTCCTCTCGCTTTTATACCAAGTAGTTTCCTCACCGTATTTGCTGTTGCTTTGAGGATATTGTTGCACTGGTGAAGGCTCCTCGCCTCAAGGTATGGGATGACTTTGTTTACCTTAGCTGTTGTTTCTTTTAACTTTTTCCTGTCTACAAATCTTAGGTGCATAGGTCTCCCACTATCATTGTTCAATTCATCTACCACTAAATTTAGGATGTCAACCGAATCTTGTCCTAGCCCGTCAGCATTCATCTCCTCAGTGGCCGTATCTCTGTTCCAGGTATTATTTATCTCAGTATTCAGATCATTGTCTGCTTCGGGTGGTTCCTCCGTTCTCAGGAACTCTTCACCTTCATTTCCCACTGGCTCGCTTGTCTGGCATACTACACCCGCCATCTCCAAGCCATTCTCTCTGCTCAGTTCCTCCAGTTCCAGCTCGCTTATCCATCCATTAGTTCTTATTACCCGAGCCTGCCCGGCCAATTTTTGTTCATCTAATTTAAATAAACCAATCTCGTTCCATATGTTATGCATCCGTCTCCTGTAGCCCCTCTCCTTGGGGTTACTTTTCAGGTAACATTGCATAACAGTTCTATTCAATTCTTTCGTCCAGTTGGTTCTGGCCCCTTTCCTTCTTCTCCTTCCTCCAACATCAGCAGTATTTGGTTGACAGTCAGGTTCCTGCTGCTGAGCCAGGGGGCACCTGTTGGGTGAGAGTCTGTCACATGACGTTCTAGTCTCCATTTCACCGTTATTCGAACTGTTTATGTTCGATATTTAAACACTCTTATCGAGGATTGGCGAATGTATGGTTACATATCCATCTGTGGATCCGCCATTCCACTCGGCCCTTGTGTGGCATTATCACCACGCTGTATACGAACACACATAAACAAACAAACACACAGGCAGAAAGGGCCCCAACAATGAATAAGCATAAGTTTCATTGTAATGTAGTGTTCGAATGTCTGACTTAGTTTTTGTTTTTTAAATTTTAGTTTCCCCCCCCCCCCTCTTCTCTGTCCGTCCGCCTGCTTCTCTCTTCATTCTTATTTTCTTTACGTTTTTTTTTTTTTTTTTTTTTTTTTTTGTTTTTCTCTGTTTGTTTTTCTCGTTTTTTGCTGTTGTTGCTGTGCTGCTTTGGTTTTGTTGTTTGTTTTTTCTTTTTTCTTTTGAGTCTATCTATATATTTTGATGCCTTCCTCTTTTTTAGCAGTAGGGATTCTATAATGTGGTGGCAGCAGCCAGCTAAAGAAGTGGGTGACTGGCGGCGGTAGCGATACTGAGACAGTGGTGGTGGTGATGTCGATACCGAGGCAGTGGTGGCGGTGATGTGACCGTATTACTGTAGTGATGGTGCTGTAGCGGTGGTAGCAGTGAAGGAGTGAAGGGCTGGTGGCGGCGGTGATGGGATAATGGTTGTAATGATGGTCGTAGTGAGCGGTGGTGGTTTAGTGTACACAGCTGATGGGGTGGGTGGTGTATCTAGTTTCTGGTGTTGGTGAGTTTGGCTGTTCTATATAGTGTAGACAGAGGAGGAGGGGGGGGTTCTTCTTCCATGTATAGCCATTTTCTTTTTTGGATATACAGTGTACAATACAAAGTTGAATATTTGAATATTTGAGCCTTATAACAATATATTTTGGGTCCGAATTTTTTGGGGCTCAAGCCGGGTGCTTTACGTAGCAATTGTACTAAGAGTTGTTATTTCACAAATGATTTAAATATGTTAAAAATTCAAAACTTACGGGAGCGATTTCATGACCTCCGTCACCTCGTGCGTCTTCTTCCCTTATTATTATTATTATTATTATTATTATTATTATTATTATTATTATTATTATTATTATTATCATTATTATTATTATAATTATTGTTTTTGTGTCTCAGTCAATGATGTTAGTTAACTGGAAAGCTTGTTGAAATGAATATCAAGCCACTACCTGCAGCCTCAGATATTCAGATATAGCTGTTCCCAGCAAGCATGCCTTTTGAAGCGTTCCAAAAAGCGTGGCGGGGCCAATTTTCTTTAACCATCCCTGGAATATTTATGAGATAGTTCCTAGTGCGCCTATGAAAATCGGGACCACTTTGACTTCATGGCAGTTCCAAATCTTTTTTACCTCCCACTTTAAGTCCTGGTATCGGTTACTTTTCTCCCTCGCCTTCTCTTTCACTCTCGTGTCGAATGGGCAGGCTACATCCAAAATCAGGCACGATCTTTTTTCCCTGTCCAAAACCACCAGGTCAGGTCTATTGTGTTCCAGTTTCTTGTCCGTCTGTATCCGAAAATCCTACAGCACCTTCACCTGATCGTTTTCTATCACCGACTCTGGCTTATGTTCATACCACTTCTCAGAATGTGGTAAGTTGTTTACTTTGCATAGGTACCAATGGATCACCCTGCCCATCACATCATGTCTCCAGCCTTTATAGTGAGTCTGGGCTAGGTATTTACACTCGGATACAATGTGAGCCACAGTCTCATCTCTCTCTCCACAGATCCAGCACAGTGGGCTAGCCTCCTGCTGGTAAATATGGTGTTTCAACCACTTCGTTTTGAGGGCCTACTCTTGCGCAGTCATTAGCATTACTTCTGTAGCCTTTTTAAGGTCTCCTCTTTTCAACCAGTTCCATGTCTGTGGATCTCTGAATTCAGTTTTCTCAAAGAAGGTACTATTAAGGGATTTTTCATGAAGGCTGCTCTTTCTCCTTGTTGTTATTTCCTCCTTGGACATCCCCTGGTTAATTGTCCTCTCCTCCAGTACAATTCTGAGCATTGGCTCCTTACAATCAGTCACGTATTTGTGTAGGTTGATTTTCTCCATCTGAACACAGTCCTCTATGCTGATAAGACCTCTTCCACCTTCAGATCTCCTTAAGTAGAGTCTATCGACATCACACCTCTTGTTGAACATGTTGTAGATAGTCAATAGCTTCCTAGTCTTCCTATCCATTTCTTTCTGTTCAGCAACATTCCATCTCAGAATTCGCGCACTGTACCTAATGATAGAAACAGCTCGGCAATTTACTGCACTTATGGTATTCCTACTGTTCAGATGTGACTTTAATACGCTCCTTAATCTCCGAATGTACTCAGATCTTATCAATTCCTTCATTTTATTGTTCTTGATGTCATCAGCCTCCAGAACACCCAAATACTTGTATCCTTCTTCAGAGTCAATTTCCTTTATCATCTCACCTGTTTGTACCCGGATTCCGTTGCTCCTGCTGAATTTACCCCTCTTCATCACAAGGACTCCACACTTACTAATACCAAATTGCATACATATATCATTGCTGAAAATACGGACAGTGTCAACAAGCACATCCAACTCCTTCTCACTCTTCCCGAAGAGCTTAAGATCCTCCATTAAGTGGAGGTGATTAATGGTAAGCTCCCCCTTTCCCAACGTGTATCCTGCTCTCACTTTTCGCAGTATAATGGTCAGGGGCATCAGGGCAAGGACAAACAACAGAGGGGATAGACTATCTCCCTGGAATATACATTCTCTTGATCTTCACGCCTCCGAAGGATTCTCCAGTTGATGTTAAGTCTGTTTTCCATGAGTTCATACTTTTGCCATCCCATGTCTATCCATCCCATGGCAAGACCATTGTGTCTCCTCTTGCAATTCCTCATTACCATCTTATAAATAAGTAACTGGTCCTTTGTACGACGGGACTTCTTTAGGCATCCTTTCTGTTCGTCCGGTAACAAGTTGTTTGTGTGGAGGTGATGGTAGATTTCCTCAGACATAATGCTTGTTAATAGTTTCTACATTACGGACAGACATTTGATAGGTCTATAGTTGGTAACATCATTACCCTTGATTCGGTCTGTCATTATCAGAACTGTGGTATCTTTTGTCAGCCACTCTGGTACCTCACCTGACATGAAGCTGTCATTGAACATGGTTGTCAGTTTCGGGTGGAGAGGTGTTATATTTTTAATCCAATACCCCTGTACACCATCTGGACCTGATGCTTCCCAGTTGGTTAGTCTTTTGGTCTGCCCCTTAAGAGTTTCAACTCTGATACTCAAATCAGTTTGTTGTTGTGCCTGTTCACTAATGTTCTTTTGTACTGTCTCAATCCACACTTCCTGATCATTATGTTTAACATCCTTCTCCCATATTCCTCTCCAGAATGTCTTAGTTTGTTCCGCCTCAGGGATCAAGTCGTTGGCTCGTTCCTTCCCTTCAAGCTGTCCAAACAGCATCTTCTGGTTGTTGTCAAACATGCGGTTCTGTCTATACGGATTGACTCTGCCCTCGTATCGCCTAATTTGTGCACTCTTTGCTACAATCCGTTGCTTCAGTTCCTCTATTATAATATTTAGCTTTTTCCTCCTAGTTTTGTACTTTATTTCCAGTCTATTTTTATTGTCTATGTTTTTTAGTGTCCCATTCAGTAAGGAAACAAGCTTTCCAATGTCATTACTCATTTCCCTGATTTGACCATTCAGACGTTTCTTCCACCAAGGTTCTGATCTTTCTTTTTTTGTTGTTTCCTCTCGCTTTTATGCCAAGTAATTTCCTCATCGCATTTGCTGTTGCTTTGAATATATTGTTGCACTGGTGAAGGCTCCTCGTCTCAAGCTATGGGATGACATTGTTTACCTTAGCTGTTGTTTCTTTTAACTTTTTCGTGTCGACAAATCTTAGGTTCATAGGTTTCCCACTATCATTGTTCAATTCATCTACCACTAAGTTTAGGATATCAACCAAATCTTGTCCCAGCCCGTCAGAATTCATCTCCTCAATGGCAGTATCTTTGTTCCAAGTATTATTTATTTCAATATTCAGATCATTGTCTGCGTCGGATGGTTCCTCCGTTCTCTCAAACTCTTCCCCTTCGTTTCCCACTGGCTCATTTGCCTGGCATACTCCACTATCCATTTCCAACCTAATCTCTCTGCTGAGTTCCTCCAGTTCCAGCTCGCTTATCCACCCATTAGTTCTTATTACCCGAGCCTGCCCGGCCAATTTTTGTTCATCTAATTTAAATATACCAATCTCGTTCCAGATGTAATGCATCTTTTTCCTATAGCCTTTTTCCTTGGGTTTACTCTTCAGGTAACATTGCATAACAGTTCTATTCAATTATTTCGTCCAGTTGGTTCTGGTCCCTTTCCTTCTTCTTCTTCCTCCGATACCAGCAGTATTTGGTTGACATCCAGGTCCCTGCTGCTGAGCCAGGGAGCACCTCCTGGGTGAGAGTCTTTCACATGACATTCCAGTCTCCACTTCACCGTTATTCCAACTGTTTAGGTTCGACATTTAACCACTCTTATCGAGGACTGGTGAATGTATGGTTACATAACCACCGGTGATTTCATCACCTCCAGTGATTTGATCACCCTCGGTGATTTTAGCGTGGCACTACCACGCTGTAGACGAACATAAATAAACAAACAAACAGGTAAAAATCCCCAAACTAAGCACAAGTTTCATAGTAATGTAATGTTTGAATGTCTGACTTGTTTTTTTTTGCTTGTCTGTCTCTCTATTTGTTTTTCTTTTCTTTTTTTCTTTTCTTTACGTTTTTCGTTGCTGCTGTGGTGTTTTTATTTTTATTTTTAATTTTTTTATTTGTTGACCGGGTCATCTAATCAGTCTATTTATATCTTTTGATGCCTTCCTCATTTAGTGGGAGTACTATGATGCCTGTCTTAGCAGGAGGTTGTGGGAGAGAATAGCGGCGGTAGCGATAATGCGGCAGTGGTGGTGGTGATGTGATCGTAGTACTGTAGTGATGGTGTTGAATTTGAAGTAGAAATAGAAGTTGAGATAACTTGACTAGAGTTTTTGGCGTGGTAGTGGTGATGGTGGCGGTGGTGTTATTGGTGGTGAAATTATTTGCCTGTCTGTCCACTTAGCCATTTTCTCATTTTCGACTATAACATTTCTGATCCAAAATTAAATATTAAATATTGGGGCCCTATGCCGTAGTGTCATGCGTTGTTGCCTGCTGAGGGTAAAAAACTGTAATCTTATATTTCATTTGAAATAATAAATATTCTATCACAGATGTTTTAAATAAGTAAAAATCAAAAACTTACGGGAGCGATTCCATAACGATATATATCCACCATGTGTGTTTTCTTCCCTATATTATTATTATTATTATTGATATGGCCGCACATGTGTGAAGACAGTACAAATCTGCGGGGAAAAAGGTTCGTAACTTTAAGCTGTTTTAAAGTGTCATTGTTTGTATTTTCTTGTCGCTAACGAAACTTAAGGTACACATCTTGATTTAAAGAGAGGGATACTTCTCAATATTCGGGCTTTTTGCCCAAATATTCAGATTTATTTTTTTTAAATTTCGAAGAAAATCGCTTCCCCACCAAAAAAAAATTATGAACATTGTCGACCTTGAAACGGTAAACAACGTTCAGGTCAAAGTTTAATTATTATTATTGTTATTATTATTAATATTATTATTATTATTGGCGACCTACTTAGTAAATGGTATAATAGTGAGCTCCGCAAAGGTTTGTTATTTTCAGTTGTTTAAAATTGCCATTTATGTAAAAATATTATTGTTAACAGTTTATAAGTGCACATACATGGATTTCTGAAAAGGACAATCAAAAAGTGTGCGGCCTTGAGCGCAAAATTTAAACTTTTATAATTATCCAAAAAAAATCATGGCCGACTCGCAGCTGAACCCAATAGCTGAGAGCCTTCCTCATAAACTAACACCTCACACCGACACCACCATTGTAAATATTACCACGTTTGCCAACACTAAAAATATAAGCAGTAGCAATATTTTTAATTTGTCTCAGACAGACATTTATTTCCCGCCATTACCAATGAGTGCAGGTGTTGAAGCCGCCCCCACCCCACCCCACCCCACCAACACCACTGCAACAACTGAAACAAAAGAAAAAAATAAATTATCTCGTGATATCGAAACGAATTCAGCCAAAATAAATTCTTCCACACCGAACACCACTGACGCCACCACCACCACAACTGAAACTAAAATTAACAATAACAAAAATAACGATAACAACAACAGCAACAATGAGAATAAGAAAACCCTGTATTTTGCCAGAGTAGTGAGAAAGTGCGAAGCATTCCAATTAACTCATGAGGAATTAGAAGAAGCTAAAAAATGGTAAAGAAAGATGGGTACAGGGTCAGCCCCCACCCCCACACGCACACACCTAATAAAATGGAGCATCGGCGCCTATGCACCGTGTCTTATTAGACGATTAACATAAAATCGCGCCGAGTGGAACGGGCATCCGAGTCCCAAATCCAAAAAGCTTTGGGACATGTGTGGGCAAAAAAAACCCACATGAGACTTGGGCAGAAATATGGAACCGTGGACGTTTTATTTTAAGAAGTGACGACTTCACACTAGTCCCAAGCTATTGTGGCCAGAGACTCGTGAAAATCAGGGTGACCCACATTCCACCGGCCATCGAAATTCCCTGGCTAATGGCTGCCGTCCTCATCGGCATCGAAGCCAACAGCAAGATAATCGAAATAGCGAAACAAAAGCAGGAGAACTGGTCCGGATCTGGGATGGAGCTCCTGATCCAAGCGTACCAAAAAAGCATTGAGGAGATCCAAGAGGTAATAGACCTCACTGACGGCAGCCACCTCACCGTAATCGTCGAGGGCAGAAGGCCTATGTGTGTCGTCTGTGGTGAAGGAACCCACCTAACGTCTTTCTGCCCTCAGACTAAAAGGTTGCGGCCACCTCTCTTACCCACCCCAGTGACTCAACAATCAACACCACCAGCAGCAGAAATGGCAACAACAACTGTAGCAGCAACAACAGAAGCAACTGTAACAGCAACAACCCCAGCAACAGTAGCAAAACCAACGCCTGTGGAGGATTTTACACACCCCGACTTATCGCAACTGCAGACATATTGTGACGACGAGGAGTGGGAAACGGCATCAGAAAAAAGAAATGAAGAAAAAGAAACCAAAAAAGAAAAAATCCCCTTCATCCCCCCTCCAAAAACAAAATACAGGGGGAAACAAATATACTATCAAACAAAACAGTTAGGACAGCTATGCCACTGTCCACACCAGCATCACCAATCCCATCACCACAAACACCAACACCATGACCATCATTAACCGCAACACCGCCATCACCAACACCACAAATGTCACCAAAAAGCGAAACAGAAACAAACCCACAATAAACGCAAACAAAACAAAACAACCAAAACGATACACACTACACAGCATTAAATTTGAACAACAACCAATTATTACACTAAATCCAACACAACACCAGCATCACAGAAAAAGATACACAACAACCCAAATGTTCACACCACCTCTACACATACAAATCACTCGCATTACACAGAAAACGTACACGACACTAAAACAAAAACTCCCCAAAGACATCGGAGACTTCCGACAAGCACTCTCCAGGCTAATTTATAAGGACATCCTTCTGGAGGAGGCCACAAGCAGTGAAAAAGATGGAGAAACCAACCTTCCTCTACGAGAAGTAAGGTAAGTGGTCTTTCCCATCTTTTCCACGCCATTTCAACATGACCTCACTCAGAATAGGCAGCATAAATGCGCGTGGCTTGGGGTCGTCATGGAAGCAGGGCTACCTGCTCAACGACCTCAGGTCACCGAACATAGATGTAGTGGCCAACAACGAGACCAGAATCTTCGACGCACGGGCCGTCGCACCGATCTTCGGCGGCTACGATGTGTACGCATCTCCCAGTCGTCCTGGATCGGGGGGTGGAGTTGCTGTGCTTTTTCGGAGAGGTATGGATCTCGCCATACGGGCCATCTTCCTGGACCCAGAGGGTAAGTTAGTGGTGCTGGACATGACCAGCGGAGTTGGGCAAGCTATCAGGCTAGTGGCCGTCTGGAGACCTTTCTTGGAACGTCCCGCTCTTTAGTGTTAGTGTGCGACTGGAACGGGATCTTAGATGCAATCGTTGACTGTGTGGGATTGGCGGATAGGGGAGGAGGGTGTAAGAGCCTCACCAACCTGCTCAGGCGTTTTGAACTGTCTGACAGGTACCAATTGGATTTACCGAAAGCCAATGTGGAATTGGAGAAATCGCATAGGGTCTTCCAGATCATATCTAGATAGAGTATTTTGTAGGCAAATAGTTAGGTCTAGGATAGGCTGTCCACAATTCAAGATAGTCAGCTACACGGACCACAAATTCGTGATCTGTGTGCTTGACTTAGATAGGCTTCATAGACGAGGACCCGGCTACTGGAAGCTAAACGCGTCCTTACCAGCACGCAAGGCCTACAGAGACCGGATTAGCGAACTGGTTAAGCGAGCGTTGACGGGGGCCATCGTCAAAAACAAATGGTGGTTTGCTCTGAAATGAGCGATTAGAATAGGGTTCATTAGGTTTAGTAAGGCTTTAGCAATAGACAAAAATAAAGCAGAGGTAGAACTAGTTAGAAAATTAAACGAGGCGCTTAGCCAAGGCATCGCGACCGACGTACTTGCGGCGAAATTGGCCCTTGACCAATTCTTGAATGCAAAGCACGAAAGCTACGTTGTCAGAGCTAGGGTGCGTGCTCTCAGACACGAGGGGACAAAAGCTGTTCAATGGGCCCGAGTGGCGGAGGCGCGTTGCGCAACAAAGCCACCATCCGGTCTTTGGTGGACCAGTACGGGGCATGCTACTCGATCCCGGGCAAATGTGTGAAGTTTTCCAGCCACACTTCGCACAGCTGTTCGGGTGCATCGGCGGGCCGGATCGAGGAATGGACTTTAGTGTCTACCTCGACGGACTGCCGGGCTCTCGACCACTGAGGTGGAGTGTTGAGAAAAGCCGATAACCGCCGCTGAAGTACGGGAGGCAATCACTGGCTGCACAAGGGGTAAATCGCCTGATTTAGATGGTCTGCCCTATGAATTTACGTACAAATGCCAGACTTGTTCGGAGGCCTCTTGTCGGACGTCTACTGCAACTAGCAACAGAACGGGAGAAATCCCAGATATGTGAGCCGAGAAGCTGTGGCGCTGCTGAGAAAGGATCCGAACAAGGGGGATAACATAGATAATTTTAGGCCCATAACTCTGCTAAAGACGGAGTTAGTTCAAGATTTTGTCCAAGGTTGGCGCTTGTCGTTGGTGGTCTGGTGGGAGAGGCGCATACATGCACCATTCCCGAGAGATCCATCCACGACAACCTCCACCTCCTGCGATACATCGTAGAGAGGGTAGCTAGGGAACCTGGCACGGGTGGGTCTTTGATCAATTTAGATCAGTCGAAAGCTTTCGGGTCGACCAACGTTACCTAGCGGCAGGCCTGAGAGCAGCTGGCTTTGAGCCCGTCTTCAGAGGCTGGATCGCTGCCATGCACAGCGAGATCTGCTCTGTGGTGAGAGTGATCGGTCACCTTTCGTAATCGTTCAACATCATGCACTCGGTCCGCCTAGGATGTCCCCTCTCGCCCCTCTTGTACGTATTGACTCTCGAGCCATTACTTCACAAACTGGAGACGTTGAGGTGGTTCCCGCGCGAACTAGGATGCGGAAGATCCGTGTCAGCATATGCCGACGATGTCACCGTAGAGGTGTCGAACGCCAAACACATCGAGGCGATCGGCACTACACTAAGAGAATACGAAGCGGTGACAGGAGCAATGATCAACCAGGAAAAGTCAGTGGGCCTGCAGCTCGGCACCTGGAGAGGTAGGTCCATGCCGTCCAACAGCATCGTCGGGCGCTGGACGGACGGACCGGTTAAATTGCTAGGGTCTGGTTCGGTCCGGTCCTCCAGACGGACAAAAACTGGGACGAGCTGACGAGCAGGGTGGCTTCTCTCACCCAGAAATGGGCCGAGAGGAAGCTATCCCTGAAAGGTCGAGCGGAGGTGGATAACGCGTACATCGCGTCCTTTATCTACTACCGCCTGACCGTCGTACCTTGTCCTAAGCCCCGCCTGACTGCGCTGGAGCGTTTGCTCTTTCGCTTTTTGTGGAAGGGACGCGCTCCGATGGTCAGGCGGTCCATCTGCTGTCAACACCCGTACGTGGAGGGATGGGCATGCCGTTGCTGATAATGCGCAGACACGCGCTCAGGCTACTCCATCGCCACCTCTTCCTCGACGGTGCTCAGGTGTGGTCACCGTTTGCTAGACGCGTCTTTCCCCAGCTCGTCTCATTGACGGAGCTGCAGTCCCGGGTGAAGCGAAGATCGAGATGGAGCGCTTGGAGACTGGAATGTCTTCAGGCGCTCACAGCCCTCGACCAATCGGGCAATGTGATCGGTGGAAACTCCACTGTGGCGTTATATAGAGGATTAGGGGAGGGGAAGAGCGACGACATACTTGGAGAAACTCTAGGCGTCGACGAAAATCATCTAGCCAATCTCTTCGGAAGAACTTTCGGGCCGGGGCCTATGGACAACTTCCAGAAATCCCTGGCCTGGCAGTGCTACCGAGGAGTTTGCCAGTTCGGAATAAACTGTAAAAACATGGAGGTGCCGTCAGCGAGGCATGTCCGAGATGCGCGCAGTGCGACGAAACCGTCCTGCACGCACTCGTCCAATGTCAGACAGTGCTGACTCGTGGGATTATGTCGAACACATGCTGTCACGTGTAGGACGGATCCAGCTATCAGCTGAGTCCATCGTGAGGATTGTCACGCCCTCTTCCTTTAGCCGGGAAGTGCAGGCAGGTTTTATCTGTCTGGTGGACACGTTTGAAAGGGCTGAAGACGAGCACTTACCTCTTCGGTGATGCCCTGATTAACTTTTTCGAATTTCATTTGAAAAGGAAAATCAGGGTAGAGATGGAAGTGCTCTCTTCCCAGCATTTTGTTGAAAGATGTGTGAGGTAAGCAAGTATGGCCCGAGTGAATGGGCCTACTCTGAGTATGTGTCTGTAAATTAAAGGTGGAAAACTGAGAGAGGGCACTTGCCCTGGTGGTCAGGGTCACTGTGGCCTTTTAATGGGCTTTCTCCAGAAATGTTCCTCGGAAGTCTCCCGCCTATTGGGGAACTTTTCATTGTTATTTTTTGTTACATCCTGTTTTTGTTCGTTTACACGCAGAAATGCCCATTTGTACCGTCCTGTATTGTCCTGCACTGTTCTTAATGTCTAATTATGTAAACCCTTGTGGTTAATAAAGAAATCATTATTATTATTATTATTATTATTATTATTATTATTATTATTATTATTATTATTATTATACCATGGAAGTCGAAACAACCGACCTTCACAAGACCCGGGAGGTAAGGAAACCTTCCCTCTCTCTCTCTTAGCTTACCAATATGGCCATATTAAGAGTAGGAAGTATAAATGTTCGCGGCCTGGGGTCACCCTGGAAGCAGGGTCGCCTGCTCAACGACACCGGTTGCTGGAAATGGATGTGTTTGCCGTAAGCGAGACCAGAATTTCCGACACGCGCGCACTAGCCCCCATTTTTGACGACTATCAGAACTTCGCAATGTTAGCAGGCCGGGATGGGGGGGGGGCAGTGCTCTTTAGGAAAGGACTGGATCTCGAGGTAAGGTCGATCTTCCGGGACCCGGACTGTAAGTTGGTGGTCTTGTATGTGAGCAGTAGCGAAGGTGGTGCTTTTAGACGGCTGGCCATCTACGGCCCTACAGGGACCGGAACACCTGACTTCTTTAGGCGCCTGGAGACCTTTCTGGGTACGTCTCGCCCTTTACTGTTAGCGGGGGACTGGAATGGCATCTTAGACGCACGCTGTGTGTGTGTGGGAGTAGCTGATAGGAGCGCGGGGTGCAAAAGCCTCAAGCACCTATTCAGCCAGTTCCAACTGTCAGACAGGTATCGACTAGATATCCCCAATGTGCCAGTATGGACATGGACCAACCGAATGGGGTCATCTAGATCGTATATAGACAGGATCATCATTAGGAAAATAGATAGAAATAGTGTGCGCTGTTAACTTTTTAAAACGGTCGCCTATTCAGATCACAAATATGTGATCTGTACGGTCGACCTAAATAAAACGCGGAGCTTAGGAACAGGTTACTGGAAGCTGAACATGTCATTTCCGGCCCGTAAGGCTTACAGGGACCGAGTCAAGAATTTAGTTATGCAAAAGTTGACAGGGGGGATCATCAACAGCAGATGGTGGGTGGCTCTCGAAAGAGAGTTTATAGTAACTTCGATAGAATTCAGCAAAGAACTAGCGTTAGAGAAAAATAGAAAGGAGGGGGAGCTGGTAGATAAGTTAGACAAGGCTATTTGTAGTGGCATCGCAACTGACGTGCTAGAAGCGAGAATGGCATTAGACCATTTCTTCAATGCCAAACACGAAGGTTGCATTGTCAGAGCTAAGGCGCGTGCGCTGACAAACGAGGGAACTAAAGATGTTCGATGGGCCCGCGTGGCGGGGGCGCAGCGTGGTAATAAAACCACAATTCGGTCGTTGGCGGACCGAGACGGACACGAGATAAGCGATTCCAAGCGGATGTGTGAGGCCTTTCGCCAGCACTTTGCTCGGTTGTTCAGATAGAGTGGCGAGTCAGAGAGAGTAGCGGATTTCAGTCCCTACTTTGACGGCTTGCCGCGCATCACGACGGTCGACGCTGAGCGCTGAGAAAGGCCGATTACTTCAGCCGAAATTCAGGACGCCCTTGTCGGCTGCATGAGGCGCAAGTCACCCGGTTTGGATGGCCTGCCCTACGAGCTTTACGTACATATGCCAGACTAGTTCTCCGAACTCCTCTAAGCACTCTACTGCAACTGGCAACAGAATGGGAGTATTCCCACTTCCGTGAGCAGGGGAGTGGTGACGCTGATAAGGAAAGACGAGAACAAGAGGGATACATTAAACAACTTCAGGCCCATAACCCTGCTCAACACAGAGTTTAAGATTTTGTCCAAGGTGTTAGCAAATAGACTGGCGCTTGTCGTCGAGGATTTGGTTGGGGAGACGCAAACTTGCGCAATCCCAGCCAGGTCCATACACGACAATCTCCACCTCATGCGATACATCATAGAGAGGGTGGGGTGTAAACCTGGCTTCGGCCCTGTCTTTAGAAGCTGGATCGTTGCAATGCACAGCGACACATGCTCGGTGGTCAAGGTTAATGGCCACCTCTCGGAACCATTTCGGCTATCCCGATCAGTCCGTCAAGGGTGCCCTCTCTCTTCCCTTCTGTACGTATTGACTCTCGAGCCTTTACTGCGAAAGATGGGGCTGTTGCAGGGCATCCCGCTCGAACCGGGACGTGGAAAGGCGGTGTCGGCTTATGCGGACGACATCACCGTGATGGTGTCAAACACCTCAGAAATCGAGGTGGTCGGCACCTTATTGCTGGAATATGAAAGGTTGACAGGAGCCAAACATAACCCGGAAATGTCGGTGGGCTTGCAGCTCGGAACCTGGAGAGGCAAGCCCATGCCGTCCAACAGCGTCGTGGGGCGCTGGACGGACGGACCGGAAAGTTGCTCGGGGTTTTGGTTCGGACCAGACCTCCAGGTGGAAAAGAATTGGGACGAGGTAACGAGCAGAGTAGCCAGTCTCACCCAAAAATGGGCTGGCAGGAAGCTATCACTGAAAGGTCGCGCGGAGGTGGCGAATGCGTACGTCGCGTCCGTCATCTACTACCACCTGACTGTCGTGCCTTGTCCCCGTCCGCGCCTCGTCAAGCTGGAACGGCTCCTCTTCAAGCAGCATAGAGTTACAGCCCTTGCCATTCTGAGTTCAAATCCCGCCGAGGTTAACTTTGCCTTTCATCCTTACGGGGTCGATAAAATAAAGTACCAGTAATGTACTTGGTAATTGCTGGCCTTGTGACAATAGTAGAAATAATTATTTTTATTATTATTATTATAGGTCTAAGCAGTAAGTAGCTTTATTTGCCTGTTAAAATTATTTGTTGTTAAATATTTCTTGTTGTGTAACGGATATAAGCCCTTAGACTTTGCCCCGTGAAGGGGAAAGTATAATATTTGGCCTTTTGGCCCAAATATTTGAACTTTTTTTACATGTTAAAAAATTGACGAAGAAAAAAAAAAACATTGCTGAGCCACGCCCCACAGCGATGTGTCGGCTATCGTGCGACAACGACGTAGAAGTTGGGAGGAACGCTCCAGTGAAATTAACACATATAGATAACACAAACACCACTACAAACAAAGTAAACAAAGACACCAATGATACCAATAATAATTTTAATTTTGAAAAAAAATTACAGTAACAGCGACAACGAAAATACAGATAACAACAAAAAAATAACAAATACAACAACAATATCAACACCACTAACATGAAAACAAATAGCGACAACACCAACGGCAACAATACCAACTGCACCGATAACAACGGTGGCAACAAAGACAACAATGATAACAGCGACAGTGCTAACAACAACACCAACAAGAACAACGTCAACAACACCCTCAACGAAAATAAGACCACTTTCGCTGCGGCAGCAGCAAAAAGGAGGCCATGCTTCAACATGGACCTCTCAAACAAAGATGAAAAGTTGGCCCAGGCATGGAAGCTCATCAAGCAAGAGCAAACTTCGGCCAACTTAACTGTCCCGGTAGAAGCTATTGAGGCAGTGGAGCGCAAAACGGTGCATTATAGATGCATCTATGCACAAACCAAAAGGGCAGCCTTAATCCCACAAGAAGATGTCGAAGTCGCGATGATTGCATCAGAGAAGACACCCAATACATAGAGAGAGGCAGACAGTACGGCACCATTTCGGTGTTGTTCAAGTCAGAAGCCCTCGCTGTGAAACACGCTATGACTCCTTGCAAAACCAGCAGTGTCATAATGTACCCCTCCCAGAATCCCACCTGACTTGACATGTGGTGGCTTCTGGGATGTGTGATTGTGAACGGGACGGTTACAGTCCCTATAGAAGTGACTAGACCGGCCAGAGAGGACTGGTCCGGGGTTGACCTGGAGATCCTTCTCCCTATCTGGCCCGAGAATGTGAAGACAATCCCGGACCACATCCGCCTTCAGAATGGGACTGTCATTCACATTATGACCGAAGGCAAAAGGCCGCAGTGTTTTGTTTGTGGGGAAAACACCCATTTGCGAGACTTCTGCCCTCAACTGCTGAAAGAGGGATGGGGTCGAAAAGCTCCACTGCTGCCGACGCCAATGTGTGGACCACAACCAACACCTGCACCGGCAAAACCACCAACAACAACGCCAATAGAAAGACCACCACCAACATTGACAACCCAGGGGGGAAACAAGGAAAGCTGTCAAATTCCCCTCCACCCAAAAATACACACACCAATAAAACCTTAAACATACATACAAACACACTTACAGACACAGACCCCTCATCTACAAGTAGTGAAAAGGAGGGAAATCCAAAATCCCCCAAAATACAAAAAGGAAACACAAAAAGAAAAAAAAAATTCAACAAAGCACAAAAGCACCCACAATAAAAAATGCAGACACCACCCACGCAAACATTTCTCCAATAACACCAGCATCAACACCACCATCAACATCACCAGAATCTCCCAAACGCAAACAACCGAAACAGACGCAAGAACAAATATACACACAAACATCTGAAATCACAGACACCGCACTCAAAACAAACACAGATACAACCTAAACAACACCACCAAAACCATCACTACCACAGCCACGTAAACAAATAAAATCACACCAACAAAATATACAAAACGTCGTGCTCGTCAGGAGGGCCAACAAGGAACTGATGGCCCTCGTTGCATGAAGTGAAAATATACAAAAAGAGGTGGACATTTTTAAATCGAGAATATTTCGCGTGCCGGAAGATTTGGTTCTGGTGCGAATGTAGCTCGACATATTCAAAGAAATACGAGACAGCTTTCCTCGGGACGTGGGAACCCCGAACGTAAAACCTACTTCAAGACTTTTAAAGGGGTTCCCAAAAGAAACGCCACTAACTATGGAGGTCGAACAACCCGACCTTCACAAGAGCCCGGAAGGTAAGTAAACCTTCCTCTCTCTCTGTTTAACCTGCCAACATGGCCGTATTAAGAGTAGGATGTTTAAATGTTCGAGGCCTGGGATCGTCCTGGAAGCAGGGTCACCTGCTCAACGACCTCAGGTCTATAGAAATGGATGCAATTGAAGTCAGCGAGACCAGGATTTCCGACACGCGCGCACTAGCCCCCATTTTCGACGACGATCAGATCTTTGCATCTGTTATCCGGCCGGGAATCGGAGGCGGTGTGGCAGTGCTGTTCAGGAAAGGCCTAAATCTCGAGGTAAGGGAGATCTTCCGGGACCCGGACGGGAAGTTGGTGGTCCTGAACGTGAACAATAATGAAGATGGTGCCTTTAGACTGGTGGCCGTCTATGCTCCTACTGGGGCAGGACGGCCGGACTTCTTTAGACGCCTGGAAGCCTTTCTGGGTACGTCTCGCCCTTTACTGTTAGCGGGGGACTGGAACGGCATCTTAGACGAACGCTGGGAATGTGTGGGAGTATCCGATAGGAGCGGGGGGGGGGGGTGCACAAGCCTCTAGTACCTGATCAGCCAGTTCCAACTGTCTGACAGCTACCGACTAGATTTCCCTAATGTGCCAGTGTGGACCTAGGCTAACCGCATAGGGTCATCTAAATCGTATATAGACAGGGTATTCATTAGGAAAATAGACAGAAATAGTGTAAGTTGTCCACGTTTTGAAACACTCGCCTATTCAGATCACAAGTTTGTGATCTGTATGGGCGACCTAGATAAGACGCGTAGGTTAGGACTTGGTTACTGGAAGCTAAACATGTCATTTCCGGCACGTAAGGTTTACATGGACCAGGTCAACAATTTAGTTAAGAAAAAGTTGACAAAAGAGAGATTAGAGTAATGTCGATAGAGTTTAGCAAAGAAGTAGCATTAGAGAAAAATAGAATGGAGGGGGAGTTGGTAGATAAGTTAGAAGAGGCTATTGGCAGTGGAATTGCAACTGATGTGCTAACGGCGAGAAAGGCATTAGACCATTTCTTCAATGCGAAGCACGAAGGTTGCATTGTCAGAGCTAAGGCGCGTGCCCTGAGAAACGAGGGAACCAAAGCTGTTCGATGGGCCCGTGTGGCAGAGGCGCAGCGTGGTAATAAAACCACGATTCGGTCTTTGACGGATCGAGACGCGTACGAGCTAAGCAATTCCAAGAGGATGTGTGAGGCCTTTCTCCAACATTTTGCTCGGTTGTTCAGGGGAAGTGGCGGGTCAGATATGGTGGCGGACTTCAGTCCCTACCTCGATGTCTTGCCTCAACTCTCGACGGCTGAAGCTGGGCGCTGCGAGAGGCCAATTACTTCAGCCGAGATTCAGGATGCCCATGTAGTCTGCATGAGGCGCAAGTCACTCGGTTTGGATGGTCTGCCCTATGAGCTTTACGTAGATATGCCAGACTTGTTCTCCAATCTCCTCGAAGCCCTCACTGCAACTGGCAGTAAAACGGTAGTATTTCCAGTTGTGTGAGCCGGGGCGTAGTGACGCTGATAAGGAAAAACGAGAACAAGAGGGACACATTAGACAATTTCAGGCCCATAACACTGCTCAACATAGAGTTTAAGATTTTGGCCAGGGTGTTAGCGAAGAGGTTGGCGCTTGTCGTCGGGGATTTGGATGGGGAGGCGCAAACTTGCGCAATCCCAACCAGGTGCATACACGACAACCTCCACCTAATGCGATACATCATAGAGAGGGTCGGGTGTAAACCTGGCTTCGGTGGGTCTCTGATCAATTTAGTTCAATCGAAAGCATTCGATAGGGTCGACCATCTGTACGTGGAGGCTGTCCGCAAGGCGGCTGGCTTGGGCCCAGACTTCAGAAGCTGGATCGCTGCAATGCACAGCGGCACCTGCTCGATGGTCAAAATTATGGGCCACCTCTCGGAACCGTTTCAGGTCTCCCGATAGGTCTGTCAAGGGTGCCCTCTTTCCTCCCTTCTGTACGTATTGACTCTCGAGCCTTTACTGCGGAATCTGGAGCTGTTGCACGGCATCCCACTCGAACCGGGACGCGGAAAGGCTGTGTCGGCTTATACGGACGACATTACCGCGATGGTGTCGGACACCTCAGAAATCGAGGTGGTGGCCAACTTATTGGAGGAATATGAAACGTTGACGGGAGCACCTGGAGAGGCAAGTCCATGCCGTCCAACAGCGTCGTTAGGCGCTGGACGGACGGACCTTAACAGTTGCTAGGGGTTTGGTTCGGGCCAGACCTCCAGGTGGATATGAATTGGGACGAGGTGACGGGCAGGTTAGCCAGTCTCACCCAGAAATGGGCTGGGATGAAGCTATCACAGAAATGTCGGGGGGAGGTGGCAGACGCGTACATCGCATCCGTCTTCTACTACCGTCTGACTGTCGTCCTTTGCCCCTGTGTGCGCCTCGCCATCTTGGAGCGGCTCCTCTTCAAATTCTTGTGGAGGGGTCAGGTTCCGCTGGTGAGGCCATCCATCTGCTGCCAGCACCCTCTATGTGGAGGACTGAGCATGCAGTGGCTAATAATGCGCAGGCACGCGCTGAGGCTGCGGCATCTCCAGATATTCTGCCTAAAGGTGAACAGGTGTGGTCGCCGTTTGTCAGACGGGCCTTTCCGCAGCTCGTTTCTTTGACTGAGTTGCAGTCCTGGGTCAAAGAGAGACCGAGACTGGGTGACTGGCATCTGGAATGTTGCCAGGCACTCACTGCCCTCTACCATGCGGGCAATGCTGTCAGTGGAACTTCCACTCTCAAGTTCTATAGAGGATTAGTGGTGGGCAAGTGCGACACGCACTCGGAGAGGCTCTGGGAGTCAACGAAGTCGAACTAACCAGTCTGTACCGGAGGACTTTCGAGCCGGGGATGATGGATCATTTCCAAAAATCGCTCGCTTGTCAGTGCTAACGGGGGGCACTGCCAGTTCGAGATAAACTCTACAGGCACGGAAGTGCTGTCAGACGGACCTGCCCGAGATGCGCGCAGAGCGACGAAACCGTTCTGCACGCACTCGTCCAGTGTCCGTGCATTACTGACTTGTGGAGTTATGTTGAACAGCTGTTGTCGCGTGTAGAACGGATCGGGCTATCGGCCGAGTCCATAGTGAAGATCGACCCGCCGCCTTCTTTTGGCCAGGAAGGGCAGGCAATTTTACTCTGTCTGGTGGTAGTAGCGAAAGAGGTTGTATGGTGGACGAGGTTGAAAGGACTGAAGACAGACACTTTTCTCTTCGGCCAATCCCTCATCAACTTTTTCAAGTTTCACTTGGAAAGGAAGGTGAGGGTGGAGAGAGAAGTGCTTCTCCCCAGTACATTTGCTGAAAGTTGGGTGAATGTGGCGAGAATGGCCCGTGTGAGTGGGCCTACTCTGGTCATGCGGATGTAGGTAGATAAATTTGAAGAGGAGAAGGGTGCCCTTCCAGGGTGCTCTCGAACCGTCGGGTCGTTCAGGACTGTTGGGGTACCTGAGCGAACCATAGGTGGTCATCCCAACTATTGGGGAATTTTTTCTTGTAATTTTCTTGTTACTTTATTGTTAGTTTGTTATTTTTACTTTGTTTATTGATATTGTTTACTCGATTTTTCTGTAGAACCCCACTGTCCCAGTCTTTTGTATTGTCCCCTATATGTCGGCCGGTGTGGCCAATAAATGAAATCATTATTATTATTATTATTACAGGGAGGTGGATTATCCGTATCGTTAGATCATCGGTCAACATGCTTTGCGCTATTGACTTTCACCTCTATAATTTCTGAGTTCAAATTCGGCCGAGGTTTGTTTAGCCTTTCATCCTTATGGGGTCGATAAAATGAAGCACCATTAATGTACTCGGTTCGAAAACATGGATTTTCCACCCATTAAAATCAATGACCATGTGCCTATATCAAATACCATTATTATTATTATTATTGCAGGGGGGTGTAGCAATACCTGTGGAGCGTCTGACAACATGCTTCGCGCTATATAGTTAGAGCTCTTTATGTTCTGAATTCATCTAGCGCCGATATTAAGCTTTGCCTGTCATCCTCGCTGGGCCGATAATATAAGGTACCAGTTATGTACTGAAGTTGGTTTAATCGGCTTTCCCTTTCCCCAAAAATTGTTGGCCTTTCCAAATTTGCTGACATCCAGAAGCTATTCAAAGTAATTTTATTTCCTTCTACCCGTGTGTGTGTACTCATCTATTCATCAGATTGTTACAACAGAACAAGATCACCTGCTACCTTTTCATGATGGCCTGCAAGTTTCATTCTTCTCTGCCTTATCTTTTATCTTAGAGAAATGTTCTGTGAAATGTTTAGAGCCATGTGCATACATTCTTGTATAGCAGCCATCAATTCTTTTTCCTTGTCACTTTGTCATAGTCTCAGCTTATGATCCTTAAATTAGATCAGACCCTACTGTTGCAATATCCGTGATTTACCTACACTGTCATTATATTTAAGACTGGAATTCGTCTTAATTAATATTCATTTAGGATCACATAATAATCAATACACATAATAAGTAATACATTAGCAGCTGCATGGATTGTACGTTGCTGTATATATACATATAGGTTTATGTATGTTGTTTAGCTTGCAGTTGTCTAGAATACTAATAAATGTTTCTATTATACACACAAAAACAAAGGAAATATTGAACCCGGTATGTGATTTGTACTTCGTTTTATCGAAGAATGAAAGACAAAATAGACACCGAGAGTGATTTGAACTTAGTTAGCCGGAATAAATATTGCCAATAATTACTCCTAAGTACCAATGGGTGTGTAAATATACAGTACTTATAATGCGATATATTTGAGTAGTTGTTAGTACGCATCTCAGTAATTTCTGTTGCTTCATTCACGGCTCTGCTACTAAATGTTTTGTCTCAAATCCTGGACACTGTGCTATACTTATTGGGTCTGCTCGCCATAGCCCGCTAGTTATTGAAATCGAGATGAAAAAAGGGAATACGCACTATATTGCTTCACTCTACCTGCTGTCCAGTCTAAAACGTCTCTCTTAAGCCAGAAAACAAGTTAGGCTGTTGTTTATCTCGGTTTCGTGGCTTGTAGCTATTGATATTACAAGACCCCTTACTAGACAGGTAGACAGTCCATCCCAGATTCAATCCCCCAGCTATTGGTGGTACTCAATTTCATCTGAGTATCCTGGAACAATGGAAATTGAAGTGATTTCCTCAAGTACTAAACACGCAAGCCAGCGCAAGAATCGATAACACGACATTATGATTGTAAGTCCAACACTTTTACCACTAGGCCACGTGCCTACACGCTACATTATAATTAATGTAAGACTCATTATAATCACCGCGTGATTTCATGCTTTCCTTACCTAGCAATGTTTTGAACAATTGTATTTGTTGCTCAACAATTTTCTTTGAAACAACATTGTTTGCCATAGTTGTAATTTATACGTCGGGGATATTGTATTCATAGATCTTTCCATTTTGAGCACTGTACACGGTATCAAGTATATTACACGGTTTTATTGTTTTATTAATAAATATATATCAAAAACATGTTTTCACATCCGTCAGAATAAACATATTTGTCTCATCTGGAAACGAAATGAAAAAATCCAA
>OZ024742.1:354557909-354567909 GCA_964016885.1 Eledone cirrhosa
ACAGGTCCACATGTTGTTGAAGTGCGTTTTAATCCAGCAATACGTCGATATGTCTAGCTCCTGCTGTTGTTGTTATTTCTCTGAGGAATTGGAATCATATGAGTTAGAGCAAAGAAGTTTCGGCGTCATAGGACACGTCGTATCCCATTGGTCAGTTGTGAGAACATTCCTCAGTCAAAAGTCTATAGAAATCTTTCTGTTGTAGTAGAGTTTGTTTAGGTACAGGTGACCTCCTCCATTGTGTTGGTAGTGGTAGTGGTGTATGGTTGTTTACTGAGACCTCAGTAAGCACATTGGAGCACTCGACGAGGTACGCAATTTGGTTGGTTTACTCCGGAATAATGTAAAATATTTAAGTCAAAGATGTAAAATGTGTCTTGTTTTATCACAACATATACTCAAAATGTATATATATATATATATATATATATAAATATACACGGGTGTGTATGATTGCGTATAGAAGATTATATCAATAAAAGCAATTACAACTTTGTCTGGTTTATTCGTTATATTTACAATCCTCTTAAATTATAATGATATTATAATGAAATAATATGGTAGAATATTAAATGTTAAGTGTTAATTGAACAAGTACTTTCATGCTTTCGCTATCTTCTGGTTCATATTGAGTGGTGACAGTAAAGTTTGCAATTTCCAATTGTAATCAGATGGGTAAATCTTATGCCTTATATACAATAAAAGCGGCTACAGAATGCCACGTTTTGCAAACTGTATTTCGACCAATCGGTGTGTAGTTTCACCGGATTACTAAAGCTGATAGGTTTAGGTGTCACGGTTGATTGAGCATGTCTAACAAATTCTATTTGACCCTATCCAAAGCACCAATTGTTTTGCTATTTTAGAAATGATGAAAATAGCATTTTCTAGGGTTTTTAACAAAAGTATTTAGTAATCATCACCATCAACATCACTTTTATTATTATTATTGTTGTTGTTGTTGTTAGTGGTGGTAGTCGACAAGGTTGTAGGCGTAATCATAGTAGGAGTAATAGCCCTTAGCATTATTATTGTTCATTTAGCTTGGGTTCAAATTTATAAATAAAATGATTTTCTTTATTTTTTCTCTTGACTTCACTTGGGCTGTGTAATTTGTAGAATGGAAATATTATAAATATTCTCTGACCACATGTTGCTAGATGGTTACTCAGGGGTATCTGACGGACATGTGTGTCTCTGCTTTGCTGTCGGTGCACCCGTGCACGTTGCGATAGTGCATTTCCAGTTTGACCGACATACAGTTCTTCACAATTCGGGCATTTAATGCAGTAAATTATATTTCTGCTTTTGCAGTTCATATTTGCATTTGGGAATATTTTTCCAGTGTTTCGTGTTCATATATCGACCAGTGCGTATGGATTGACATGTGACACATCGACTATCATTGCATTTAGATACAGCGAATGATTGGTCTTTGTTGTTAAGGTCAAACTTTGCCTTTGTTAGTAATTGCTTCAAAATTGTCGGCTGTCTTTTACTAAGCATCAAAGCTCGTTCTGTGATTAAACCTTTTAATTCATTACTTTGAGCAATGGTTGGTAGGTTTGCTTTGGCAGTGTTGAAGATATTCTGGTGACATGGGTTGTGTGTCATTATAAATGGTATGACCACTTCTTGGTTTCTTCTTCCTTGGGTTGTCTTAATTTGTTGTGTAGGTATTTTTATAGCCCGCTGTATAACATTTTCTATAAGTAGAGATGGATATTTTTGTTTGAGCAAACATTCTCTCAGTTCTGTTAGGCGTAAAGGAAAATAATGTTTGTCGATGAATGGCCAATACATCGTTTCCCTTTGTAGAAATAAATGACTCCAGAAGGGGGGGGGGTTGAACAGTAAAAAATTAACGATCCTTTATTAAAATGCGACATTTAATAAATTATGTACAATGTCAATTCAAACATACCTTGTGGGTTAATAGAAGTAGTGTAATTATATTCTCCGGTGCAGAAATAACGAAGGAATAAGCGAATGCCTATTAGTCGAGATATCGTGGCGTCCTTGATCCGAAGGAGGGCATTTTCACATAGTCCCTCACGAAGCGAGCATGGTCAATATTTTTTTGAGGAGCGAATCCTTTCACGTCTGTTTATGTCCGCGTCTGTGACCGGATGTATCTTGCCTCCGCTCTCTGAAGCGTTGTTATGGGGAGGCAACTGCTAGTTGCTAAGCGACCATCTCAGTCAATACATTCACCTCGGAACAGATTTTTTGTCGAAAAATCGTTAACGATGAAGCGAAGGACCCACGAGGTAGTTTACAAAATGTAGAAGCATGTATCAACAAATTATGAAAAAAAGAAATAGGTTCATGTCTGCAAGCATTAACACAGAAAAAATGTACAGCAAAAGATGCAAAATGCATGAAAAGATAACACTCTTCGCAATAAAGGGGCTCCAAATGCGATAAACAAAAAAAAATTATTTTGCTAGGCAATGAAAATGCCATATGTAGCATAGCTGTAAAAATGCGCTAAAAAAAAATGGATTGTGTCAGAATTGACAACAGTCGTAATGTTACGAAAAATAACATATATTGACACTGCCGTAGGCAGTCAGGAATCAAAAAGCAACACAATGAAATATACAGCAAAAACAATTGGAAGAAGAAAATAATACAATTCAGTTTATATCACTGCATAGCTTACGGGGCAAATGCACCCTTCGCCCAGAACGGGTCGTAGCTCTGTATGTTGATGGTAGGGGGGGGAGAAGAAATAGGCGTATGTGGCAAAGAAAAAGAAAGGGGCATTTGAGTTTCAAGCGTCATTGTGTCATTGTCCAGGTTTGCTCGTTTGAGACGATCAAATGAAACCGTTTCCCTGGAACCCCGAATGTCCAGTGTGAAATGTTTGTCTGTGCGAGCAAGCACACGATAGGGTCCAGAGTACGGCCGTTGAAGAGGGGGTCTCACGGCGTCGTCTCTAACGAACACATGTGTCCACAAGGCAATATCCATTGGGACGGCAGTTTTTACAGTTTGCTTCCTAGTGTCCATCGGTGGTAAATCCTGGAAGTAAGAATGAAGCCGGGACACGTAGGAAGCGGGATTCTGCGAAGCAAGATCAACAGGAGGAAGCATTTGCCCCGGAAACGCAAGAGTAGTACCATAAATCAATTCGGCCGGGGAGAACCCAAGGTCCACCTTTATTGTCGACCGAATACCTAACAACACAATAGGTAGGTACTCACTCCAACGTGAAGAGTCCATTGAAGCCCTTAAAGAGGCTTTAAGCTGTCTATGAAATATTTCCACCATTCCGTGTGATGCTATATGATATGCCGTGGTTCTTATGCGAGTAGCGCCAATAATTTGTGTTAATTCACGGAAGAGGTTCAATTCAAATTGACGACCGCGGTCTGTTGTTATTGTGGTTGGTACTCAAAAACGAGCGATCCATGCAGATACGAGAGTACGCGCTGTCGTTTCAGCAGTGATATCAGTCATAGGGAGGGCTTCAAGCCAACGCGAAAAACGGTCAACGATCGTCAACATATACGAATAACCACGACTAATCGGCCACGGGCCGACGATGTCCACATGAATGTGACGAAATCTGGCATCAGGACAGGTGAAAGTTCCGAGAGGAGTTTTAATGTGCTTATGAGCTTTTGACTTTTGGCAAGCGACACAGGAACGGCACCAAGCAGCAATGTCACGTCTCATATCAGGCCAGACAAATCTGGATGTTATGAGTTTTACTGAGGCTGATACTCCTGGGTGAGAAATGCCATGTAAAGCGAGAAACATAGTTCGTCGATGACCAACTGGGGCGAGAGTTCGTGGTGAGTCCAAGAGATATCACATAGTATCTGTCCGTCAGTGGTTGATAAAGGAAGGTATTTCATATTGCAGTTAATGAACTCCGGCGATGTGCAATCCAAAGATTCAAGCGAGGGTTGGTCAATGGTCAATTGACGCAAATCTATATCGTTAGACGACGAGATCGAAGCTATCGGGAGGCGAGACAACGCGTCTGCCGCAGTATTCAAAGCACCCGGAATATGTTGAATATCATGTGTGTATTGGGAAACAAAATCCAGATGTCTAGTTTCCCTAGGCGAATAGTTGTCAGATGTTGATCTTAAAGCGAAAATCAACGGTTTGTGATCTGTGAAAATAGTGAACGCTCTCCCGTCCATAACATGGGAGAAATGTTTCACAGATAAATAAATTGCTAAAAGCTCACGCCCGAAAGTACTATAACGATTTTCAGCAGGCTTTAGCTTTCTGGAAAAAAATGCCAGTGGTTGTTGTAAACCATCGCACTTCTGTTGCAAGACTGCGCCCACGGCGGTATCCGACGCATCAACACAGAGCGATAGCTCGGCGTTGGGTACTGGGTGGGCGAGCAAAGACGCGCTCGCTAACGCCTTTTTCACTTTTTTAAAATCCTCAAGCTGCGTTTTATTTAAGGAAATGTCCATATTCTTACGCCGGCAATTTTTAAAAATTTCTGTCAACGAGAACAGCAAGTTGGAACAATTAGGCACGAATCGCCTGTAAACAATTTACAAGGCCTAAGAATTGACGTAATTGTCGCAGTGAACTTGGCGGAGGCAAATCCGATACTGCCTTAACCTTCTCAGGAAGAGATCGAATACAACCGGCGTCAATCAGATGGCCTAAAAATGTTAGTGAGGTGGAGCCGAAAACACACTTGGAATAATTAATACGAACATTATATCTCTGTAAACGACGTAATACAAGATCCAGATGCTTGGAATGTTGTTCAGAAGAACTAGCAATCAGTACATCATCGATATACGTGTAAAGAAAATCGAGACCACGAGTGACATCATCCATGAATCGTTGGAGGGTACTTGCAGCATTTCTAAGTCCGAAAGGCATAGTGAGGAACTCGAATGATCCGAAAGGAGTGGCAATAGCAGTCTTTGGAATATCCTCCTTTTTAACCGGAATTTGATTATAAGCGCGGACCAAATCAAGCTTAGAAAAGATTCTGCAACCCTGCAATGACGATGCGAAATCCAGCAAATGCGGTATTGGATAACGGTCAGGCACAGTAATCGCGTTTAAGCGTCGGTAGTCAGCCGTCGGTCACCAATCACCAGAAGATTTAAGTACCATATGTAGAGGCGATGCCCAAGGACTTGTGGAACGCCGAATTAATCCTAATTCCAGCATGTGGTCGAATTCAAGACGTGCAGCTTTCAACTTCTCTGCAGATAATCTTCGAGGACGTGAGAAAACAGGTGGACCTGTAGTGGATATAAAGTGTTCAATCACATGATCCGGACTAGCAATTCGTAATCTTCCTTGCGTCAGCTGTGGGTATGATTTTAACAAACTGTGATACTGGCTGCCCACTTCAGCCAAGAGAAAAGCAGGGCTTACTGTGGCGTTCTCCGGCTTTGTACCCTCGAACGATAGGCCTGTATTAGCTAAAAAAGTCGTTGTCTGCGGATGTCAATCGACAAGGAAAAATGGTGGAGGAAATCCGCTCCAAAAATGGCGTATGGCAAGTCGGCGATAGCAAACTTCCACTTCCATTCACGACGCAAATGTTTAAATCGAAGAGGAAGCGAAATGTGCCCGTACGTTCGAATGGCCGTGTTGTTGATTGCTCGTAAATTAATATTTGATTCAGATGGGTTTTTTTTTGAGATAACTGACTGGCCAAATACTTAGTGACGCGCCAGTGTCGACAAGAAACATTTTTTGACTGCAGATCGTACACAAAAAATGACGGTTTGGTCGAGTTTCCCAGAGTTCACTAGCCGCCCCTAGTGGCTCAGATTGGCGTTTTCCGAACTCCTATAGTTACAAGACGCCCGACTACCTAAGTTAACATGATACCAACAAATCCAAGAATTACTGCTGCTTGAAGTGTAGTGTTGGCGAGGAACAGAGACGGTGGCGAACGGTACTCGTAGCGGTTTCGAGGAATAGCAGACGGTGGCGAACGGTACGTTAAACGTTGAGAAGGCTCTCTGTGTTGTACGGTCAAATCCTCCACTTTTTTGGTGAGCGCTTCGATCATCTCCAGCAGTTTGCTGTCGGCCACAGAAGAATTGTGTGGGGGAACAGAAGAAGAAGCCACACAAGGACTATGCCGACTGCTGTTAGAGTCCACCTCTAGTATTCTATCCGCGGTTGCGGCAAGTTGATCTAACGACTCCCTCTCCAAATTATTGACAAAGACCATTTGCGCACTTGGCGGTAAACGGGAGAAAAATAGCTGTTTAATGAAAGATGTATCAATTCCTTGGGAGTCGCTCAACTCACGTGATGTCACAAATAGGAGGTTGGCGTTCTGTCACCCATCCTGGCATCCTCCAATAATTCCCGAAAACGGCTCTCCACAGACCTAGTATTCCTACGAAGAATTTCTAGTTTTAATGAGCCATAGGTTACATCTTCAGCTAAATTCGTTATAACATCCTTTACGGAATATGCCAAAGAAACAGGCATGCCGTTAATAAGCACCTTCAATTTATGCTGATTTTTGGTTTGGGTCAAATCGAAATAGAACTCGAGCTGCGAAAACCATAATTTGATGTCGCCTGCGAAGGTCGGAAATGATGTGGATTCATGATAACCGAAGGTTTGAAGAATCCAAGATGGCCGGTTGAGAAAAAAAAAATGCTTTTGATGAAGACGCCCTCACGTGGCACGATGCAGCCAATCAGATTGCTGGGATTGAAGAAGATACACTGTGCGCGGGAAAACCGCAAAAGGAAGAAGACACGCAGAATGGCGGGAAAATGTCGGCCATTTAAAAAATGTTCATGAGGAAATGACGGTGAAAATCAGGAAAGAAAAAATGTTCACAGTGTAAACAGAGAACAGAGTTTAGAAAACTTGTTTTCCTTCTTCCTTTTTAGAAGGCTTGCATTTAAGAGTTTTTTTTGTTTTTTTTGGAAAAGTTTTGGATTCAAACCAAAGAAATTTTTTTTTTTTTTAAAGTATCCGCGTATTGGGAATAACGCCAGGGTCACCAATAAAGGAAAATAATGTTTGTCAATGAATGGACAATACATCGTTTCTCTTTGTAGAAATAAATGACTCCAGAAGGGGGGGGGGGGGGGGTGAACAGTAAAAAATTAACGATCCTTTATTAAAATGCGACATTTAATAAATTATGTACAATGTCAATTCAAACATACCTTGTGGGTTAATAGAAGTAGTGTAATTATATTCTCCGGTGCAGAAATAACGAAGGAATAAGCGAATGCCTATTAGTCGAGAGATCGTGGCGTCCTTGATCCGGAGGAGGGCATTTTCACATAGTCCCTCACGAAGCGAGCATGGTCAATATTTTTTTGAGGAGCGAATCCTTTCACGTCTGTTTATGTCCGCGTCTGTGACCGGATGTATCTTGCCTCCGCTCTCTAAAGAGTTGTTAAGGGGAGGCAACTGCTAGTTGCTAAGCGACCATCTCACTCACTACAGGCGTTTTTTCCTGGTATTCGTATCTTCTACAATGGTACAAATTCTTCTGGCTAGGCAGTATGCGATGTTGCGTTTTGTATGAGGTGGATAACACGTCTTAAAATTCAGATATTGATGGGTGTCTGTGTGTTTATAATTTACAGCAGTGTTAATGGTGGTGTCGTTTTTGATTATCATTATATCTAGGAATGGTAATTTCGTACTACTCATCTCTTACGTGAATTTGGATATATGGGTGTAGGTTATTCAGGGGGATATTGAACTGATCCAGAGTATCTAGAGATTCTGTTCAGATGATGAAACAGTCGTCAAGGTATCTCTTCCAAGACTTTTCAAAGTCAGTGCTATATTTTTCCTCTATTCCTTGGTAGAGTTGTTGTTTTAAGTATCCCATTACAGAGTTCGCGTAAACGGGAGCAAACTTCGTTCCCATCGCTGTGCCTCTAATTTGGATGTAATTCTTTCCATTGAAGAAGAAAGTGTTCTTTTCCAGAATAAGTTTGACTGCGACTAATATAAATGATGCTGTGAATCTGGTGGGAATCATTTCTCTATGTTTTTCAACCCAGTATTTAACCACCTTTATTCCTAAATCATGTGTAATGTTGGTGTAAAGGCTTACCACTTCAAAACTAAGTAGAAGTGAATTCGTTTCCGGGGTTTGGGGTAGATGTTAAAAATAATGCTAACAAGAAAAGAAAAATAATATACACAATACCAAAAAAAGAACTAATTAATTATTATTAATAATGGTATATCGTGCAATGGCCTTACTCGAGAACGAGGGTGGGGGGACGTTTTTCGAAATATATACTACTGCGTTCACATATTGATTTATTTAGTTTCAGAAGATCTCGTTAAGGGAAAAAGCAGATATTCTTTGCTTTAACTTTAATCTGTTATTTTAATAAATATAAATATGGCAGCGATAATGAGGGACAGAGACCGCTGGAGAGAACTCGTCCATGGATCTCGGGAATTTTACCCACCCTAGAGAATATATATATATATGTGTGTGTGTGTGTGTATAAAAGAGTAAACGCAGGTAAGCATTAAAAAAAAAGGATGTTATCCTCGTATTTACGACATTGGTAAGTGCAACCTTATATTGCTATACTGCAAATAGCAGCCACTCAATAACAATTGTTGTTCCCTCCAAATTTTCAAAATGATGAATAAGTTACTCTAAAACGTTCCTAATATATAAAAAAACATTTTTGGGGGAATTGTATTTACTAGTATAGAGAGAGAGGAAGGGGGAGAGGGATTAGGAAGTAGAGCGACAAACGGAGGAGTATAGAGAGAGAGGGGAAGGGGATGAAGAATTAGGAAGTAGGTGACAAACGGAGGTAGATGGGGGGGGGTAAGGTGGAAGGATTCCTCGATCAGTTTTGAAACGTTGACTTGATGTTGTCAATTTACAGTGTAGAGTGTTAAAGAGAATTAAATTGTTTATCGAGGAATCCTTCCACCTTACCCCTCCCTCCACCTCCGTTTGTCACTCTACATCTAATTCCTCTCCCCCTTCAACTCTCTCTCTATACTACTCCGTTTGTCCCTCTACTTCCTAATTCCTCTCCCCCTTCTCCTCTCTATATACTACTCTGTTTGTCCCTCTACTTTCTAATTATTCTCCCCCTTCCTCTCTCTCTATACTACTCCGTTTGTCCCTCTACTTCCAACATCTTCTCCCCTCCTCCTCTCTCTATACTACTCTGTTTGTCTCTCTACTTCCTAATTATTGTCCCCTTTCCTCTCTCTCTATACTAGTAAATACAATTCTTCAAAAAATGTTTTTGTATATATTAGGAAACTTTTACGAGTAACTTATTCATTATTTTGAAAATTTGAGGGAACAACAATTATTATGGAGTGGCTGCTATTTGCAGTATAGCAATATAAGGTTGCACTTACCAATAAAACGGTCGTAAATACCTGGATAACATCCTTTTTTTAATGCTTACCTGTGTTTTCTCTTTTATTCTTTATACTCCAAGATTGAGCATAATTCTTACAAACTTGTCGAGTTACCCCTAACTGTACGTTGGAACCATCCATAAAACTGGCTTTCTTAACCACGAACTGGATTACAATAAGCAATGTTCTGCTTCCCTAACTATATGTGCGTATATACATACACACACACGCATACACACACACACACACACATACACACACACACACACACACACACACACACACACACACACACACACCCACACACACATATATATATATATATATATATATATTTATATTTATTAAAATAACATTTTAGAGTATATGCAAAGAATCCCGCTTTCACCCTTAACGGGATCTTCTGAAACTAAAAAAATCAATCTGTGAACACAGTGGTAAATATTTCTAAAAACGAATTAAACGATTCTTTGCTTAAACTTTAATCTGTTATTTTAATAAATATTTGCTTTACGGTTCTTATATATTTGGTATATATTTATCCTTATCGAGCCCTCTTTCGATTTTAGTCTTCAAATTTATTATTATTACTATATATATAAAAAACAAAGGTGTTCCCCCGAAAAACCAGTATGACTCTAAAAACCGG
>OZ024742.1:354572909-354575409 GCA_964016885.1 Eledone cirrhosa
TTTGTATATACACACACACACACACACACATATATATATATATATATATATATATATATATATATATATATATTATAAAATAACAGGAGGCTGGACTGGTGTAATTCCTTAAAAGGTTTATTATACTATGATCATTTCAATGACCCGGTTCTGTATAAAACGATGACATCATCAGTTATTGGAAATATAACGAAGGAATATAATAGACACGATCCATTGCCTGAAAATCAGAGACATAAGGGCGATCGAACATTTACCAGGTTCTGCCTCGGTCGGTCGCCCTCAAGTGGTGATTATTACGCCTACTTATGTCCATCTGGTGAGGACGTAGGCTTATAGTGCACTACTACCACACCGTCAAAGACAGAGGCCACCATCGAAGTCAGATCACAATCAAGCTGGTCCTACATGCTAGAAAGTGCCGCGAAAATATCAAAGAACATATATCTTTAACAGTTCTATATATAGAAATATATAGTGGTCGTCTGCATGGTATAATGTATGGACAGGAATTACGATTAACAATTATGTTTAGAATTAGAATATGCCATCTAAGATGAAATTAGAAAAATAAGGTTTAGTTTATAGTTAAAGAATTTACAGAAGGAGGCTTTTATGAAAAAGTTTAAGCGTATTATAGATAGTCACGATGAAGTTTCATGGTAGAATACAGAATAAAAATTAAGCCCATGCTTAACGGTCAATAACCAGCGATCCGAGCGCCAGGCGTGCAGTCGGGAAAGCGGCCACAGCCGTCGGATCAACGCGTGTACCAAACGATTATTAGTTATTCACACCCGTGATGTGAAGTTGAAAGTGGTAAAATCTGATGAAATGAGCAAATAGACTATAAGTAGTCCCCAGCTGGTCCGGGTTATATGTCGTGCTTCCTGGGTGTGTAAAGGGAGTGAATAAGGGTACAGAGAGTAATATTCTAAGGACGTGTGCTAATGAGTACAATGATACATATATAATGAGAGTAAAGCGAATAAATAAATGCATAAATAAAACCGTAAGTAAAATACATAAAAACATAAATAAAATGCAGTCATACCTAAGATGGTGATGTAGGGAGTAAAAGGGAAGTATATAAGAACAAATCGAAGAAATCACGATACAGAAGAAATAAAATACAGATCAAGGTGCAGTAAATGGGCAATATATAGCACGGTTGGAGAATGCAAGGTTATACATATAGATATAGAGGATGGAAGAGTAGCAATGGTATCAGGTGATACCTAGTGTATGTTCGATTCTTAAATTTCAATATGAATCCCAAAAGCTCTGAAATATAGGATAGGGAATTCAGTCAATACAATACAGCGTATAGTAGAATATGTTGATTCTTTGAAGAATCTATGAGGTCTGACGGAGTCTGAATATTCCCGACAGGGAAGCAGCAATGCATAGTCCAGGTGGGCGGTAGATAAAGCTGAAAGCAGCCAAAATCCGAAAGGTTCGTAGTTAGTCCTATGCTAGTGATAGCTGTACAGTGGAATCAGTGTTGCTGTTCATTAATACATCAGAAAGCGCTCGACATTTCCTGTAGCATTATTTATTTAGGTGTGTTGTTTCACCAGTGGATAGAAGTTTAACGTTTCTAATTGTTAATCGTAATTTCTGTCCCTACATTATACCATGCAGAGGCCCATATATTACTATATATAGATATGTTCAAGATATATGTTCTATGATGATTTTTTGCGGCACGTTCTAGCACTCGTGGCCAGCTTGATTGTGACCTGACCTCAACGCTGGCCTCTGTCTTTGACGGTGTGGTAGTAGTGCACTATAAGCCTACGTTCCTTCACAAGATGGACACAGGTAGGGGTAATAATCACCACTTGATGGCGACCGACCGAGGCAGAAGCTGCTAAATGTTCGCTCGCCCTCATGTCCATGTCTCTGATTTTCAGTTCCATGGATTGTGTCTGTTCTATTTCGAATACCTTGTGATGTCACCGGATTCATACTGAACAGGGTCATTGAAATGGCCATAGTATAATAAACCTTTTTAAGGAATTACACCAGTCCAGCCTCCTGTTATTTTATAATAAGTAACTCCGTAGTCGCACCAACAACTGCACAAATGAAGACAGGTGAGTTGCATTACGTTGATGTATCCATACGGAATGACAAGTTCTATCCAGTGGTGAACCAACAAACCTAAATAAGTATATATATATATATATATATATATATATGTGTGTGTGTGTGTGTGTGTGTGTGTGTGTGTGTGTGTGTGTGTGTGTGTGTGTGTGTGTGAGTGTGTGTGTGTGTGTGTGTGTGTATAGGTTTGTTATTCTTATTGATTTATTATTTTAAATCGAGACAGGCACACCATATTATTTTAAAATAGTATTTTTCAACCTAGCCGACTTGGTTATTTACAATTCGAACACGTGTCTACTTGTATCAGTTTTTATCCCTCTCATATATTCATTTGTATTACACGGCTCGGAAATATTCCCTTATTTGAGCTATTTAATTGTAAGATACT
>OZ024742.1:354580409-354585409 GCA_964016885.1 Eledone cirrhosa
CGTACATACACAAGCATACGCAAAACCTTACCATGGGTATACAAAACCACGCACATATAAATATGTGTGTGTGTGTATGCTTGTGTACAAATAAATAAATAATTATATAAACGTATATAAGTAAATAAATACGTATATAACAAGCGCACACGCATACCTACATATAAATACACGAATGTTCGGAGACGTAAGTCAACTAAAACAAGAAGTACACATATACACACACCCACCATACGTACGAACCTACACACTCACGCGGACGCAAAACTCCCGTATACACATAGCCAAACCCTAAATACCAGAATATGTAAAAATTATACGCTATAACAGTCAAATATATATACATATATATATATATATATATATATATATATATATATATATATATATTTATATATATATATATATATTGTTATGCTTTAAGATAAAGAATCTTGCTAATCAAATTCAGAAACAAAATATATATATATATACGGTTTAACCATCGTTCAGCGTGTTTGGCCTTTAACGTATGGTGTAGCTCTGGTTCGTCAGAATTATTGAGCGCTTGCCACACATCTCGGAAGTTGTTTTTCGCTAATCCCAAAGCCGAAATACGATTCTCGCTAATTTATATGTATAAATATATATATATATATATATATATATATAGTGTGTAACGTTTTTAGAAATATTTACATCTGCCTTCATAGATTGATTCTTTTTTAGTTCCAGAAGACCCCGTTAAGAGTGAAAGCAGCGATTATTTGGTCAAACTTTAATCTGTTATTATAACATATATATATATATATATATTAATTAAATAATGAATAAACAAAGAAACAGTTCCTTATATTAAAAAAAATTCATCATTTTACGATCGTTTCTAGGATATATATGTGTTAGAGTTGGTATGCATATTCTATAGATCTATGTACACTATTTATACAAACTATCAGAGGGAATATACATAACTACACATATATATGCTGTCTTCAGAAATAATGATATTTGTTTATTGAAAAAAACAAAGATTCAATACAATAGGTCTGTTTGGGAACAGGTTTTGAATTGACCAATAGAGAGATCGGGAGGGTCAGGATAGTAATATAGTAGTAGAAGAACCGTAAATTATGGGTAGAGGAAGGTATATTTCAGTTTTAAATGGAAAAGAATATTATGAATGAAGGATTATTTTAGGGAAGAAATAGGTCTTATGCTGACCTCAGAAATAATTTTATTTTTTCATTGAATAAAACCAACAAAGATCTAATATATACTGTCTGTTTTGTAAGAGGTTTAGAATTAACCAATAGAAAGTTATTAATTGACCAAATGGTAAAATATTAGTAAGTGAAGCTTATTTTAGGGGTGAAAATAGGTCAGGTGGTCAGTAAAATGTATACAAGCAGTTGCTGTTATAAAATAGTAATGCCAATACAAATATCTAAGGTGACTAAAGTTTTAGGGTAAGAATGTTAGTGAAAAAAATACATCTATGAAAAAATATAAATTAATTTAATTGATGGGTATATTTATATTGATAAAATTATAATACATATAGATATGATAAGTAAGAGTTAGATGCAGTTGAAAAGTGCTGTTAAAGATGAGGGGAAATTAAAAGAATATAAAAGTAATATATATATATATATATATATATATATATATATACACTTATATATATACATATATATACATATACATACACATACACACACACACATACACACATACATATATATACATATACATATATATACATATATATATATATATATATATATATATATATACATAGATATATACATGCATATATACATACATACACATACATATACACACACATGTACACTTAAATATACATATAATTATTGGGGGGGGATTACATTTATTAGTGAGAAATAGTAAATATATATAGTTTTCAAGGAACATAGAGTCATAACCTGAAGTTAAAGCATTATATATGTTTACTTAATGGTATCAGTTTTAGGAAATTATATTTGTAAGAAGGAAAGCAAAATTATGTAGTTCATCAGTAGTAGAATATTAATTATAGGTTAACTAAATTAAAAATAGTTTATATATTAATTTCAAAAGTGTATATTAATTAGGTTTATAATTTTTAAAGCAGAATCATGTAGTTCATCAGTAGTAGAATATTAATTATAGGTTGACTGAATTAAAAATAATTTATATATTAATTTCTAAAGTGTATATTAATTAGCTTTATAATATTTACAGGTTTTACTCAGTTTATGATTACACGATATTATTAATTCCTGTCGCTTATTTAATACGATATCCTTAGATTTCATTACTTCAAAAAGTTCTTGGGAACATAATCTACATTCATTTCTACTATTTTGATAAGGGGTGGCCCTTTTGAGCACACTCCAGGTCAGGTCATATTCTATATTCCTCTTTCTATAACTATTTATTATTTAGGCTAGAGATGTTGTATTAGCTAGTGCGGCATTTTCAAAACTATGTTTGTGGGTATTGAATCTCACCTTAAATTTGTTAGAGGTAGCTCCTATATATGAATAAATTGAGTCCTTAGTGTTAACTTTACATTTATATACTATGTTATTAACAAGGCAACTTCCTTTTAATGGACAGTTTGCTTTGTTTCTACAGTTACAACTTTTCGTGAATCCTGTATCTGAGGAGATATTATGGTTAGTTTGATGTACTGGTGGTACACTCATGGTTTTTTTACATATATTTCTGAGGTCAGCATAATACCTATTTCTTCCCTAAAATAATCCTTCATTCATAATATTTTTTTCCATCCAAAACTGAAATCTACCTTCGTCTACCCATAATTTAAGGTTCTTCTACTACTATATTACTATCCTGACCCTCACTATCTCTCTATTGGTAAATTCAAAACCTGTTCCCAAACATACCTATTGTATTGAATCTGTGTTTTTTTCAATAAACAAATATCATTATTTCTGAAGACAGCATATATATGTGTAGGTATGTATATTCCCTCTGATAGTTTGTTTAAATATTGTACGTAGATCTATAGAATATGCATACCAACTCTAACACGTATATATCCTAGAAACGATCGTAAAATGATGAATTTTTTAAAATATCAGGAACTGTTTCTTTTTTTATTCATTATTTTCTTAATTTACCTTGACTCTGTTTTCCGTTTATTTTTCACCTAAAGTAGTTTTTGAATGCATCTTCTCTTTTCATGATATCCCGATTACATTGAGTTCTTCATACGGATTGGACACTACCGTAAACTTTTGGTAGATTTATCTACATATATATATATATATATATATATTGTTATACTTTGGGAGGTTCATGTTGCCAATAAGAAACACACGCACCAGTTGCTTTCACTTCAATTTATTATATATTTATGAATTTACAAATTTATAAATTTTTAAATTTCTGGTTGGTTGGTTGGTTCCACAACCAGATAGTTGTTTATATATAGTCATAGTCCTTTCGTCACACACTCTGTGACCTCTTCAGTGACTGGGGATTCCTTTCTTTGTCTCCGTGCTTCTCCTTTGTTCTGTCCTACGCCATTTTGTTTCTGAGAAACAAAATGGCGTAGGAATCCCCAGACAAAGAAAGGAATCCCCAGTCACTGAAGAGGTCACATAGTGTGTGACGAAAGGACTATGACTATATATAAACAACTATCTGGTTGTGGAACCAACCAACCAACCAGAAATTTATAAATTTATAAATTTGTAAATTTATAAATATATAATAAATTGAAGTGAACACAATTGGTGCGTGTGTTTCTTATTGGCAACATGACCCTCCCAAAGTATAACAATATCGGTTTCAACACACGATTTCAGATAAAGAATCTTGCTAAACAAATTCAGAAACGAATTCATATATATATATATATATATATATATATATATATATATATATATATATATATATATATATATATATATATATATACATATTATATATATATACACACACATATATATCTATATATATGTATACAATAATAAAGTAAATGTCCTGTCACCAGAAATAGCAGCAGTCCAAACGGCCAATTGTTATCTCAACCTTAGGGTAGATTAATAATAATAAAGTGTGTGTTCCTACGTGGAAAAAATACATATATGTATACATGTATTATCCAACCGTTTGCCAATTTGGTTCTATGGTGAGTTAATAAATTAACAAGCCAGAACATATAAAATACAGGTCTAGCAAATACAGAAAAGTTTAAAATAAATTTTAAAAAATTCGCTGTACTTACTATATATGCCTTTACTGCGGTTTCAAGTTATACAATAAACGGATAATCCAAGCGGAATTTCATTGAGATGGGAACTATCTTCAGAAGGATCATCTCACTCGGAGAATATAAAATTACCCAGTATAAATCACAAACTGACGCCATACAAAACCATTCGTAGATGAGAGTGAATGATGAAACAAATAATTATGTCTGGTGCCGTGTGTAAAGACAAAAGGCAGAGTGGACAGGTCAATGCAGCAGTCCAAATGGCCGAGTGTTATCCCAACCTTAGTGGATATGAATCATAATAAAGTAAGTGCTCCTACGTGTAAAAAATACATATAGCGTTATAAGTATTATCCAACCGTATGCCGATGTGGTTCCATGGCGGGTTAATAAATTAACAAGTCTGAACATATATAATCCAGGTCTAGCAAATAGAGAACAAGTTTTAAAATAAGTTTTAAAAAATTCGGTGTATTTTCTATATGTGCCTTCTCAATGGAAATCCGCTTGGATTATCCGTTTATTTTGGAACTTGAAACCGCGGTAAAGGCACATATAGTAAGCCTTCCGAAGATAGTTCCCTTCTAAATGGGGATCCGCTTGGATTATCCGTTTATTTGGAACTTGCAACTACGGTAAAGGCACATATATTAAGTACAGCAATTTTTTTTAAATTCATCTTAAAACTTTTCTCTATTTGCTAGATATGGATTTTATATATATACCTATATATATATACGTATGTATATATATATATATATATATATATATA
>OZ024742.1:354590409-354827909 GCA_964016885.1 Eledone cirrhosa
AAATTATATGTCTATTTGGAAAGAAATGTATTTTCGAAAATATCTATATATTGATCTCTCTCTCTCTATTTATATATAGGATATATATATATATATATATATATATATATATATATATATATATATATATATATATATATATATATATATATATATATATATATATATATATATATATATATATATATATGTATGTATTTATGTATATAATTATATTTCGCAAACATATCTCTCTCCCCCAATCTGTCCATCTCTCTCTCGCTCTCTCTCTCTCTCTCTCTCTCTCTCTATATATATATATATATATATATATATATATATATATATATATATGGGTGTGTATGTTTGTGTGTTTAAGCATATGTAGCATATGTATCTATGTTTGAATGTATATGTAGCATATATATCTATGTTTTAATATATATATATATATATATATATATATATATATTAGTGGTAATATGTTGTATGTTGATATACTAGAGGTCATGCGTTTTGACGAATTTTTTAATTTGCTTCATGAACACATTGTACCGCATTCGATACTGCTCAGATTGTGTTGTACATTTTATAGTAGGGACGGTCGTAAACGTAGTAACTGTAAAAAAGAATCTAACTTATTTTTAATCGCTGAATGCTCTTTGCGCTCGAGGACACAACCAAAAATTCACTATCAAACATTTGAAAACAAAATAGACATAGAAATAAGTCTCATATTAAAAAATTTAAATCGCGGAGATTGTCACTTAGAATGTTTCTGCTTTTGGCACAAGGACAGCAAATATCCCAGTGTATTACTGGTACTTTATTCTATCGACCCAGTAATGATGAAAGGCAAAGTTAACCTCGGCGGGATTTGAAGTCAGATCATAAAAGTCCGTAACTCTATGCGGCAAAGCATGGCGTCCGACCCTCTACCGATTCTGGCATTGTAATTGTCTTAACAATTACTGCAGAGGAATGAAAATACATGTTGGATTGCCATTAAAGTTTAATGATATATATCCACTCCACAGGAGAATGTGTTCTTAAAAATGTGCATGTTGAGTAATCAGGTCATCAGTGGCAGAACGAAGTTTACATTCAAGATTTATTTTTTCAAGTGGATTATGTTCAGAAAATGTGCATGCTATAATTCTTTGCAGGCTGCATATAGTAAATTAGTTGCATGCTTGTGTTGTAGATTATTGAAGCTAGTCCTTGTGTTGTAACGTGTTGTACAAGTTATAAGTGTTGTTGAAATACAATAAGGAAACCGATGAATAGAATCAGAACCAACAAATAATTTTAATAATTTTATATTTGTCTTGGGTTAAAGACGACACCCTGTTTAAAATATATCAAGCAGAATATGTAGAATCAGTGTTGTTAACTGACGTGTTCATAGAAAGAAACATTTGTGGGTGAATGGTGAATATGGAGAGGTTAGTTGTGATTAGATGTCTTCGGCAAGGCCGATTTACTAGCTCGGGTGCAGCAGTAATTTAATGAACATTGATTACTACAGCCGGGAATTGGCTCTCGAGTATCACACAGACCAGAAAAGTGAGAAGAAGAGAGCAGATTGATTTCGCTTACACACCACTGAGCTTCATGACAACTATTTCCGGTTAAGACGAAGATAGCGATTTTGATGGTCTGCACTCCATATCCGCAGAATTGCATGTGATAATATCTTTAAATATCTCTCTATATGTCTAGGTATGTATAGCTGTATGCCTGTAATAATTTATGAATTGATGAATATAAGTTTATATATATACAAATATATAACGAAGGAAATGTGGTAAGGAACCAGATGGACCAACCATAACGAATCCAGAATTAGCCATCGAACCAGCTTGAACTCTGCCGTCGTGGTCATACTTATTCCTATATATATATATATATATATATATATATCTGTATATATATATATATATATAGGAACAAGTATATATATATATATATATATATATATGTGTGTGTGTGTGTGTATGTGCGTGTGTGTGTGTGTGTGTGTGTGTGTGTGTGTGTGTGTATGTGTGTATGTGTGTATGTGTGTGTTTGGTATAATATTAATTAGTTAAACAACCGATACTATTGTAAGCAGAGTAACCGAAGTATAGAAATAGGTCTGCTTACAATGGTGTATAATCTATCGATATTCTACTGAAACATTGTGATTGCTTGCTTGCTTAATTGTTTGTAATGTAATACAGCAAATATAGCAAATAATGAGAAAGCAATTTGAAAGGAAGCTGTCTCTGAAATGGGAATACAGATGGAATGAAACAAGTTTCGCGTAAATCGGAACACGCGTTCCCAAGATGTGGATTTTTGCTGGGCACCTTCATAAACAGAGAGAGAGAGAGATAAAGAGATAAAGAGAGAGATAGATGGATAGATAGATAGATAGATAGATAGAGAGAGAGAGACAGAGAGAGAGAGATAGATATATATATATATATATATATATATATATATATAGAGAGAGAGAGAGAGAGAGAGAGAGAGAGAGAGAGAGAGAGAGAGAATGATAATTTGTAGCAATCCTAACATTCTCAAATATATTATGTGTGTTTATGCTCTCTGAATATAGATCACACACACCCACACACATACACACGCATACATACACACATACACACACACACATATATATATATATACACTCATGCATATACACTCATGTATACACACACTCATGTATACACAGAAATATTTCACACACGTATATATATATATATATATATATATATATATATTAAAGTGTTAAACGATATTTAATGATTATGTCAAAGAATTAGTTTTACATTAGATTGGAAGCACTCTACGGTTAAAATAATTTTCCGGAGTTATTAATATTAAAATATAAATATTAACGAAATAGATGTTCTTTTGATCAATTACATTTTATTATACAAATTTCGGATGTACAACAGTACGTCCTCATCAGACAAAATATAATGATACATGACCTACTCTGAGATGTTAAATGGTTAACATTTAATCAAGGTGGTGATTAACCCAAGAGAACATTTTACATGTATAGCGTAATTATGAGAAAATGTGAAAACGTAATAAATTCATTAGAGAATGTGTGAGTAAGAAAAACGTTGCTTACTATTACTGTTCTAGAGGTTTTAAAATCTATGATACTACGATATATCTAAGAAAACGTCTCATGAATCATAACAGCCAGTGATAGCCACTGGAAAAGGATTTATAAAGGGGGAGAGATAAAGAACATATATTTTATTAATATTTGTATTTTAATATATTGAGAAAAATTTGGTCGTTCTGACTGCTGCTAGTTATAGCACTAGCCATCTGACCTCTCTGCCTCTGCCTTTATCTTTACACTCGGCCCTTGAAAAAATTGATTCCACTTCATTTACTCTCATCTCGGGAACAATTTTGAATAGCGCCAGTTCGTAATTTGAATTCGAGAATTTTATATTCTCCGAATGAAAATAACCTTCTGACGAGATTCTTTCTTTGCAACGAAGGCCGTATGGACTCCGTTTATTTTTGAGAATCGAAACCGACTCGGTAAAGGTAACCATAGTAAGTACAGTTAATTTTTTAAAATTAATTTTGAAACTTTATCTTATTTGCTAAACCTTGATTTTATATATATATATATATATATATATATATATATATATATATGGGCGTTCAAGTTTCATTTTACATTATATACATGTATGTCATTCTGATTTCAAATCCCGCCGAGGTTGACTTTGGCTTTCTTCCTTACGGGGTCGATCAAATAAGTACCAGTAATGCACTGTGTAATTGCTGGTCTTGTGCCAAAGTAGAAACAATTATATACATCTATGGGCATATTTTAATTATTTTTAAATTTCACCTTTAAGTGAACACGATTTTTTAAAAACACCTTGATGGGAACGTGACCCCTTGGGTCACGGGTGGTTTAATTATAATAATATCGCGCAGTTGAACAGATTAAAATTTGCTGCAGTTATCTTTTACACACACACACACACACACACATACACACATCCGCGCACACACACACACACACACACATACACATATATATATATATATATAATCTTACGGCATATATTGATGCAATAAATTCAAGCACTTGACGCATGATTTCCACACAGTAAAAACGGAGTCTATTAAGAATGAGAAAATGCGAAGTAGTTTCAGATGTTAAAGTCCTTTATTGGTAACTATCAGAAAAAACATCCCTCGGGTGGTTTTCTGTTAGTATGTGTAGTGTGCATATTGTTATTATAGGGAGGTATCTATCTATCTATCTAGGGCGGCTAAAATTCCCTAGATCTATGGACGTGTTCTCTCCAGTGGTCTCTGTCCCTCATTATCGCTGCCATGTCCTGCGTCTCCAACAGACCAGTGTCTGTCCTTAGGGCATCAACATACGTTAACCTTATATACATCAAATAAAATCATAATTGACAATATATAATACATAGAAATTGAACGAAGACTGCGTTACACTGTCTTATTTAATCAGTAACGTAATCCATGATATATTAAACAAGACGATATTATATATAAACTGCATTAGGAGAAAATTAATGACAGAAAATTAATATGATTATTTAAGCGATGACCAACGGGAAGTGTTTACATTTCAGAAATTTTAAAGAAGTGAATCTTTAAATAAACAAAATATATTTAATCAACAGCCAAGAAATTTAGTAGATAAATTATGTAATATTCATTTATTATTTATTCAAAGTAATGCTTTCCAGCATAGTTACGTCGCTTTACGATCTGAGTTCAAATCCCGCCGAGGTTGACTTTGCCTTTCATCCTTACGGGGTCGATAAAATAAAGTACCAGTAATGCACTGGATAATTGCTGGCATTGTGCCTAAAGTAGAAACAATTATTTATTCAAAGTAACGCAACTTATTTTACTAATGGGATAAACAATTATAAACCGTACGCAGTCGCGCGCCCCTTACTTTATTATAGTTTAGATTATATTTGTTAGTGTTTTCGTACTGTAACCATTATATTAAATGAGTTTTAAAAAAAAAGAGTTAATAAATAAATAAAACAGTATACTTGTTTTACCCTCCCATTTCCAATTAAACATAACGCTATCATGACTGTATGTGTGTGGTTGTGTAAATGTATATGTATGAATGTATGTATTTTGTGTAAATGTATATGTGTGAATGTATGTATGTTTGTGTGAAAGTATGTGTGAATGTATGTATGTTTGTGTGAAAGTATGGGTGAATGTATGTATATTTGTGGGAAAGTATACCCTCCCATCTCCAATGAAACCGAACGCTATCATGACTGTATGTGTGTGTTTGTTTAAATATATATGTGAAAATATGTATGTTTGTGTGAAAGTATATGTGTGAATGTATGTATAGTTGTGTGAAAGTATGTGTATTTGTGTGAATTATCTCCGTGAGAGTGTATTTTTATAATTTTGTGTTTGCGCGATTATAGTTATATACTCACAATAGATTTTTACTCATACATATAGATGCATGTATGTGCACAGTCATACGCGTCAGGTGTAGAAAATCATAATCTCTCTATCTCTCTCATCACGCACTCTCTTTTTCTATATATATGGTAGTTGAAGTGGTGGTGGTAGCGACGATATACCGGAAGTGAAAATTTGAAAAGAAGTCAATTTGAAATTACTTACTTTTACGAAATTGAGTACATAAATTATGTAATATTCATTCATTACTTGTATTGGCAGTATCGGTAGAGGGTCAGACGCCGTGCTTTGCAGCAAAGAGTTACGGCCCTTTATGGTCTGAGTTCAAATCCCGCCGAGGTTAACTTTGCCTTTCATCCCTACGGGGTCGATAAAATAAAGTACCAGTAATACACTGGGATAATTTCTGGCCTTGTGCCAAAAGTAGAAACAATTATTTATTCAAAGTAATCCAACTTATTTTACTAATGGGATAAACAATTATAAACTGTACGCAGTCACGCGCCCCTTACTTTATTATAGTTTAGATGATGTGATACATATTGCAATGACGAAAGTGGCCACATTATTCCGTGTACCCAGTGCCGCGACATCATCAGATAGCTTCTTATATAATATGGTTTCGTTCCCAAGGCAATCCAAACACAAACAGGAGAATGGGCAGGCGATTCAAGAACACACGCCTTGTCCTTTCCCTTCCCGTTTCTGTTTTGATTGCCTTGGGAACGTAACCTTTTTATATGAGAAGCTGTCTGATGATGTCACGGCACAGGGTACACGAAATCGTGTGGCTACTCTCGGCAGTGAAATATGTACCACAGCTTTACCAATAAAGGACTTTAACATCTGAAACTACTTCGCATTTTCTGATAATATATATTTATGTAAATATATACATATATATATATATATATAAATTAAATTAACCGATATAAAAGACACAGAAGCGAAAAGCGAAATCCAACCAAACAGTGAGTGTGTTCTGTTATTAATTATGGCAATATTACACAAATATGACCCTCCCCAAGTATAACAATATATGTTTCGACACACGATTTCATATCAAACACCTCGCAAAACTAATTCATCGCCGTTATAGCATTGGCTTGTGCCAAGCTGGAAGGTTATTGAAAGTCACTGTTTTCTGTTATATGAATACTACAATAACAACAGAACAAATCCGCTTCTTAAAACACTGTGTTTCCACCAAAATATACACAACAAACATATCAAAACAAGTAAATAATTTATTATTGAATAAAACACAAGCTGGACAACTAAAACACACAATAACAGTTAATATGAAAAGAACAACATACACACAAGTCAACGAACTTTACAGACAGAAACGCATTAACGGTAAGGAAGTCCGAAATCTCACCACACCAAACGAAAGGGATGACTTCATGAGCGTCATCAGACGTGAAACGAAATACGCCCGAATGCAATAGGCATTTCAATAAGAAATTAGAATGGATGAATAAGAAAAACTAGAAGAAAGAAAAATAGAATATTCTCAAAAATACCCGAACAATATCCGTATGACTGATGTAAAACTACCGGAAGAATTTACCAATGACCACACAGTAAATATTTATGGAAACACATTAATCAGTGACAAAGAACATCAAATCATGCAGCTACCACCAACATTTGCTATCTAGAAAAATATTAACCCTTGAATGCAAAACGGAGCTGGAAAATTCTTTCACAAAAATACGTTGGAATGCAAAAGTAAACAACAACGACAACTATACGGACAACAACAACAATAATAATAACGATAGTAGTAATAAAAACAATAACTTTGAGTATATAAATAACAGCTATAATAGTAATGGTCATAACGATAACAATAGCAGGAGAGTGAGAAATAGTAATAACATTAACGATAGACAGAACATCAACAACAACCACAATAATAATAATATAAACATTAACTACAGACACAGCAGCAGCGACCACAGTAGTAATAACGGTAATAATACGAATAACAACAACAACAACCACAGTGGTAATAATAGAAATAATACATGTAGCAACATTAATGATAGACACAACAAAAACAAGAAACATAATCAAAGTAACAACCACAATAGTAGAAATAATAGTAACAACAACAATAACGGTGGAGAAAACAAAAACAAAACATCTAACAATCACAGCAACAATACATTTAGCAATCATATCAACAATACATCTCACAATCACAGCAACAATACATCTAGCAATCATAACAATAATAATAATGCTAATGATAGGAACAACAACAACCACCATAATAACAATAATAGCAACACACACAACTATGATGATAGATATAATGACAACCCCTTAGAGAAACTATTCTTCAACCCAGCTGACAAAATATATAAGATGGGTAATATCTATCCTACGAGGTTACCCTTTAATAAAAGAGTTTGCATGCCACAACAAATAGATGACGAGATAGAGGCACAGTTCACCATAGCTAGAAATAAGATTAGACAAATAGTAGACCGGTTAACTGAGAGAGAGAGCAGACCAGAGGTCCAGGAACTTGGGAGGAAACCTGTAGAATACTTGGTTAGCCCCAAGCAGCGCACAAGGGATGGTGAGGTAGTATGTCTACACACGGATAAGTCTGGTAGGATGTCAATAGACAGCATGCCGAAGTACATCAAGGCTATGCAACCCCACATCACCAACACGAGCGAAATTGCACAGTAAATACATGATAGGAGAGAGAAAATCCTCAACGTTCAAATGATGATGTGGACCGACATCCTAAAGCCAAGCAGACGCACTGCTAACAACTTCCAGGAGTCTAACAATGGCATACCACCCTTGTATGGGCTCCGTAAAGACTACAAGACAGTCGACGACCCGACAACAGGACCACCAACTAGACCCGTATGCGGAGCAAATATAGCTAGCAACTACAGGACCTCCTACTTCCTCTCAATTGTTATACGCCCCATAATCAAGATGTCCCCAGATGTATGTGACAGTCCAGAGGACCTCCTCAGCAGAATAAGTGAGTGCAACAAAAACAGGAATCTATCCAACTGCATAATAGGCAGCATGGATGTGGTATCACTGTACACATCCATTAACATTGATTTTGCTGTGTAAAAATGTGTGGAGATGATCATTGAGAGTGAGGTGGAGTTCTGCGACGTCGACACAGACGAACTGGGCCCCCTACTTAGACTTACCTACGACACTGACTACCTAGACAGCCATGACCTTAGACGTTCCTGCCCCAGTAGACCCATAAGAGGTAGACCCCCACCATAACCTCAATGGCTAAAAAGACTCCCATAGGAAGGTGGATTGGGTGGACCAAAGCTAAACGGAGCCCCCCAAAACAATGATCGGGTAAGGAAAATGGTCGCACATGCAATAGGGGCTAGTATCAAAACTACCCTAAAGGGCCACATATTCAAGTTCAACGAAAAGATCTACACCCAAAATGAGTGAGCAGCCATTGGCGTCAGCATAGCTGGTGACGTTGCCAACCTTTTCATGGTATGGTGGGAAAGGAGACTTAAATATCTCCTTTATGAGAGCTCTATAGACCTCATCATGTAATCTCGTTACGTAGACGATATCAATATAGTTATAAGAACATCCCCACAAGAGAGCACTAACAAGTTTGATTTAGAACGTAGCGCAATGGAAAGCATCCAGCAGATAGCTAATTCCATACACCAGAGTATAACTGTAACTATCGACTACCCTTCCAAACACCCTATCAACTGACTACCTGTATTAGACACTGAACTCTGGATTAATACTATAGACGAGAGAGCCCAAATTCTCCACTCACACTATGCTAAACCCATGGCCTCCAAATACGTGATACTCAAGAACTCAGCAATGTCCAGTAGTGCTAAGTTTAATATCCTGATCGAAGACTTGGTACGAGTGGTGAAGAATGTGTCCTGCATGTGCGACGCAACAGAAATGGAAAGACACATCCAAAACTTCATCAACCGCATGCAGGCTACAACCAAAGAGACAGAATCAGAGTATACAAAGGAGCCACGGAGAAGTATAAGACCCTCATAGAATTGGACATGAAAGGAATTTGCCCATTATACAGGAGCAAAATAATGGAATATCTTAGATAGGGCTAGACATAAGATAGGGAAAGCCGCATCATGGTACGACAACCAGAGATGGCAGAGTGTCATGTTTGTGAACGCTAAACCTGGAGGTAAATTAGCTAACCAGTGTAGAAAGGCCCTGAGAAAGACCGACTTAAAGGTTAAGGTGGATGAATAGCCAGGAACCACCATAAAATCCCTGATCAGCAAAACTTACTATTTTAAGAAAACCCACTGTACTAATAGGAAATGTATCATATGTAAGGTAAGCCCCCGGATAATCTGTAAAACTAGAAACGTAGTCTATAGCATAAGATGTACAGAGGGTACGTGCAGAAACATGATAACAACATACATAGGCGAGACAGCTCGTATCATAGATGAAAGGATAGACCAACACTGTGGGAACTAAAAGGACGAAAAAACGGTTCAGTACTATACAAACATGCCAGGAAACAACACCACGGTAACATAGACAACATAGAAATTAGAATAATATCTAAACATAGAAATGACCCAGCAGATAGGCAAATCAGCGAGGCCAGTGAAATAGAACTTAGAAGGCCAAGGCTAAACAGAAAAAATGAATGGAATAACAACACCCAAACAAACAACACTGACCTAAGAGAAGTATAAATAAATAAATAAATAGATAAATAAATAAATACATACACAAGCACAATAACAACAAACACATATTAACACACACTAGTAAAGATAGAATACATTAACCAAAACAAAGTCACCCAATCACGAACACACATGAAACAAAACACTATACACACACGCAAACGCATGCGCAAAGAAGACAACAAAACAAACAAATAAATAAATATATAAACAGACTAAATAAAGATGGCGTAGAAAATACAATGCAGGGGGAGGAAACAATAGCACCACTGACGATGTTGCAGATGTGCAACGAAAGAACTTTGATAAACTATATATATGTGTGTGTGCCTATATTGTATCTGTATTGTTGACCGTTGGTCAGACAATGGCAACATTGAGGACCGAATAAATTCAATTACCGATGTAAAAGACACAGAAGCGAAAATCAACCAAACAATGAGTGTGTTCTGTTATTAATTCTGGCAATATTACACAAATATGACCCTCCCCAAATATAACAATACATATATATATATGTATATATATATATATATATATTATGTATAGAGACGAAACATAAGTTAACTCATTATCTCATAATCCTTTATTCGCTGCAATATAAATGTCGACGATAGCCACTGAATGGCTATGACCTCATCAGGCAGTTAGCCAGTTCTTAGATATGCCAGCACTGTGTTTATGGCGTTGATGGAATCAGAGCCTTGGGACATGTATATATATATATATATATATATATATATATATATATATATATATATATATATATATATATATACACGCATATGATGTTTGCAAAACGATTTCGTGTAATGCCATCGCTCGGTACTTAACCATGAGCATCACGGGCGCGGCCTTTAGTCCTCTCAGGGAGTTTCCTATGACTAGTATTACGATGTATCCTTAAAACTATCACATATCAAACGATGAAGTTGTTTTAAGTAAGGAAACCTTTGCATGAGGCCAATCCCACTTTCTGGATATCCAATGTATTTGCCTAAAAGATGAATCGGTCTACATCATTGTATGCAGATGAAGCCACAGATTATATATCAGAGTGGCCTTCTCCTAGAGAGTTATCTTAATTAAGACTAGGAGTCTCTCGCACAAAAAAGAGCCCTCCCCCACAAAACATTGTATATGGCCGTTGATTTTTATATTTTACTCCGCCCTTTCACATATATCTACTACTACTACTACTACTACTACTACTACTACTACTACTACTACTACTACTACTACTACTACTACTACCATGACTATCTCTCTCTATAAATATAACTTCCATTTTTGACCAAGTGTTCGCTACAAGAAAGATGAACCTCTCCAACACAATTTCAAATTGTGAATGTTAAACTCTTTTTAATGGTAGTATTCAACATTTGATGAGGTGGTATACACTGATTATATATATATTTTATATACATGATAAAACTCCCTTTTTTCTAAAAAATAATTATTCCTCTCATGTTTTCAATAATGTCCCTTTGACTAATCAAGTAAGAAAAAAAGAAAAACAGATCCTTAAATATATTTTCGGTTCTATTTCCAATTCGACTCTCCCTCCCTCTCTCTCTCATATATATATATATATATATATATATATATATATATATATATATATATATATATATATATATATATATATATATGCACAGGTTTTATACATTTCTATTCATATATGCTTACGCATCGATATTGTATGATCCTCATGTGTATGTATATATAATACCAGTTGAATTTCAGGACCATTTAATCTATTTATACAAACATAATCATTTCTAATATAATTTTCTACTTAGCAGTTACGTGAAGTTTGCGGTATTAGGTTTCATAACCATAGCCTTTAACTGTCTTAGGTATGAACTTAATTTTATTGACAAGGTGTAGTATCTCTTTCCTCATTAAATCAGCATAAATGTTTCTCTTTTTTTTATCATTCAACTTTATGAATATAATTGGTGGACAACATATATCTAACACCATGAATACGCTTTTGTTTTGTACGAGAAAACCTCGCGCACACACACATTGGTACATTCACACCCATGCCCATACACACACACACCATCTGATGTCTATACATTATATAGAGAGTTTGACAACATTATTCCAGCAATATATATGTATATATATATATACAATATGTTGAAAACGTAACACACCAGAGAGAGATATTCAGTGCGCTATCAATAAAAGAGGGGAAAAAACACCAATGTATGGAATCTATAACCTATGAAAGGCAGACTATAGACACGATAATTAAAAATAGAAATTAAAGCGTAAATAAATACCTCTATAACTATATAACACACGTACAAATCCAAAGATACTAATCCAAAGATATGTTTCACCAGTAATTTGTTGAAAGAAATGGCTTTGCCTCGGTTCATCAGCGTGTGTAAGGCTATACATTTCAGACATCACTAAGACAATTTTAAAAGTGACTGTCCAGCTACTGATAGCGCACTGTATATCTCTCTCTGGTTTGTTACCTTTCCAACGTATTGTATTTTAAAGAGCTCAGGATTTCTTCTCCTTTGAGCACATTATTTACAGGGAATAGCGAGGTCCTATGCTTCCGTTAATTTATCGTGATATATATATATATATATATATATATATATATATATATATATATATATATATATATATATATATGCACACAGACATACACACACACTCATATAACCACACACACATACACACACACACACACACACACACATATATATATATATATATATATATATATATATGTATATATATATATATATATATATATATATATATATATATATATATATATATATATATATATACAATGATATTAAATAAATGGAAACCATATTTATATAACCATTTTTATTTTATTATATTTATTTCAACGGTACCCAGACACATTGGTACGCTTTCCTCAGATAAAATATAAATTTTGTTTCATAAGTAGAGACATGTCCATGAAAATCCTACCTTATCGGTTGGATATTCTCTATACTGAGAATATCCAACCGATAAGGTATGAAATATATATAATAAAATAAATATGGCTTTCTATATATAGTTTCCATTTACTTAATATCAATGAATATTTACTCCACCAACTGTTGAGTGCTCTAAATCAGTTATAAACATTTATATTTGTCGGACTTCCAACAAATTAAAAACCTCTTCTACTTGTGACCCCACTTGTTGACCTGTCACCGTAAGATATACTCGGTTGATTACTACTAACACTTAACATAGTCTCACTACAATTCCGTCCCACCTAGTAAACCTTTCTATAGTTTAGCAGTACCAGTGAGAGACTTGATGATTGTGGTTAGGGAATAGTAACCAGAAATTGTTTTTTTATATTTTTAACATCTTGGTATTCTTCTATATATTTACTCTATATTGATTTACTTATTGTTTCGACTCCCCCCCCCCCCTGCCCCTCCCTACTATACTTGCTTGACCTCCTGCCCTGCTGTAGTTGGCACTATCAACGCACGACTGGGTTTCCTCCACTCCCACTCCCTATTCTTCTACTGGCAGGTTCATCTACCCCATTCTTCCACAAATTGCCATGATAGAATTATGTGTCTCAACAACAAACTTTTGACCAATCCTTGTGACAATCACTTTTACCATATATGGAATTACCCCCTGAGAAGCTCGGCTATTTATATACCAGGATAAAAATGTTCATTTAGTCCAGAATTAGCCGTCGAAACGGCTTGAGCTCAGCCGTCGGGGTCCTACTCGTTCCTATTACCCACGCTACTATCCTAAGTATTGAGTACTTTGGTGCGTTATGGTCCACCTGGTTCCTTACCACATTTCCTTCGTTATATATATATATATATATATATATATATATATATTTATATATATATATATAGTTATACACACACACACTAACACATATACTTTCTTCTCTTTTCTCTCCCTTTACTTCCTTTCTTCACGAGACAATCATTGCTATAAAAATCACAATACCATATCCTAGTCATCACATAAAACAGTATGTTGTACCTGTTATGACTTAGTTGCTATATGTTGTTGTTCTGTCTTGTATTTTCATGCAATGATGGTGCTTTGGGTTATATCAGACGCTGGGTACAAGGATATAACCGTTTGAAACCGGGATGGAATCTTGATGGGGTTCAAACTACGTCTATAAAAGTACCAGACGTCCATTATTTTGAGGTATGTGTATTACGTTTGTCATTTTTTTTAAAAAAAGGTAGTCCCTTCCAAAAAGATTTCGTTTAGCTTTGTGTTCAATCGGTCACAACTTTCTTAATATTCCTAATGTTATTTTGTATATACATGTATAAATGTATTCATGCATGTATGTATATAGGTTTAACAACATTCTTTCTAATTTTAAATGATAGTTGATTTGTTTCTATGCATATACGCAGTTATGAATATATTTCAATTTAAATTCCTTTTAAGAATAAATCTAGTATGATGTGTGTAGATATAAAGTTAGCAAATCACTTAGATTTTGCTGCACCCTATTAAAGAACATTTTACAAAATGTTTATATCATTAAAGACATCCTGATTTTTGCCTCTTGCCACATAACTGTCTATATTATAGTTTATTTCTGAGAAATTATATATTAATATGAAGTAGGGACAGGCATCATAGTGGACAGCAAAACAAGGTTTGGTTTATGATATATTTTAACTGATATATTTTAAATGTTTTTAATCCGTAATACGTTTGAGAATGTTAGGATTGCTACAAATTATCATTTTCTCACATCCATAAATAAATCAAAGGTTGCATTTGTGTGTAAGATGTAATATATATACATGATATAGGATTCTAGTTTGATTCTACCAAATAAAATTTCCCATTTTAAAAATATTTTATTGATTTAAATTAAATCGTGTCAAGAAAAAAAGGTGACTAAGGGTTTCGGATTTAGGCACAAGGTCAAACATTTGGGGGGAGGGTAAAGTTCAGTAAATCGATCCTCGGTGGTTTACTGGTCCTTTAATAAGTTGACCCCATAAGGATGAATGGCAAAGCTAACCTCGGCGAGATTTGAAATGAGAATATATAGGGCCATGACTGTATGCCGTGAAGCATGTCTGACGCTCTACCGATTCAGCCAATCAACCACAACTGGATAATAAAATAACATGACATGCTGGAAGGAGTGTTTGAGGAATCTGCTCCGCACCGACCCTATCAATAATAAGAGTAAGGAGGAGGGGGAAGAACAAGAAGAAGAAGAAGAAGAAGAAGAAGAAGAAGAAGAAGAAGAAGAAGAAGAAGAAGAAGAAGAAGAAGATATGTTTAGGGAAAATAAAAGAGCAGAGATAGAGTTATGTAGGCGTCAGAAGATATAATTAATAAGAGAAGTAAACAACAATGTTTCTCCTTTCATCTCAACTGTGGTAGCTGACGTCACCAATATTTCCACACGAATGAAATGAAATTAATTGGTGGATTGGCAGTATCGGTAGAGGGTAAGACGCCATGCTTTGCAGCAAAGAGTTACTTCCCTTTACGAACTGAGTTCAAATACTGCTTTTCATCCTTACGGGGTCGATAAAATAAAGTACCAGTAATACACTGGGATAATTGCTGGCCTTGTGCCAAAAAGTAGAAACAATTAATTTTAAAAAATAAAGCAATCATGATTTTTCGTCAATGAAATAACATAATATTAAGATATTGAAAGGGAGTTCAGCACTATTGTTCGTTTCTCTCTAATTTGTACTCACAAATATATGAAATTACATAAGTTTTGTATATATCAAACACACACAGAAACACACACACATACACACACACACACACACATATATATAGATATATATATATATTATTTTGATCGAACTTCCGAACATACATATTACCATGTTACCAAATACCTTAATAGTTTTATTCCAGATAACTGGATTTCATCTAACATATAGAAAAATTATTCTCCATCGATTAAGGTCAATAGTTTAAAGGAAATAATCACACAACCTAAATAGAATTGCGCGAAATAATGAGAGAAACTGAACCTAAATGAATATATATATGAACTTTGACTTTACTTGTACAATTCTAGTCATAGTTTAGAATATATGAATGTGTAACATCTAGAAAATGAGGTTTATTTACTGTCGGATAAGGTGTGTTGATTAAATGATCGTATTAAGGGTAATCTATGTTATACGCCTAACGCTTTCTTCTCAATTACCAGCATTGATCACAGCAAACTATAACTGATGTCCAGTTTCCTTCTGTCCCTCTAGAGGAAATAGACACACGAATGTAATCTGATAATTTAATGAGAGATTCATATCAAAAGAAACAATATTATTTGCGACGAGCACTGAAAGTATTAAATGTGTGGACATCATAATAGATACATAAATAACTATTGTTTCTTATTTAAGGACAATGCCTCTAGTGCATACTAATAAAATCATGGAGTTTTCTAGAAATACTTATTCGGTAATGTCATCAGCAACAGATAATAACACCATAGATCTTTCTTTAGGGTTTACTATGCATATATATTTTCTGGATTGGCAGTATCGGTAGAAGGTCGGACGTCATGCTTTGGCGCATAGAGTTACGGCCCTTGCCATTCTGAGTTCAAATCACACCAAGGTTATCTTTGACTTTAATCCTTACGGGGTCGATGAAATAAAGTATCAGTAATGGACTGGATAATTGCTGGCCTTGTGCCAAAAGTAGAAACAGTTATCTTATATTAGGCGGTGGTTTGGCAGTATCGATAGAGCGTCAGACACCATGCTTTTCAGCACAGAGTTACGGCCCTTGCCATTCTGAGTTCAAATCCCACCGAGGTTGACTTTGCCTTTCATCCTTACGGGGTCGATAAAATAAAGTACCAGTAATACACTAGACTAATTGCTGGTCTTGTGCCAAACGTAGAAACAATTATTACTCTGAAAGGGCGGTGGATTGGCAGTATCAGCAAAGCAGCGGACATGAAGCTTGGAAGCATAGAGTTACAGCCCTTTTCTCAGTTCAAATTCCACCAAGATTATCTTTGCCTTCCATCCTTACGAGTTCGATAAAATAAAGCACCTGTAATGCACTGGCTTCGATTTAACCGACACTCAGCTCTCCCAAAATTAGTCTTGTGTCTATAGCAGAATTCATTATTACTTTGAATAAATTAGAGGGTGATATTGGCATAATCACAAGAGCGTCGAAAAACATAGTTACACATTTTTAGGGTCTAAATTTAGGTTGCCTTTGCTTTCCAGTCATAGGGGTTGGAACAAATAATGCACCAGCTATGTACCCAGGTATTCGGCCTTGTCTGAATTAGTGGCCAACAATGTTTAGAATAAATAACGTGTATTACTCGAAGGAGGAAAACAGTTTTCCATTCTGTTTGAGACATATATTTTCGCTTAATCAAGGTTATATATTTGATATGTCGTACAATTTTAAGTCATGAATATTATAATGAATATTAATAATTATCACAACAACTTATGACGCTTGAACAGAAAGAAGAACACCAATAATATATTTATTAAAAGTCAAACAAGGACCTCCAGGCAATACTGTCAGACAGCCACTGTGGTTGATAAATAACGATACAGAAGTTCGATATATGCTTATATTATCAGTACATAGGGGAGGGAGATTGTAACTGAAATGGTTAAATATTTCTCGTTTCTATTAGTCTACAGCTTATCGTAGTGTCTTGTTTTATTATCCTGAAAACTATAATATTAACGTTCTATACTAGATACTAGATTGCAAATACATTCATCAGGTAGTGTGGTGCTCAAGATTATGTGAATGTGACTACTGGAAGGTGTTACTATCGCCAGTTAACAGGATAGAGAAAATACTTAATTCAACAGGACTTAACCTTTTATTTTCTTAACTTTAGGATGGTTGATGTGGAATAAACTATCACCTAGGCTTCCGGGTACGTGCATTTATAGCACAAATGGCATTGGAGAAAAGGATAACTTTGCAACACATTTTCTTTCTCTAATGGATGCAGCCATTTAATATTTATTGGGAAAACGTGGACAGCGTGGGTTCCCCAGGGTCTTGTAATTCTGTAAGAATCGAGAAAATATTTAGTGCTAGAAAAAGAATTTATAGATATTAGGGATGCTGAGAGATTCAAAGATCTGGGCATCGAGTAATACAAAAGAAGCTAGCACCCAGTGTCAAAATACAATAGAATTCTCTAGCATCAATAAGATTTATACATTGCCGGAAATAAGTTTTATTGAAGAAATGTTTAATACATGCCCAAATGCTTAACATTATTGAGCTCGCAAATAATTAATAATTAAATGAAAAATATAGTATATATTTGATATGGTAAACCCGTGGGGAAGCAGCAGTAATGTCGGTAGGTTTCAAGACTAACAGAAGTCCATATCCACGGTTTAAGATTGGAGTTCTGAGTCTTACATTTGTCATATTATATTAAAAACAACATTAAGTTTCCCAATGAAACAGTGTTATTGTCTTGCCTTATTTCTCTTTGTTGTCTTCGATTTGTTAATTTACCAAATTTAAATATGTTCTAACTTTGAGACGAGGTAAGATATTTTGTAGATAATATGGTTGTTAAATCAGCGAGATTTGAACAAAAGACTCGCATATATATATATATATATATATATATATATATATATATATATTAGAAAGTGATTTTTTATTTACAAAATGGAAAATAACAGAGGTGTCCTACAGGAGTGAAAGTATAAACAGCAAAAGATGAAATCGAAAATGCAACTGGAGTCTTATTTTAAAAAATATATATATATTTATTCGGTCCCTTTACCGGTTTCGCAGTTCTTCTGCTTTTCAAATCTCAACTCTACTTTTGAAAAGCAGAAGAACTGCGAAACCGGTAAAGGAACCAAATAAATATGCATTTTTTTAAAAATAAGACTTCAGTTGCATTTTCGATTTCATCTTTTTTTCTATGTATATATATATATATATATATATATATATATATATATATATATATATATGTGTGTATGTGTGTGTGTGTGTGTGTGTGTGTGTGTGTGTGTGTGTGTGTGTGTGTGTGTGTGTGTGTGTGTGTGTGTGCGTGTGTGTAGTATGACTGCTTGGATGCGTTCATGGGCGGTATGCCAGTTGAGCACTCTATTCTCCTTCGGAGCAGTGTATGATGCTATGGAAAACGAAGAATTAGTCATGCATCGGAAGAGAATTTATTACGTATTACAATTGTTTCTCCGGCAACAGCTCGAGGTGCAATCTGTTTGTGGATCAAACCTGACTCAAAATGAGAATGTGCTTCGAAATCACTAGGCGTATCTGAGGAAATTGCGAATCCAGAGACGGGTCCGATCCACAAACGGATCGCACCTCGAGCTGCTCGCCGGAAAAACTACTGTAATACGTAATAAATTGTGTCCCGAATTAAAATTGATTCTTCGTTTTCCATATTATATATATATATATATATCAAGCGTTAACCTAATATATCCTTTCCATATAATATACGGATTGTGTTGTTATTTCTGATTATCTTTTACACACACACATACACACACACACATCCGGGGTTGACAAAACAATGCACCAGTTATGTACCGAGGTATTGCGCGTTGTCTGAATTAGATGCCGACATTATTTTGAATAAATAACTGATTCTACGTTTGGCACAAGGCCAGAAATTACCCAGTGTATTTCTGGTACTTTATTTTATCGACCCCGTAAGGATGAAAGGCAAAGTTAACCTCGGCGGGATTTGAACTCAGAATGGCAAGGGCCGTAACTCTATGCGTCAAAGCATGGCGTCCGACCCTCTACCGATACTGCCAATAAATAACGACTATTACTCGAAAGAAGAAAATAATTTTCAATTCTGTTTGAGACATATATTTTCGACAATTCAGAACTAGCTGTCGAAACGGCCGCAGGTCACCCGTCGGGGTCCTGACTCTTTTCCTATTACCCACTCTACTACCCTAAGTATTGAGTACACTGCTGCACTATGGTCCACCTGCTTCCTTACCATACTTCCTTCGTTACACACATATATATATAAATGTATGGAAAGCAATTGTGTACGTTGGTCAACAATGAAGACAATTTCAGCCATCTTCTTAGAGTGATGTGACAGTACTTAACTCGTATTTCTATACCTATTTTTATTTGTAGGTAACGATGTCTAAATATTTCTCGTCCTATATACGAATGCCGCCTCAATAGTTCGTGGGCTGCCCAACATACTAGCAATATATGATCAAATGATGTTTATGGTTTAACATTGTAAGTGGAAAGCAAAAAAGCAATTATTAGTACGAAGACTTGAAATTAATGCCTGAAACAATTTACAATCTAGACTACCAATCTCGAAGCCGTACCTCCTACGTTAGACGTATATGTGAGCTGAATAGTTTTCAGTAACCTTTTAAAGTGCAGTCATAACAGATGTATATATAGGTATGGTGACAGTGACAGGCCGCCAGATATTGTTAGGCATTCCTTTGAAAGGCGTTTGAACGTTTTCGTTGTATGTCGGTCATGTTAATTTAGGGATTAGCATGAGAGATTTACCATATTTATTTTCCGTGTAAAGCCATTCAGTTTTCAATGCGAAGATATTTTCTTGATGTGTTCCCAGTGTTTTTCGGGGTTTTATTCATGAAATTAATGCTTTTCTGGCAATAGATATTTTAAGTTGAATATAGATGGTATCAGTCAGCGGGTGGTTCAGTTCGTACGAATTGAGGTGCGTCCTACACACATACACATACACATATACATGTATATATATATATATATATATATATATATATATATATATATATATGTGTGTGTGTGTGTGTGGGTGTGTGGGTGTGTGTGTATATGTATATATATATAGTGGTAGAACACTGGAAGGTAATATCCGTAGTTGTAGAGCACTCAGTCTATGGGACGAGTTAGGTAGCAGTGGTTACACAACAGTTAGTTCACCATACTGAGAACAATTGTTTCACCTTAGCGGATCCTCAGCTCGTAATGGACATGGTTATACAGAACCGGAAGGGCAATCGCACCAACGCGCATGCGCAGAAACGATTTCTTCACACAGGCAATACTGAATTGCTTGCAAGAGGTGTAAGGGAGATAACAAAACCATCACTAAGTCCAAGCCATACGCAAGGGGCAATCCGTCATGTGGACTATGTATTGATGAACGAATAAATATTCTAAAGAGATTACGCAATAGTGATGGCCTAAACTTAAGGAATGAATTCTTCAACCGTCGTCCACACGTCTGGAAACACCATAGCTACAAATTTCCGGATTGAATTACAACAACATCCTAATTTTCTTATCAACTAGAAACCTCCGGACATTTACAGCTATCTCCCTTACACGCCTCGCACGTAATTTAGTATTGCCTGTGTGAAGTGATCGTTTCTGTGCATGCTCGTTCGCACAGTTGTCCTTCCGTTTCCATATAACCATGTCCATTACGAGCTAAGGAGCCGCTATGGTAAAATAATTGTTGTGTACCCACTTCTCTCTCTCTCTCTCTCTCTCTCTCTCTCTATATATATATATATATATATATATATATATATATATATATATATATATATATATATATAATGGAAAATTTGAACAGGAACAAAACAGAGAGGCAGTACAACGAATGTTTATTAATTTCACGTTCTGGAGAGTGGGGTGGTGGTGGGAAACGACGTTTCGGGCATAAGCCCTTCCTCAGGTGAGAAGTGTGTGAGAAGAGAGTTCAAAGGGTGTGTAGCGGAGTGGTGGAGAGACATATAGCGAAAAGAGGGTGAGAGGAAACGGTGCGAATGAAATTAAAAATAAAAATAAAAATAAAGCATGATCAAAATAAAATGAAATGAAATAAAATTAAATATAAAAGCATGATCAAAATAAACTGAAATTAAAAAGGGGTAAAACAGGTGGTGGAAGGGTGTGGGGTATGTAGGGGTGGTGGCGGGTGGAGTGGGGAGAGGGATACGGGGTGTCCGAGAGGGGAGGGCTTAAGGTGATGTGTGTGTGTAGGTGTACGTGTGTGTGTGTGTGTAGGTGTACGTGTGTGTGTGTGTGTATGTGAAAGCAAGGGTTGGGGGAAGAACGGGGTTGCATGTTCAGGAAGAGGTGTGTGTGTGGCGGGGTGTAGGTCGGAGTGTCTGTGCATGTGTGGATAGAGGGGTGGGGTAGAAGAATCCGGAGGCTGAAGGTGTAAATATGTGGTGGAAAGCACGTGTGTGTGGGGTTTAAGCGTGTTGTGGGTGTAGGTGGCGTGTGGGAGAAAAAGCGTGTGTGGGTGAGTTATATAGGTGATTCCGTAAGAGGATGTGGTTGAAATGTTGGTAAACTCCTATGATGTTAGTAGATTCCACGGTGGTCAAGTACCACATACGAGTATTCCATGAAGAGATGGTCGGAAGAGGAGAGATGTGGGGTGCGCGCGCAACAGGAAGTGGTCAAGGCGGTGGGAGTGATGTGTGTCTGTTTGTGCTGTGAGGTGGTCAGAGGGCATAGCAACAGTCGGGCGGAATGATAAAGGGGCGAGGATGGGTAGGTGTGAAAGTTGGAGTGAGAAGGGTGTAGTGTGTGTATTAGTGGAGGTGTTAGTGGGATGAGTGAGTGTGGAGAAAGGGTGTGGGTGGAGCGGGGAGAGAAGGGTGTGGGGGTCGATGGACGGAATGTGGTGTACTGGTGTGTGTGTAGTTTGATGAAGGGGGTGTTAGTGGGTGTTAGTATACGGGAGGTGGGGAAAGGGTTGAATGCAGGTGTGAGTGGGGGTTAGTGGTGGTAGGGTGTGTAGAGTTGGTGGTGTACGTTGGTGGTGTACGAGGGCGTGCGTGGGCTTGGGGTGGTGTTAGTGATGTTAGTTGCGTGTGGGGTGGGTGGTGTAAGTGGGTGTGTGTGTTCGTGTGCTTGGGATCAGGGGGTGTTAGTGATGTTAGTTGCGGGGTGGTGGGATGGAGGTGTGGGGGTGAGGGTTAGTGGTGGTAGAAGGGGGGGTGTTTAGTGTGAGCGCGTGTATATATGTGCCGGTGGGTGTGTGCGTGTGATAAGGATGAGGAGGAGGAGAAGAAGAAGGGAGGGATGTTAGTATGTTAGTTGGGGAGGGGTGGTCGGATGAAGGGTGGAGTGAAGGTGTTAGTATTGTTAGTTGTGGGGTGGGCGGTGAAAAGGAGGTGTGTGTTAGTGGTGTTAGTGGGGGATATGTGTGGGGGGAGGGGGGCGGTCGAAGGCTAAAGGAATAAGGGTGGGGAGTTCAGGCCGAGGGGAGTGTGGGTCTGTAAGATGAAGATGGTTCTTTGTTCGACTCTGAGGAGATTGGCGGGTGTTCCGTGGCATTGGAGTAGGCCACAGACTGTGAGATGGCGTGCGGAATGTCCAGGGGCACCAAAGTGGGGGGCGATGGGGGAACTACCACCGAGACAAATATCCCGGAGGTGCTCTGTGAATCGGTCCGCCAGGCGACGTCCCATCTGTCCGTAGACTTGGTTGGAGGAGGTGCAGCGGAAGGAATGCCGGACAGAGAGAGAGTGGCCGTTGGGACCCTGGAAGTTGGTGGTGTTGGTGATGTGGAGACAGGTGTTGCAGCGGGGCCTAGAACAGGGAAAGGAACGGGGGGGAAATAGCGTGGGTTGTGGGGTAGGGAGCTGTGGACGAGGAGGGTGCGGAGATTGCGTGCGCGTTTGAAGAAGGGAAGTGGTGGGGTTAGGAAGATGTGGGAGGTGGAGGGGTCGGACTGGAGGCGTCAGAAGAGGCGGCGGATGGTGCGGTGGAGGGGTGGTGGGTGATTGGGAAGGGGAGACGGTGGGTGGGTGTGCGGTGGCGTGGGGTGGTGGTGGTGGAGCGGTGGACAGCACGGGCGCGTGTGAGAGCGGTGTGAACGAGAGAGGGGGGGGGGGGGGTAACCTCTGCTGATGAAATGGCTGACTAGGGAAAGTTCCTGGGACTCGAAGTCAGCATCTCGGCTACAGAGACGGCGGATCCTGAGGAGTTGGGAGTAGGGAATGGAGTGTTTAGTGTAGGTGGGGTGGGAAGAGGGGAAGTCGAGGTAAGAGTGGGAGTCGGTGGGTTTGAAGAAGGCGGAGGTGACGAGGGAGTGGTGGGAGGGGTCGAAGGTGACGGAGATGTCTAAGAAGTGGACGTGGGTGGTGGAGATAGAGGTTGTGAAGTGGAAGGAGGGGTGGAAGGATCAGAAGAAGGAGAGAAAGGAGTCGAGCTGTTCTCGGGTGATGGTCGTGGCTCCGATACAGTCGTCAATGTAACGACCGTACAGTTCGGGCGTGGGGCCGGTGTACTGGGCAAAGATTTGGGCCTCAACATGGCCAACAAAAAGGTTGGCATAGTTCGGGCCCATTCTTGTACCCATGGCTACCCCCGTGACCTGTTGGTAAAACTTAGCCGAGAAGGAGAAACATTTGAGGGTGAGGACTAGCTCGGCGAGGCGAAGGAGGGTGGGGTGGAGGGAATGGGGGAGGGGCGAAGGTCGAGGTAGTGTTTGAGGGCGCGTAGGCCGTCGGCGTGGGGGATGACGGTATAGATGGACTTGATGTCTAGGGTGAAGAGGAAGGGCTGTGGGCCGGGTGTGTAGGGGAAGCAGTCGAAAAGGCGCAGGGCGTGGTTGGTGTCGGAGATGTGGGAGGGGAGGGTGGTGACAAGGGGGGCGAGGATGGAGTCGAGAAAGACGGAGATGAGTTCGGTGGGGCAGTTGCAAGCGGAGACGATGGGGCGGCCAGGGTTGTCGGGTTTGTGGAGTTTGGGGAGGAAGTAGATGGTGGGGGTGCGGGGGTGCGAGCGTTTAGGTGGGAGGGGGGGGGGGGGCGACAAAGTCTTGGATGGTGGAGGAAACTTGTTGTTGGTAGAGGGGTATATATATATATAACGTTATTCAATTAATTGCAAGGAAGTTGTATATGTATAGATGAAAGAACATAGAAACAAGACTTTATAGATTTGTCTTGGTGAGTGGGTGTATGTTTTGTCTATGTGTCTCCCTGTTTTTATGTGTGTCTCTGTAAACGTGTATTTCTTTGTATGTATACTTGTGTGTGTATGATGCCGGTGTGTATGTGTGTGTATATGTGTATGGGTTTGTGTGTGTGTGTTTGTGAGTATGTGTGTGTGTGTTTGTGTGTGCGTTACAGCACTATGTTGAGAAACTCATGAAAGTAGGCGGTTTCTATTTACACATAGATGTTTTGGTTGTAAAATAAAACTTATTCATTCTCTTTTAGATGTTAATTTTCTTGTAAGATAGGTGACAGATATCATAGCCGTAACTTTTAGATGGTTCACTGAACAACGACATGTAAAGTAATTACTTGAAACTACTACATCAATGAAAATATTTGATGTGGGACTCACTTATCCAAATACTTCAGCTAAAGTTATGATTAATATAACCATATTTGTACATGTAAATGTTGATATAGAGTTCAATAATAGAAAAAGAAAATGCACTATACTTAGGTCTATATTACGAACATTTCCCCATCACGCCAGCGTTAAAATACGATTTCCATATATATATATATATATATACACGCACACACACAAACGCATTATATATATATATATGTATATATATATATATATATATATATATGTGTGTGTATGTATATATATATATATATATATATATATATATATATATATATATATATATATATACACACATATGTATATATACTCACAGATATATGTGCATAAATACATATATATAATATATTATATAGGAAAAAGTATGCCCATGACGGCAGAGCTTAAGCCGTGTCGACGGCTATTTCTGAACTGTATATTTATATATAAATAGTTAAGTATATATATATATATATATATATATATATATATTTGCTTTTATCCTTCTATGTTGTTTACATGTCCCCCTCGCTTTACGCGAATTACTGGTCCCAATAACTTGTTTTAGTTATCGCTCGCACCAACCGGAGGTACCTGATTTTTAATGCGATGAAATATCAATGATGGCTGGAAAATCTCTGTCGAAGGACTATTTTTATCATATTTAACCCATGTGCAAACCACGCAGTATTCTTCTTTCTTCTCATGTTTTTTATATATATTTACCGCGGCTGCGTATATCTGTTTCTCGCTTACCGCTTCCCCGCTCTCTCTGTTTCTCTCACCTTCTTTCGCCCCCTCTGTCAGTTACACTTTCTCTCGACTGACCTCTTCCTCACACTTCCACTCACTCACTCTCTGTTTATCCCCTTCTCACTTCCTCCCGTTTGGCTTGTGTGGGTCTCTTCTTGCTTACACCTCACACACATCGACACGGTCTGTACCTCTCTCGCTCATGAAATCCAGCCAGCTTATGCTGACCGGACAACAATGTTGCTTGTTTATTTTCCTATCTCCGGTTTGCTTTTATCCTTCTTATGTTGTTTACTCGTCCCGCTCGCTTTACGCGAATTACTGGTCCTGATAACATTTTTTAGTTATTGCTCGCACCAACCTGTGTTATCTGACTTTTAATGCGATGAAATACCAATGATGGTTGGAAAATCACTGACGAAGGACTATTTTTATCATACGTAACCCATGTGCAAACCACGCAGTATTCCTCTTTCTTCTCATGTTTTTTAATATATATATATATAAATGCATGTATGTATGTATGTATGTATGCATATATGTTTGCTGAAATGTGATGACTGAATTTAAATATATAGAAAAGTAAACAAACAAAGCGAGAGAGGTGGGAGAGATAGAGATAGATATATAGATAAATAGATAAATAGATAGAGATATGGAGAGAGGGAGCGAGATAGAGAGAGAGAGAGAGAGAAAGAGAGAGAGAGCAAGCTAGGGAGAGAGAGAGAGAGAGAGAGAGAGAGAGAGAGAGAGAGAGAGAGAGAGAGAGAGAGAGAGAGATTTTACTATTCCAACGCAATAGTGTGTAATAACGGGGAAATGTTTGCTATGTCTCGGAAATGACCATTTAAAGAAAATTAATGGAACATAAAATAGCCTGTTGGTAACACGAGGTCATATGTGATGTATATAGCGACAAGCTAAATGCCAATCAATTATGAAAGAAATTATACAAGATCTAAGTAACAAAACACCAACACAACATTCACCGTCCGGGAGACAAATAACATTTAAATGAGAGAGAAAATATATAAATCAATGCCGTGTTTTGATTAAAATACGTATTATATCCCACCTTATTTGCTTGCATGGTCATCAGCGAAAATGGTTCGCTGACGTTAAATAATTCACTGAATCGATAGTGAATGATAAACATCCTGAATGCAAGGTGGATGTAACATAGATGACAAAACAATGGCTTTATAGTCTGTATTGAATGATGCGATAATATAAAATATATAACGCGTTGGTAGATTTCTGAAAAATGAAAAAAGAGAAAAAACACCAAAGAATATCTATGATCTCAGACTGGTTTGTTGATTTTGTAATAGATAGTTTACACTCAATTTATCCTAGAATAAAAGAGATGTAGAGATTACTCTGTAATATCAAATATATATATATACATATATCATAACACATATATACATTTGTAAGTATATGAGCTTATATATCATATATATATATATATATATATATATATATACATGTGTGTGTGTGTGTGTGTGTGTGTGTATGCATATGCACTTATACATAATACATCCACACACTCACTCCGCTATATTAATATATGGCGGGGTGATGCACTCATATATATATGGATATATGTACACATTCACACACTCATTCTCGACCCCCCCCGTCACACACACACACACATACATACACACACACAGACACACACACACATATATATATATATATACTAAATATATTTATTCTTCAAATATAAGGAATGACGTAAGATGTTCTCCTAGTCTGACAGATAAGAAGAATAAAAGGAGAGAAAAAAGTGAATGGTTAATGTTCCACGACCCCACCATTGATTTGACGAATAATGGCGGTCGGTAACTTGAAGAAAGTTGAAATATCTTTCACGTTAATGTTAAATCTTTATATTTGCATTATATAGTTTTGTAGCGAAGGAACAGGTCACATGTTTCGTATGGCTAAAAAAAAATATCTTCCCCAAGATAAGACACTAAGTAATTTCAGGTTTGCTATTCAGCACCTGCTTTGTAATGAGTTGATTAAAGGTCACAGACATCATTTCACCAACATGTACTTCAATCTATTCTCCTATTCTGTTGTCTGCGAATTTCTTTATTGACCTTTGCAACTATAACAAGATAATGCTATCTAGGTGGTATACCATCTAAAGAATTATAGGATTCAACATTTATCGATATCTTACAAAAGTATATAAGAGTAATTGTCTTCAAGCGTCACAGCCCTCAGCCAATCAAATGGTGCTATTGTTGAAATCTACACATTAGTCTTCTATAGAGGAAGGTACAAGAGACAACGTCATGGGGAGACTCTGGGCTTCGACTAAAATCAACTAGACACTCTTTTCCAGAGGAATTTCGGTCTATGTCCTTTGATTGACTTCCAGAAATACCAGCCTGTCAGTGTGCCGAGGAGCATTGCCAGTTTGAGATGAACTCTACAAGCTTGAACTACCGTCAGCTGGGCATGTTTGAGGTGACCGTACGGCAATGAAAAGGCCCTGCATACACTCATCGAGTGTCGAAACATTGCTGAGCAGTGCATTTATGTTGAGCACCTGCTGTCATGTATAGAACGGATCTGACTATCGACTGAGTACATTAGGAATATTGCTTTGTCGTCTTCCTTTAGAGGAGAAGGACAGGCAGTGTTTTATATGCCTGGTGGCCATGGAAAAGATATCATGTCGTGGAGGCGTTTGGCGAAGGCCTTATTCACTTTTTCACTTGAAGAGGAAATTCAGGGAGGTTAGGAAATGTTTGCCTACCAGCCACTATGTTGAAAAGGGGGTGAGGGTGTTGAGCATGCTCTGTCTGAGTGGGCCAACTTTGAGCATAGGACTGTAGATTGGAGAAACAACTGAGAGAGGGCACTTTAGCAGAGCAGCCAGTTGACTGTGGCCTCTGTGGGATTTCTCCACCAGTGACAGTTGGAGTCTCCTCCATATTTCAGTACTCTTCCTTATCAGTCCACCTATGCCGACACTGGTATTGTATAGGCCTTAAGATGCAACATTTTACCACTTGATATTGATAGATCTTTATACTTACTGAGCTTTCGAAAATATGTTACGGCTCTTTACTATACGAGTTAAAATCCCATCGAGGTTAGCTTTACCTTTCATTATTACGGTGTCGATAAAATGAAGTAGAAGCAATGTACTGGGGTCAATTTAATCGATTCCCCTACTCCTAATATTGTTGGCGGTGTGCCTATAGTATAAATCGAGGGCGGTGGATTGGCAATATCGGTAGGGCGTCCAACCATATGTTTTGTGGCATAGTGTTCCGGCCCTTTAGGTTCTGAATTTATATCCCACCGAGATGAGGTTTGTCTTTGATCCATTCAGGGTCGATAAAATAAAGCACCAGTAACACACTGGGGTCTCTTTAATTCACATTTTCCTCCCCTTCAAATTGCTGACCATGTGCCTAAAGTAGAAACAATTTTCATCATCATCATCAACATCAACATCGAGGCTACACGTACTTTTGTCGTCGGAATGTCAAGATCAGAATGTTGTTTTATTTTGGTGACATCGTTTATATATTTATTTCCAACGTTTGAAAACAGTAATTGCTTATCGACCGGGAATGATTTCTTTCTTAGATGTAAGCGGAGGACTTTTTCAACTTTCATGTTTTCATAAGCTACCCCTTTGAAAAATATCGAAAATATTTGTATAAAAAAGTATTACCAACTCATATCAAAATAATTTGACAAGGAGCCCTACCGACTTCAAAGTGAGAGACAACTTGATTCTATTTCTACACTTCGTAGCTGACGTTGACCTGGCCATAACAAACAGTAGAAATTGACAACCTAAGTCCGCCACCATCATCACCTACAATTAAAACTATAATAAAGTAAGGATTCCGTCCACAATATATATTTTTTATCCCATTTGTAAAATAAGTTGGATTACTTTGAATAAATAATGAATGAATATTACATAATTTATCTACTAAATTTCGTTCTTCTTGATTATATATGAATAATTTTGTTGGTTATTTTAAGATTCACTTCTTTAAAATTTTCAAATGTCAACACTTCCGGTTAGCGATCGCTTATATAAACATTCATATATTTCCGTCACTAATTTTCTCCTAATGCAGTTTATATATAATATCGTTTTTTTTAAATGTATCATGGATTACGTTACTGATTACATGAGACAATGTAACGCAGTCTTCGTTCAATTCCTGTGTATTTTGTCAATTACGATTTTATTTGATGTATCATATACACATGCATATATACTTGCGTATAATATTAATATACACACTACACGTGCTAGCAGAAAGCCAGCCGAAGGGTCGTTTTTCTGCTAGTAACAATAAAACGATGAAAAACATAAACAACACTGCCAGTAATAACATGAGCATAAAATTCATACGATGATCACTTCCGCCAAACCCAACAGAAATATTTGAAATGGTGACACCCACGGAAAGAAAATAGTGAAATTTAGCGAAATAATTGCCTGTCACCACTAATGCTAACAAAAAATAACCCCACTTGCTTTAATGGCAACTTGAAGTGACATTAGCGGCGACAACGCCAATAACGGTTCTTATATAAAACGATATAACTTGAGATTATATTGTTCTGTTTAAACAAATGTTTAAGGAGTTTAAGTTGCTATCATTAGGTATTAGTTTTAATCTCACTGCCAGGTATATCTCATAAGGTTGGGTCGACACATGTCTTGATCCTAATCTATTCGGATGCTCATCGAATTGGTTGGACTTATTTCACAGGCAAAATCAGCTGACAGGTAACCATAGCAAGGTGGTTGAATAATATCCATGAGCTTGGCTGGTCTCGCTTTGGGGAGCCAGGTGACCACGGTTGCTTCTGACAGGACCTGCTGGAAGAAGAAGAAGAAGAAGAAGAAGAAGAAGAAGAAGAAGAAGGAGGAGGAGGATGAGGAGGAGGAGGAGGAGGAGAAGAAGAAGAAGAAGAAGAAGAAGAAGAAGAAGAAGAAGAAGAAGAAGAAGAAGAAGAAGAAGAAGAAGAAGAAGAAGAAGAAAAATATTAATAATAATAATAATAATAATAATAATAATAATAATAATAATGGAAAGGGGCCAGAACCAACTGGACGAAAGAATTGAATAGAACTGTTATGCAATGCTACCTGAAAAGTAACCCCAAGGAGAGGGGCTACAGGAGACGGATGCATAACATCTGGAACGAGATTGGTTTATTTAAATTAGATGAACAAAAATTGGCCGGGCAGGCTCGGGTAATAAGAACTAATGGGTGGATAAGCGAGCTGGAACTGGAGGAACTGAGCAGAGAGAATGGCTTGGAGATGGCGGGTGTAGTATGCCAGACAAGCGAGCCGGCGGGAAATGAAGGTGAGGAGGTCCTGAGAGCGGAGGAACCACCCGAAGCAGACAATGATCTGAATACTGAGATAAATAATACCTGGAACAGAGATACGGCCACTGAGGAGATGAATGCTGACGGGCTAGGACAAGATTCGGTTGACATCCTAAATTTAGTGGTAGATGAGTTGAACAATGATAGTGGGAGACCTATGAACCTAAGATTTGTAGACAGGAAAAAGTTAAAAGAAACAACAGCTAAGGTAAACAAAGTCATCCCATACCTTGAGGCGAGGAGTCTTCACCAGTGCAACAATATCCTCAAAGCAACAGCAAATACGGTGAGGAAACTACTTGGTATAAAAGCGAGAGGAAACAACAGACAAGAAAGAGCAGAGCCGTGGTGGAAGAAGCGACTGAGTGGGCAAATCGGGGAAATGAGAAATGACATAGGAAAGCTTGAGTCACTACTGAATGGGACACTAAAAAACATAGGCACTAAAAATAGACTGGAAATAAAATACAAAACTAGGAGTAAAAAGCTAAATATTATCATAGAGGAATTGAAGCAACGCATTGTAGCAAAGAGTGCCAAAATCAGGCGATACGAGAACAGAGTCAGTCAGTATAAACAGAACCGCATGTTCGACAACAACCAGAAGATGCTGTTTGGACAGCTTGAGGGGAAAGATAGAGGCACCGACTTGATCCCTGGGGCGGAACAAGCTAAAACATTCTGGAGAGGAATATGGGAGCAGGATGTTAGACACAATGCCCAGGCAGGGTGGATTGAGACAGTACAGAGGGAGATCGGTGAGCAGGCACAGCAACAGACTGATTTGAGTATCACAGTTGAAACTCTTAAGGGGCAAGCCAAAAAACTAACCAACTGGAAATCACCAGGCCCAGATGGTGTGCAGGGGTATTGGATTAAACATTTAACATCCCTCCACCCGAAGCTGACGGCCATGTTCAATGACTGCTTGGTGTCGGGTGAGGTGCCAGAGTGGTTGACAAAAGGTACCACAGTTCTGATAATGAAAGACCGAATCAAGGGTAATGATGTTACCAACTATAGACCTATCACATGTCTGCCCGTAATGTGGAAACTGTTGACGAGCATTGTGTCTGAGGAAATCTACCATCACCTCCACACAAACAACTTGTTGCCGGACGAACAGAAAGGATGCCGAAAGAAGTCACGTGGTACAAAGGACCAGTTGCTTATTGATAAGATGGTAATGGGGAATTGCAGGAGGAGACACACTGATCTTGCCATGGGATGGATAGACTACAGAAAGGCATTTGACATGGTGCCTCATTCCTGGATCACCAAAAGCCTGGAGATCTTCAGGGTGGCAGATAACATCAGACAGTTGCTGGGCAGGAGTATGGGGTCCTGGGAGACAGAGTTGACATCAACTGGAGTATCCTTGGGAAGCGTGAAGATCAAGAGAGGTATCTTCCAGGGAGATAGCCTGTCCCCTCTGTTGTTTGTCCTTGCCCTGATGCCCTTGACCATTATGCTGCGAAAAGTGAGAGCAGGATACAAGTTGGGAAGGGGAGAGCTTACCATCAATCACCTCCTCTTCATGGACGATCTTAAGCTCTTCGGGAAAAGTGCGAAGGAGTTGGATGTGCTTGTTGACACTGTCCGTATTTTCAGCAGTGATATATGTATGCAGTTTGGTATTGGTAAATGTGGAGTCATTGTGATGAGGAGGGGTAGGTTGAGCAGAAGTAACGGGATCCAGATACCAACAGGTGAGATGATAAAGGAAATTGACTCTGAGGAAGGATACAAGTATTTGGGCGTTCTGGAGGCTGATGGCATAAAGAACAAAAAAATGAAGGAATTGTTAAGAACTGAATACATTCGGAGAGTAAGGAGCGTATTGAAGTCACATCTGAACAGCAGAAATGCCATAAGCGCAGTAAATTCCCGAGCTGTGTCTATTATTAGGTACAGTGCGGGAATTCTGAGATGGAATGTTGCTGAACAAAAAGAAATGGATAGGAAGACTAGGAAGCTATTGACTATCTACAACATGTTCCACAAGAGGAGTGATGTCGATAGACTCTACCTAAGGAGATCTGAGGGTGGAAGAGGTCTTATCAGCATAGAGGACTGTGTTCAGATGGAGAAAAACAACCTATACAAATACGTGACCTATAGTAAGGAGCCAATGCTCAGAGCTGTACTGAAGGAGGGGACAGTAGGCCAGGGGATACCCAAGGAGGAGATAACATCAAGGAGGAAGAGCAGCCTTAAGGGAAAATCCCTTCATAGTACCTTCTTTGAGAAAACTGAATTTAGAGATCCACAGACATGGAACTGGTTGAGAAGAGGAGACCTCAAAAAGGCTACAGAAGGAATGCTAATGGCTGCGCAGGAGCAGGCCCTCAAAACGAAGTGGTTGAAGCACCATATCTACAAGGAGGAGGCTAGCCCACTGTGCAGGATCTGTGGAGAGAGAGAGGAGACTGTGGCTCACATTGTGTCCGAGTGTAAACACCTAGCCCAGACCCACTATAAGGGCTGGAGACACGATGTGATGGGCAGGGTGATCCACTGGCACCTGTGCAAAGTAAACAATCTACCACATTCTGAGAAATGGTATGAGCATAGGCCAGAGGCGGTGATGGAGAACAGTCAGGTGAAGGTGCTGTGGGATTTTAGGATACAGACGGACAAAAAACTGGAACACAATAGACCTGACCTGGTGGTTGTGGACAAAGAAAAAAGATCGTGCCTGATTGTGGATGTGGCCTGCCCGTTCGACACGAGAGTGCAAGAGAAGGAGAGGGAGAAAATTAACCGATACCAGGACCTAAAGTGGGAGGTGAAAAGGATTTGGAACTGCCATGAAGTCAAAGTGATCCCGATTGTCATAGGCGCACTGGGGACTATCTCCAAAGGTTTCCAGGGATGGTTAAAGAAAATCGGCCCCTTCACGCTTTTTGGAACGCTTCAAAAGGCATGCTTGCTTGGAACGGCAAGAACCCTCCGATACGTCCTGAATATCTGAGGCTGCAGGTAGTGGCTTGATATTCAATCCAACGGACTTTCCAGTTAACCAACATCAATGACTGAGATTCAAGGAATAACAATAACAATAATAATAATAATAATAATAATAATAAGAAGAAGAAGAAGAAGAAGAACACCTTTGTCACACACAATCTTTTGATTAACCACCTCAAGAAATACGTGTTATACGTATTTATGAAATTCTCACCCATTTACTCGTTGATATGAATGTGCAGCCTATTCGGCTGATCGATAAACTGGAAACCGACTGAGAACCATTCCATGTTCTGTTCAAGTACGTAATAATATGAAATTAAAGGATCCTATCAACAACCAATTGTTTCATCTCATTATCCACAAGTAACAATTACACATTGCAAAGATTTCTAAATAATATCTTTGAAAAATAGTCTCCTAAGTTCTATCTCAACATAATCATCACAGTCATTGTACTACTACTACTACTACTACTACTAATACTACTACTACTACTACTACTACTACTACTACTATTGCTGCTGCTGCTGCTACTACTACTACTACTACTACTACTACTACTACTACTATTGTTACTACTACTACTACTACTACTACTACTACTACTGCTGCTGCTGATGCTACTACTACTACTACTACTACTACTACTACTACTACTGCTGCTGCTGCTACTACTACTACTACTACCACCACCACCAACACCACCACTACTACTACTACTACTACTACTACTACTACTACTACGACTACAACCACCACCACCACCACCACTGCCACTACTACTACTACTACTACTACTACTACTACTACTACTACTACTACTACTACTACTACTACTATCACCACCACCACTATCACCGTTCCTACTACTGCTACCGGAACTATTGACGATGATAATAATAATTGTTTCTACGTTTTGGCACAAGGCCAGCAATTATCCAGTCCATTACTGGTACTTTATTTTATCGACCCCGTAAGAAAGGCAAAATTAACCTCGGCTGGATTTGAACTCATAATGGCAAGGGCCGTAAATCCATGCATCAAGGCAATGCGTCCAACCCTCTACCGATACTGCCAATCCACCGCCATTGGTAATAATAATTGTTTCTACTTTAGGCACAAGGCCAGCAATTACCCAGTGCATTACTGGTACTTTATTTTATCGACCCCGTAAGGATGAAAGGCAAAGTCAACCTCGGCGGGATTTGAACTCAGATCATAAAGGGACGTAACTATGCTGGAAAGCATGGCGTCCGACCCACCATTGGTAATAATAATGATACTGATTTCTTTTATTTACCATAGGGAATCAGATGAAGTAGATATCAACACCATCAACAACAACATTAAACAAAATAATAATAATAGCAACAACAACAACAACATCAAACACAATAACAATAATAACTGTTTCTACTTTAGGCACAAGGCCAGCAGTTATCCAGTACATTACTGGTACTTTATTTTATCGACCCCGTAAGGATGAAAGGCAAAGTTAACCTCGGCGGGATTTGAACTCAGACTGTAAAGGGACGTAACTATGCTAGAAGGCATGGCATCCAACACTCTACCGATACTGCCAATTCACCGCTCTTTAATAACAATAACACAATAACAATAATAACATCAACAACAACACTAGCAATAACAAAAAATAATAATTTTTGGTTACAAACGATAGACACACCATTTGTGAGTTTAAAATAATTTCCATTGACTATAGAAATTTAGACTGCACTAATATCCTCTAAGGTTAATATGATGATATCAAAGAACCAAGGAAGACATGAACAATATCCCTCTCTTGCTGATTGGTAATGATTTTAATCAAGATTGTATTGTGGAACCCTACACTGTGACATTTTTTCTTATAATGAGAAAACTTTTTCAGTTCAATGTTTAGAAAAAAAGAAGAACGGATCAGAAGGCTTACAAATAATAAATCGAATTATACCAATTTGTTACAAGAAATATATTCTCTTCTTTGCCAGCCAATGGCTACGTTAGAAAGCTGAAAACCCGCGATGCTCCGTGCTACTTACATCTTCTAAATATTTATTCGAAGTAAGAACAACTGGATTTTTCAAATATAAAATTTATTCTGACATTGTATTTAGACGTGAAATAACGCATACATAAACATTTACAAACAAGGACAAACACACGCATATGTAAAGTTATGATAAACTTATACACATTTACACGTAATATTAGTCTTTTCCAAGAGAGAGAAGATTTTCCCTGGTGGTACTTACTCTATAAAGCATCTTTTAGTATCTGAAGCACCTGGATATAATATAAAAACCTTCCTATTGCCGTGTTTTAGAATATTAACTCTCTCTTTTCAATGGTTTATGTTCTCAAGTAACTAATGCACATCTACACCAGCAATTGTGTCTCTGAGAAGAATTCATATATCTTTTATACATTTCAAACGATGGTGATATTTTGTAGTTTGTACAATCTACGAAATTACCGATCACCTTTAGACATTGAATAAAAATATGTTCACATAGAAATAGGTTATGCTTCTAGTAAAAGGTAAATCAAATTGAGGGTGTGTAGTTACGTAGTTAACTTACCAGCTGCATTGTCCATGTTAACAGTATTGCGTTGATTCTTGTGTAAAGGTTTTCACTGAAGGCGGGTGGTGGCATACAGAATGACTGTATATAACTCCTATATATATATAGGAATAAAGATTATATATATATATATATATATATATATATATATATATATATATATATATATATATATATATATATATATATATATATATATATATATATATACATGTACGTCAATACTCATCTTTTTCCATTTATCTGATGGTTTTAAACCCCATTATCAGGCTAAAATTCCTTTAGTCAAAAATACGGTGAAAGCTATTCTATTTTCTAATTTCACACCTGCTCACTGTTCCAAAAACATACTCACTTATGTATGTATATATATATATATATATATATATAAACGGAAAAAATGAAACGATATTTCATTTCCCACTCTTAGTACGGCTGTTACTTAAATATAAGTATGTACACGTACATACATATATGTATACCGACGTACAGTAGTATGTATATATATATATATACATACATGCACACACATATATATGCACGTATGGATTCACCGAACATTTATTATAATACTCGGTGTGTTTGTAAACAAACATCCCGTATTAAGCCGTAGTGTCTAGCAACCACCGTTGCTCGTTTGTTAAACACTGACAAAGGAACGCTGTATTAGTTTCAAGCTTGTTAGCTATCGTCAGCAACGTATACCTTCCTGCCAGATTGTTGAACGTATATACTTACCTTATGCATATTAAGAGCTGAGTAGCCCAATTTGCATATCGAGTGGGTTAATCGGCCGGGTGCACCGAAAACGATAAACGGAAAAAATGAAACGATATTTCATTTCCCTCTCTTAGTACGGCTGTTACTTAAATATAAGTATGTACACGTACATACATATATGTATACCGACGTACAGTAGTATGTATATATATATATACATACATGCACACATATATATATGCACGTATGGATTCACCGAACATTTATTATAATGCTCGGTGTGTTTGTAAATAAACATCCCGTATTGAAAAAATCGTTTTTTTTGCATTGTGTTTTCCCCTCCAAATATTCGCTTATATTTCTTTATATATTCTCTATATATTTTTTTATCCTTATTTTGTTATCTTTATTATTTCCACTTTCATCCTCCTTTATATTTTACCTTATTCTTACTTTTATACCTTATTATGGTGTAATCTTCCCCATGCCTTATTATACACTATTAATTATAGATTATTAGTATTACTCTTTTTCCATTTCTAATTACCTCATGTACTTTCTCCTCCGCTATATATATATATATATATATTGTATGCCCTTTGTGTTTGTGTAGCCTCTGCGCACCCTCTGCACCATACTATCGACGCCACCCCATCTATGGTTCAGCAAACCATCCGACTCCCGGGAATGAATATGACCGCAGCTAGTAAACAAGGACCCACACCCCACCCTCCCGCAACAAACTTAGACTTATCGTCCCCTACTTTTGCTGTTTACTCTCTTTACTCTTTGTTCTTGAATCTTTGGTTGGTAGAGTCCATAACACCAATCAAACCCCTTTTATAGCTCTGACGAATCCTACGGTTACGTAAGGAAGAAACATTGTAAGACAATAAAAATCTGTTGATGTTGTAGACGCTCTTGTGTTCTTTTTCATATATATATATATATATATATATATATATTTCATTTCTGAATTTGTTTAGCAAGATTCTTTATCTGAAAACATGTGTTGAAACCGATATTGTTATACTTCGGGAGGGTCATCTTGCCAATAAGAAACACACGCACCACCAGCTTTCACTTCAATTTATTATAATAAATTTATAAATTTAGGAATTTATGAATTTCCGGTTGGTTGGTTGGTTCCACAACTAGATAGTCGTTTACATATTGTCAAAGTTCTTTCATCACATATTCTGTCAGCGCTTCAGTGACTGGGGATTCTTTTCTTTGTTTTTTGTGCCTCTCCTTTGTTCTGTCCTGCGCCATCTTCTTTTTGTGTGTGTTGAGTGCTTAGTTGCGCATGTGTTACATGCGGGTGTATGTGTGTGTTTATATTCGTTTATTTATTTGTTTATTTACATGTTACTTGTTGGTTGTTTGTTCTATGTGAGTGTGTGTTTTCATTTTGTCCTTAATTGTGAGTTGTGATGTTGCTGTTCCACTCATGTTTTCTATTTAATTTTGGTTGTAATTCATTTATGTTTATTACCTCTGTGATTTGTCTAAACATTGCGTCTTTTCTGTGTGTAGATTCTATTTTTATTTCTATGTTCTCTAATTTACCCTTATGTTCTATTTTAGCATGTTGGTAGAGTACAGATGATTCTTTACTATCTTGAAGGTCTCGCCAATGTTCATTTATCCGGTCCCCTATACTACGAGCTGTCTCACCCATGGACACTGTATTTTATCTCTACATTGTCCTTCAGTACATCTTATGCTATATACTATGTTTCTAGTTTTACAGTTAATATGGGGGCTTAATTTACAGATTATACAATTCTTATTTATACAGGGAGGTCTTTGAAAAGGGTCTGTCTTGCTAATAAGAGTTTTTATGGAGGTACCTTCTCTTTCTACTATCTTAATATTGAGTTTATGTTTATCTAGGTCCCTTCTGAATTTGTAAGCTAATTCACCTCTAGGGGTTTTATCGATGAACATTACACTCTGGTATTTATTGCTGTCATACCATGAGTTTATTCTATTAGCCTTATTCCTAGTTATTTCTATTCTATTAAAAAATGTGCTCCTATACAAGGGGCAAGTCACATTTGTGTCATTATTTACCATTTTTTCCCATTTGTTTCTGGCTCCTCTATACACTATGATTTTATCTCTCTGATTGTAACCAGAGAACTGCATACGGAGGATGAAGTGTTGTATGTGTGTGTATAGTTGGAATTTCTTTTAATAATATAATCTTCTATACACAATCATGCACACATGTGTATATTTATTTACATCTATCTATCTATCTATATATATATCTATCTATCTATATATCTATCCCTCGCTCTTTCTCTCTCTCTCTATCTCTCTCATTCTCTCTCTATATATATATATATAAATAGATAGATAACTTTGTTTTTATTTGCAACCAGGGCGTCAAAGGTGGGACATTTACAATGGGGGGAGTTTATATAAAAAGGCGTCCTCAATAAGTAGGAGTCAACAACAAAATATAAAAATATAAAAATATAAAATATAACAAAAATAAATTGAATAACAAAATCTTCAATAGGGAGGAGGCGCCTTGGGGGGTCGCACACACCCCCGGAAATGTGTTCAACCCTTCTCCTCAGGAGCACAGAGAAAATGTGCACCCTTGATCTTTCATCTATCTCACCTACAGTCTGATGTAGAGGGAAGGCCCATTCACACGGGCCATTCTCGCCACTTTCAGCCATCTTTCACAAACATGGCTGGGGTGCAGCAACTATCTCTACATCCTGATCCTTCTTCCGAAATGATATCGGAAGAAACGGTCCAGTTGTTGGCCAGAGAGAAAGGTGTCTTACGTCAGTCCTTTCAGACGCGCCCACCATACAACATCTTTCACCGTCACTATTACGCACATAAACACCGCTTCTCATTCGTTTTTGAAGACGGGAGGCGGCTTGATCGTTATAATGACTCGGTGGCCAACCGGATCGGTCCCACCCGTGACAGCAGTCGTTCGACATAGCCTCACAGATCGGCAATGCCCGAACAGTGTTCCAATGCGTGTGCAACGGTTTCCTCGTCGCACAGCATCTAGGACAGATTTTTTTCGAGGGATCCCTGCCCGGACCGCGTGTCTGTAGAGCTTTACTCGAACGGGCAGATCTCCTCAGTAGCACTGCCAGGCCATGTACATCTGGTAGTTATCCATAGGTCCCGGGCTGAATGTCCTACCGAACAGGTTGGCCAGATCGTTTCTCTCCATGCCTAGGGGTTCTCCGAGGGCTTCATCACACCTGCTAACCACCAGCCCTCTATAGAATGACGAGATGGATTCTCCACTGACAGCCGGGTCCACCTGCCAGAGACCCGTGAGCGCCTGGGCACACACGGTGTGCCAGGCGTCCAGTTTTCTCGGTCTTTGCTTGACCCAGAACTGCAGCTCAGTGAGCGAGACGAGACTATGGTAATAACTTGATATACCAGACAACTAGTCTACGATTTCCCGCCTTCACTTCACACCAGCGAACATACGGGTCACTTTTACGACCATTAGACTCGTGTCAGTTGGGGACGAGGTCATATATTTTATCGTTCCTGAGGTTTTTAACCGTAGGAAAGGAAAATGCTTCTCTGATGATCTTTGTTTTTCCATTAATATCCATGTGATATCTAATGTTTTGCAAAGTGAAACTGTACAGTAAGGGCTATCTGAATATGTAAATATTTATATTATATTTTTTAATTTTGGTTAATTTTAATTGTAAATTAATTTTGTTTTATTTTGAAAAATTGGTTAAATTTTGCTTGTTCTGCTTATCTTGATATTAAGTTCTGGTATATCAAATTATTACCATAGAACCACCTTGAATCATAGACAACCTATGTATTTCTGGGGGTACCTTTTACTTTCAGATATATTAACTTTATTTATATTCTCCGGTATGTAGAGAACAAATCTGTCGTTCTATCTAGCTGCTATTTTTTTAGTGGCGACTATAGACAACAAGTCTACAATTTCCCGCCTTCACTTCACACCAGCGAACATACGGGTCATTTTTAAGACCTTTAGACTCGTGTCAGCTGGGGACGAGGTCATATATTTTATCGTTCCTGCGGTTTTTAACCCTAGGAAAGGAAAATGCTTCTCTGAGTATCTTTGTTTTCCCATTAATATCCATGTGATATCTAATGTTTGCAATGTGAAACTGTACAGTAAGGGCTATCTGAATAGGTAAATATTTATATTATATTTTTTAATTTTGATTAATTTTAATTGTAAATTAATTTTGATTTATTTTGAAAAATTGGTTAAATTTTGCTTGTTCTGCTTATCTTGATATATATATATACATATATATATATATATGTATATATATATATATATATATATATATATATATATATGTATATATATATATATATATATATATATATATATATATATATATATATATATATATATATATATATATATACGTATATATATATTTTTTTTTTTCTATTTATTTATTTATTAAAATAACAGGTTAAAGATTAAGCAAAGATTAGCTGCTTTCACTCTTAACGGAATCTTCTGAAACCGTTTCAGAAGATCCCTTTAAGTGTGAAAATCAGTTATTCTTATTTTAATAAATGTAGGGTTCTTATATATTTTATATATATTTATCCTTATCGAGCCCTCTTTGAATGTTAGTTTTTACATTTATTATTGTTACTATATACAAATGTATATATATATATATATATATATATATATATACATATATATATATATATATATATATATATATATATATATATATATATATATATATATATATATATATATATATATATAAATATATATATATATATATATATATATATATATATATATATATATATATATACATGAATATAGACATAGAATATTCGAAAATATTCTGTATGTTTATAATAAACATTTTGAAGACCTAATCGCTATAGAATAGAATACGTCACGTATTACAATTAGATTCTCGATAAAAGCAAGGGAAGTAATCTACGCGTTTCATTCTTGTTAGAAATCATCAGGACTACATATCCAGTGCTTTTATCGAGAATGACACAGCTAGAGACTTATAGAATACTTAGCTGTGTACAGGAACTGGTTTGAAAGAGCGGTTGCCGGTCCGGCAGAAATTAGAAATTGGAATAAATGCTCTGAAATAGCGATATATATGTGAATATAGACATAGAATATTCGAAAATATTCTGTATGTTTATAATAAACATTTTGAAGACCTAATCGCTATAGAATAGAATACGTCACGTATTACAATTAGATTCTCGATAAAAGCAAGGGAAGTAATCTACGCGTTTCATTCTTGTTAGAAATCATCAGGACTACATATCCAGTGCTTTTATCGAGAATGACACAGCTAGAGACTTATAGAATACTTAGCTGTGTACAGGAACTGGTTTGAAAGAGCGGTTGCCGGTCCGGCAGAAATTAGAAATTGGAATAAATGCTCTGAAATAGCGATATATATGTGAATATAGACATAGAATATTCGAAAATATTCTGTATGTTTATAATAAACATTTTGAAGACCTAATCGCTATAGAATAGAATACGTCACGTATTACAATTAGATTCTCGATAAAAGCAAGGGAAGTAATCTACGCGTTTCATTCTTGTTAGAAATCATCAGGACTACATATCCAGTGCTTTTATCGAGAATGACACAGCTAGAGACTTATAGAATACTTAGCTGTGTACAGGAACTGGTTTGAAAGAGCGGTTGCCGGTCCGGCAGAAATTAGAAATTGGAATAAATGCTCTGAAATAGCGATATATATGTGAATATAGACATAGAATATTCGAAAATATTCTGTATGTTTATAATAAACATTTTGAAGACCTAATCGCTATAGAATAGAATACGTCACGTATTACAATTAGATTCTCGATAAAAGCAAGGGAAGTAATCTACGCGTTTCATTCTTGTTAGAAATCATCAGGACTACATATCCAGTGCTTTTATCGAGAATGACACAGCTAGAGACTTATAGAATACTTAGCTGTGTACAGGAACTGGTTTGAAAGAGCGGTTGCCGGTCCGGCAGAAATTAGAAATTGGAATAAATGCTCTGAAATAGCGATATATATGTGAATATAGACATAGAATATTCGAAAATATTCTGTATGTTTATAATAAACATTTTGAAGACCTAATCGCTATAGAATAGAATACGTCACGTATTACAATTAGATTCTCGATAAAAGCAAGGGAAGTAATCTACGCGTTTCATTCTTGTTAGAAATCATCAGGACTACATATCCAGTGCTTTTATCGAGAATGACACAGCTAGAGACTTATAGAATACTTAGCTGTGTACAGGAACTGGTTTGAAAGAGCGGTTGCCGGTCCGGCAGAAATTAGAAATTGGAATAAATGCTCTGAAATAGCGATATATATGTGAATATAGACATAGAATATTCGAAAATATTCTGTATGTTTATAATAAACATTTTGAAGACCTAATCGCTATAGAATAGAATACGTCACGTATTACAATTAGATTCTCGATAAAAGCAAGGGAAGTAATCTACGCGTTTCATTCTTGTTAGAAATCATCAGGACTACATATCCAGTGCTTTTATCGAGAATGACACAGCTAGAGACTTATAGAATACTTAGCTGTGTACAGGAACTGGTTTGAAAGAGCGGTTGCCGGTCCGGCAGAAATTAGAAATTGGAATAAATGCTCTGAAATAGCGATATATATGTGAATATAGACATAGAATATTCGAAAATATTCTGTATGTTTATAATAAACATTTTGAAGACCTAATCGCTATAGAATAGAATACGTCACGTATTACAATTAGATTCTCGATAAAAGCAAGGGAAGTAATCTACGCGTTTCATTCTTGTTAGAAATCATCAGGACTACATATCCAGTGCTTTTATCGAGAATGACACAGCTAGAGACTTATAGAATACTTAGCTGTGTACAGGAACTGGTTTGAAAGAGCGGTTGCCGGTCCGGCAGAAATTAGAAATTGGAATAAATGCTCTGAAATAGCGATATATATGTGAATATAGACATAGAATATTCGAAAATATTCTGTATGTTTATAATAAACATTTTGAAGACCTAATCGCTATAGAATAGAATACGTCACGTATTACAATTAGATTCTCGATAAAAGCAAGGGAAGTAATCTACGCGTTTCATTCTTGTTAGAAATCATCAGGACTACATATCCAGTGCTTTTATCGAGAATGACACAGCTAGAGACTTATAGAATACTTAGCTGTGTACAGGAACTGGTTTGAAAGAGCGGTTGCCGGTCCGGCAGAAATTAGAAATTGGAATAAATGCTCTGAAATAGCGATATATATGTGAATATAGACATAGAATATTCGAAAATATTCTGTATGTTTATAATAAACATTTTGAAGACCTAATCGCTATAGAATAGAATACGTCACGTATTACAATTAGATTCTCGATAAAAGCAAGGGAAGTAATCTACGCGTTTCATTCTTGTTAGAAATCATCAGGACTACATATCCAGTGCTTTTATCGAGAATGACACAGCTAGAGACTTATAGAATACTTAGCTGTGTACAGGAACTGGTTTGAAAGAGCGGTTGCCGGTCCGGCAGAAATTAGAAATTGGAATAAATGCTCTGAAATAGCGATATATATGTGAATATAGACATAGAATATTCGAAAATATTCTGTATGTTTATAATAAACATTTTGAAGACCTAATCGCTATAGAATAGAATACGTCACGTATTACAATTAGATTCTCGATAAAAGCAAGGGAAGTAATCTACGCGTTTCATTCTTGTTTCATTCATGTTTCATTCATGTTTATTATAAACATACAGAATATTTTCGAATATTCTATGTCTATATTCACATATATATCGCTATTTCAGAGCATTTATTCCAATTTCTAATTTCTGCCGGACCGGCAACCGCTCTTTCAAACCAGTTCCTGTACACAGCTAAGTATTCTATAAGTCTCTAGCTGTGTCATTCTCGATAAAAGCACTGGATATGTAGTCCTGATGATTTCTAACAAGAATGAAACGCGTAGATTACTTCCCTTGCTTTTATCGAGAATCTAATTGTAATACGTGACGTATTCTATTCTATAGCGATTAGGTCTTCAAAATGTTTATTATAAACATACAGAATATTTTCGAATATTCTATGTCTATATTCACATATATATCGCTATTTCAGAGCATTTATTCCAATTTCTAATTTCTGCCGGACCGGCAACCGCTCTTTCAAACCAGTTCCTGTACACAGCTAAGTATTCTATAAGTCTCTAGCTGTGTCATTCTCGATAAAAGCACTGGATATGTAGTCCTGATGATTTCTAACAAGAATGAAACGCGTAGATTACTTCCCTTGCTTTTATCGAGAATCTAATTGTAATACGTGACGTATTCTATTCTATAGCGATTAGGTCTTCAAAATGTTTATTATAAACATACAGAATATTTTCGAATATTCTATGTCTATATTCACATATATATCGCTATTTCAGAGCATTTATTCCAATTTCTAATTTCTGCCGGACCGGCAACCGCTCTTTCAAACCAGTTCCTGTACACAGCTAAGTATTCTATAAGTCTCTAGCTGTGTCATTCTCGATAAAAGCACTGGATATGTAGTCCTGATGATTTCTAACAAGAATGAAACGCGTAGATTACTTCCCTTGCTTTTATCGAGAATCTAATTGTAATACGTGACGTATTCTATTCTATAGCGATTAGGTCTTCAAAATGTTTATTATAAACATACAGAATATTTTCGAATATTCTATGTCTATATTCACATATATATCGCTATTTCAGAGCATTTATTCCAATTTCTAATTTCTGCCGGACCGGCAACCGCTCTTTCAAACCAGTTCCTGTACACAGCTAAGTATTCTATAAGTCTCTAGCTGTGTCATTCTCGATAAAAGCACTGGATATGTAGTCCTGATGATTTCTAACAAGAATGAAACGCGTAGATTACTTCCCTTGCTTTTATCGAGAATCTAATTGTAATACGTGACGTATTCTATTCTATAGCGATTAGGTCTTCAAAATGTTTATTATAAACATACAGAATATTTTCGAATATTCTATGTCTATATTCACATATATATCGCTATTTCAGAGCATTTATTCCAATTTCTAATTTCTGCCGGACCGGCAACCGCTCTTTCAAACCAGTTCCTGTACACAGCTAAGTATTCTATAAGTCTCTAGCTGTGTCATTCTCGATAAAAGCACTGGATATGTAGTCCTGATGATTTCTAACAAGAATGAAACGCGTAGATTACTTCCCTTGCTTTTATCGAGAATCTAATTGTAATACGTGACGTATTCTATTCTATAGCGATTAGGTCTTCAAAATGTTTATTATAAACATACAGAATATTTTCGAATATTCTATGTCTATATTCACATATATATCGCTATTTCAGAGCATTTATTCCAATTTCTAATTTCTGCCGGACCGGCAACCGCTCTTTCAAACCAGTTCCTGTACACAGCTAAGTATTCTATAAGTCTCTAGCTGTGTCATTCTCGATAAAAGCACTGGATATGTAGTCCTGATGATTTCTAACAAGAATGAAACGCGTAGATTACTTCCCTTGCTTTTATCGAGAATCTAATTGTAATACGTGACGTATTCTATTCTATAGCGATTAGGTCTTCAAAATGTTTATTATAAACATACAGAATATTTTCGAATATTCTATGTCTATATTCACATATATATCGCTATTTCAGAGCATTTATATATATACATATATATAAGTTGAAAAATAATGAAAACGAAATTTCATAAGTAAGTGCCATACAAAGAGTGGGAAATGAAATTTCGTTTTCATTTTTTTTCAACTTGTCGTTTTCGGTATGTCTGACCGATTTAACTCACTCAATATGCAAATTAAGGCTGCTCAGCCGTTAATTTTCATAAGGAAATTATATACTTTCGAACGTTCAACTATCTGGCAGATGGGTAAACGGTACTGTTGATAGCTAACAAGCTTGAAACTAGTACATCGTTCCTGTGTCAGTGTTGAACAAAAAGGTGACGTGGTTGCCTTAACACCGTATGGCATAAATTCAGGCTGTTCAGTTTGTTTACAAACGAACAAAGCGGCGTTATAATAAGCGTCCGCTAAACTGATGCGTGCATATATGTATGTGTACCTGTATATATATATGTATATGTGTGTATATATATATATATATATATATATATATATATATATATATATATGTGTGTGTGCATGCTACTGTACGTCTGTTTACATATACGTATGTACGTATACATACATACTTACATTTAAGTAAGTGCCATAGAAAGAGTGAGAAATTAAATTTCGTTTTCATTTTTTTTCAACTTATCGTTTTCGGTATGCCTGACCGATTTAACTCACTCAATATGCAAATTAGGCTGCTCAGCCGTTAATTTTCATAAGGAAAGTATATACTTTCGAACGTTTAACTATCTGGCAGATGGGTAAACGGTGCTGATGATAGCTAACAAGCTTGAAACTAGTACATCGTTCCTGTGTCAGTGTTGAACAAAAAGGTGACGTGGTTGCCTTAACACCGTATGGCATAAATTCAGGCTGTTCAGTTTGTTTACAAACGAACAAAGCGGCGTTATAATAAGCGTCCGCTAAACTGATGCGTGCATATATGTATGTGTACCTGTATGTATATATGTATCTGTGTGTATATATATATATATATATATATATATATATATATATGCATGCTAATGTACGTCTGTATACATATATGTATGTACGTATACATACATACTTACATTTAAGTAAGTGCCATACACAGAGAGAGAAATGAAATTTCGTTTTCATTTTTTTTTCAACTTATCGTTTTTGGTATGCCTGACCGATTTAACTCACTCAATATGCAAATTAGGCTGCTCAGCCGTTAATTTTCATAAGGAAAGTATATACTTTCGAACGTTCAACTATCTGGCAGATGGGTAAACGGTGCTGATGATAGCTAACAAGCTTGAAACTAGTACATCGTTCCTGTGTCAGTGTTGAACAAAAAGGTGACGTGGTTGCCTTAACACCGTATGGCATAAACTCAGGCTATTCAGTTTGTTTACAAACGAACAAAGCGGCGTTATAATAAGCGTCCGCTAAACTGATGCGTGCATATATGTATGTGTACCTGTATGTATATATGTATGTGTGTGAATATATATATATATATATATATATATATATATATATATATATATATTTATATATATATATATATATATATATATATATATATATATATATATATATATGTGCATGCTACTGTACGTCTGTATACATATATGTATGTACGTATACATACATACTTACATATATATATATATATATGTATATATATATATATATATATCATAAATCATGTTCTTAGAATTATTAGATAAAATATATACCATTTCCTCTCCCAATTAGCATAATTAACCATATAAAAGTCAATTAGACCAGGCTATAAGAATAATGGATCCTATGTAAAAATGTTCGACAAATAACTGAAAGCGGCCTCTTCGCGGTGATCCCAATAGAGTAATTATCCAACATTTCAACAGCATGTAGAAACTGACTTAATATACCGTCAACCATACACAATTATGTGTAAATTTAAACTTAGAAGAAACGTGTACATACCGTAATTATATCTCTACCATGGTTTCGTACCTATTTTTAGATTTCCTATTGTTAGGATGTTTCCAGAGTAACAGACACATCAGGAGAAAGCTCAAGATTGAACAGTTAATTTTCCGAAGCGATCCCCCCAAAATAGATTTAAAAATGGCTAAGAATCGTGACGTGGCAGTGGTCAAGTTAGAAAGAATGTGATTAGTTGCTTACGGCGCGTGGGCTTGTTGCTAGAAAGCGCAGCCCAATATCGCCCAATTGTATCTCAACCTAACGGGAGATTATTAAATATAAAGATTTACATATACATAAAGTCATAGATATATATGTGGCAACCGGTTACGTTGTGGCTCAATGAAGAATTAATGAATTAAATAATCAGAGCAATATATCATAAATCATGTCCTTAGAATTATTAGATAAAATATATAACATTTCCTCTCCCAATTAGCATAAATAATTTTTTATATGGTTAATTATGCTAATTGGGAGGGGAAATGGTATATATTTTATTAAATAATTCTAAGGACATGATTTATGATATATTGCTCTGATTATTTAATTTATTAATTCTTCATTGAGCCACAACGTGACCGGTTGCCACATATATATCTATGACTTTGTGTATATGTAAATCTTTATATATATATATATATATATATATATATATATATATATATATATATATATATATATATAGTTAGAAAGTGAACAACACAAAATATAACTACTCCATTACCAAAGGTTTCTGAGATCACGGACGATAAAAATATACATCTGGGTCGTTCGTCAAACAGAGATGTTATATCTCTGCTGTAACATCTCTGTCTGACGAACGATCCAGACGTATATTATTATCGCCTGTGATCCAGAAACCTTTGGTAATGGAGTATTTATATTTTGTGTTGTTCACTTTCTAATTAAATAGATCTGTTCTATACATAGATCGCTCCTTTTTCCTTGGCCTTTCCTTTGGAATTTCCTAACATATATATATAGTTACGGCCCTTTATGGCCTGACTTCAAATCCCGCCGAGGTTAACTTTACCTTTCATCCTTACGGGGTCGATAAAATAAAGTACCAGTAATACACCGAATTAATTGCTGGCCTTGTGCCAAAAGTAGAATAAGTTATTTTCGCTATTACATATATTTTTGATTTCATAGATATATATTTAATTCTTCCTTAGAAATAAATACTTCACTTTATCGGATGATTTTATGGTTTTAGAGACACAATTCCCCACCCTCCCTCTGCCTGGGTTCATATATTTCCCTCTTTCTTTATTGAAGTCGTACTTTTTCCCTCGTATTTCTGTTACGTTTATATTTCTAATTCTTCCCTCAGTTTGTAGTGTTGTATCTTTATATACTTTCTGCACTCTTGTGTCTCTATATATAACCTTTGTTTTCATTTCACTTCATCACCCGAATCCTGTATACATAGTCTGTATATTTAGTTTTCCTTTACTTACTCAATGCGTCATTTTGTATTTCTCCGTATCAAAAGAACCAGTTGCGTATCATACTCCTTTTAGATAGACGTCTCCTTGTGTATGTGTTTATGCATTTCGTTCTTCCTTCTCTCTATCTCTTTCTCTCTCTCTCTCTCTCGCGCACGAGCTCTCTCTCTATCTCTCTCTTTGCTTATATATAAATAAAAATAGGGATAAGTTGTAGTGTGCCGGAGAGAAGATTGCGATGGTATGGACATATGATGCGCATGGAGGATGACCGCTGGGTAAAGAAGTGCCAAAAAATGCCAGTAGAAGGAAGACGCACTAGAGGAAGATCACGAAAAACATGGGCGGAGGTGCTGAAAGCAGACCGCAGATCGCTGAAGCTCACGGAGGAGATGACGAAGGACAGTGACAAGTGGAGAGATGCTGTGCTGAATAGGACCCGTCCGATCCTTGCAACCATGGAAAAGCGGACGTAAATTGATGATGATCATGATGATGATGATGATATATATATATATATATATATATATATATATATCCCTTCCATATATTGTACCGATTTTGTTGTTATTTCTGTTTACCTCTTACTCGCACACACACATAAACACACACACATATATATATGTATATATATTGGTGTAATGGTAGCACAGTGGTTTGGATAACCAAAGATGTGGGTTCGACTCCCATGTACGGCAACACTCATCTTTTTCAATTTCTCTTATAAACCCCACTATTAGGCTAGAAATGTTAGTCTAAAATACGGTGAAAGCTTATAATTTCTAATTTCTAATTTCAAACTCGCGCACCGTTTCAAAAACATACTTACATGTTTACGTTTATAATTTGCTTGTATATATATATATATATATATATATATAATATAAGATCAAAAGATGGTTAAAGGAGTTCCAAGTATTTTATTATGCGCATTTCAAAAACAAATATCATCATGAGATGATATCTGCGTTTTCATTGTACTACAATAAAACTCACCTCCTACATATATATATATATATATATCGGTTTTTCAGCAACACCGCCTCATTAAATAACCTATCTACTCACTTAACATATATAACTTCTACGCCACAGAAATATATTACGCAGTTGTCGTTCTGTATGTGGTTGTTTCTTTTTGTTAAACCTGAAATATTACCTGTTAAACTTCTCTCAGATATCAACCTTCAATCTACAAAATTGAGGCCTTTATTGTATAATGTCACCCATCAGTATCAACAACTTAGTTTATTTTCCTTCAAGTGATATTTCAATTTCATAAGTCATCGATATTTTTCATACATGTTTGAGTTCTCTCTCCTTCAAATATTTCACAAAATCAGATGTCTGTTCAAGAAACATTAGTTTTTAAGAATTGTTGGTTGCTATCAAGAAGCGTGTTGTCAGGCGCTTACAGAACTTTACTAACTCGATCAACCTGATGGCAGGTCGGAGTACAACAGTTGCTTTCTATAGTGTATTGCAATGTACGATTGACGATGACTTCGGGCGGATCAGGACCAGCAAACACATCTGTGGGAATTTCAAGTAGAACAATATGGACAATTGTTAATCAAACTTGGTGAAACAGTGTACGGTGGTCGTGGTGGGGTACAACAATTTGTAGATATACCAGCAACTGAACCTATTTAAAAAAGTATGTAGGTAGACGAAACCATTAAATGTGCTATCGCCCAGTGTCCGAGTACTACAGACGTGGGTTCCTGTCAAAGAACTGCTATCAATCTATATAAATTGAACATCGAGCTACTTTAAGACGGGAAGTGGGAACAATCCACGTCAGACTAATATCTATGGAAAACGAAACTGTATATTGGCCTCGTCTAAAATATTTCAAGATCGAAATTTTCCACCCCTGTGAGCCTCACATCGCACGAAGAAGGTTAGAGTAAAAAGGGAGGTGAGAGTGTCAAGAATGGATGTTGTCTGAACCTTTCATAAGCAGGAGGAAAGAAACAGTGTCTCAGAGGCTTACGAATTGTTACATTTGTATTCATTGAGTAGTACTGTGGTCTCTGTTGAGTAACATAAAACATTCTCAGATTGTCGGTAAAGATACGAACGAAACACTATGGCTTCATTCCATTTACCATGGATTTACCAGGGATATAACAGAGGTGAAGTTAGTTGGACGTGGTGCATACTCGTTCGGACGTAACTTTCTCTATACTTCTTTACAAATCACTTCAAAGGTCAACTCTGTATCTAGGTGTCAAAATAATGTTGGTCACTACAAATCACGTGGTTGCAAGTCATATATGATACAATCAACTTCTCCCTCGTCATCTGTATATAATGTACATTATTCTTAAATCTGAAGCCGAGAATCATTCGGTTTCCTAAATATAATTTTAGTCTACTTTTCGGATTAGGACAATGTGATTGGTGAGTTAATATCTGTATACAACTAAAACGGTACGCGATGGAGCCCACCCACAGCCCCCGCGGACAGAATGGAGAAGGCGTTTCCCCGGAGGACGGCAAATGAAAAGCGCTGGAAAAGCCACTCCAACTCGCGGGGCCACACCTGCGGCTGGCCAGCTCAGCGCCTATGGTGGTGAGTAAGGAGGTAGCCCTGGGGCCGAGGACACTAGAAGTCTCCACTGTCAGGAGTACGGCGGCAAACCTGTCGGAGAGCGACCGGTATTTTAGGATGTTGGCACCCTCAGCCCGACGTGCGGCAGAACCTACCCAGTTGCACCGGACTAAACTCCTCACCCAGTTCGTGTGTTACGGACTTGCAGATCACCTTGGCAGCCAGCCTCCCGAAGACATTGCCCACATTAATGGGGTGTATGCCACCCTCTTTAATTCCGAGCGCGGTGAGGCTGGCCGAAAAAAAGAGGCTTCGGGCGTCAGGGTCCAGGGCACCATGGATGAGCCTATTGGTGAGCTCCACAATTGCACTCAGAAGGCAGCGCCCGGCCTCAACGGAGAGGGGGGTGTCAACCCCATGAAGTGGCCTGCTCGAAAACCATCAACACCTCCGCAGCTGCTAGTTGGGAAGGACCTGATGGCGGACATGATGTTTGTATCAGAAGCCACAAGGAGCAAGTGGGGTCGGGTGGGGATATGGGTCTGATATATATGGGTGGCTCAGTGTGTTTGAGTCGCAGAGCAGCAGGACCTCCTCGGTGGTTTGTAGGACAGTGTCCTCTGAGGCAACAACTATGACTGCGACCGAGACATCACCCATGATAGGCTTGGCGTTTACCTGGTCACGCAAACTCTTGGCGCTGGCCTCGGGAATGCAGAATAGGGGGTACCTGAGGGTGGGGTGTGTGGCGTATGTGAGCACGCTTGGAATATTGCGCTCGCCCAAAGGAGGAGACATTGGCCTTGACGAAGGCTGCTGTTGACCGGCCGCCCCGGTCAGCGCCAGAGCGGGGAGGCCGAGGGGGAGTGGGGCGAAATGTAACAGCTGCTCCCAGTCACTGGCTCGATTGGAGTGCAGGGTGCTCTCAGTCGAGGAGCGAGGGCATCGGCTACCAGCCCCGTGCCACTCTCGGGATCCTGAGTGGGATCTTCCGGAGCCCCCTGAGCCGAGCGATGTTGACCAGCGAGGCTCGGGCGTCAGGAAAGCTCGCTGCCCCATCTGGTGGTGTGCCAGCAGACCGTAGCTGGGAAGTCGTGGGGAAGAGGCAGCTCCAGCACCTCCACGCTACGAGGGCATTGGAAGCTCGACGAGTCAAGCAAACGCATGTGAGTTGGTGGGAGCAGCCGCACCACAAACAGCTCCGGTCCCTCTTTCGTTTGTTAGTGGTGCTGCAAGTGCTGCAGGTGTCGGCTTGGAGGGATGTGGATGGGGCGTGGGGCCGGGGACTGGGGCACCGAGCGGCATCAGGGATGGGTGGCTGGCGTGTGTGGGTGGAAGGGAAAGTGCTGGTAAAATGGCCTCATATCTCACCTATATATATATAGAAGTGTCAGAAAATAAGAGAGAAAAGAAGGGAGTGTATGGAGGGGGAGACACGGGAGGTAGAATGTTAATAAATGAATGAGTGAATGGATGAATGTACAAAAAAGGGTGGGGGTAAACAGGGGGTTGTTCCCAGCGGAAAGACCCAGAGTTCAGCATGCACACATGCGAGAAATATAGCAGTTTGTCATAAGACCTTGTGGCTGGAGGTGAGTCACTGATGCTGGGGTTGGCTTCCTCTTGTTAATGGTAGAGTTGTTGTTGTTAATGTCACTGTTGTCGTCATTGCCTTCCTCTTGTATCGCGTTTTGTTGAAAACATTTTGGTATAGAAACATCTTTAATTCCATGATAACATTGGAAATATGATAATGGCTGTATTCCTTAAGTTTACACAATCTCCCTGATAACCCAGCTGCAGGTCTATATCCAGTATAGCCAGCTTAGAAAACCCTAATACCAAATGTTGTGGACATGAGTCATCTCATCGGAGGGTTTATTCAAATTTTACTGGCTGAGAAATATTCCCTAATAAATTCCAGATTAAAAATATTTCCATCACTATAGTAAGTTATAGGCACCTTAATAGTATGCTGGTTTGCTTTACAAAAAGCAAATGCTTCCTCGTTATATGTCGAAGACTTGATTTTACACTGGAATGCATAACGTTTACCTAAAATTATTGCATTCCTTTTCATTATTTTCTGGTGATAATGTAACCTGCCTGACTGTGATATGTATTAATCCTCTTTTTCAGCTTTGTGGATCACTAGGAAGTAATTTAGAGGAAAGATCCTTGTGTTGTTGTTTGTTACTGTTGTTCTTCTTGTTAATGATACTTCTTGATCTGTAAATAATTATAACTAATTGCATCAAAGGGATGCGTTCTTCACTGAATGCTATGGTAATGATTATTGTGTATTGCGCTTTTTTCAAAGAAAGTGTTCATGCATCAAATTGTATTGGTAATTATCCAGCTTTTATTGTTGATTTTATTGTTGTTTTTACTGTTAACCATAAATTTACTTTAATAATATAGATTCTGGTTTTCGTTAATTGTTGACGTTATTGATGTTACTGCTTACGTTGCTGTTGATAGTAATCTTCTTATCGTGTCGATTTGTATTTCTGTTAAATGTCTTAGAAAGCCATGGATAACTTGGAAATCCCATCATTGTAGTAAACTCTCTTCACTGGTTTAACGAGAAATGGACCTCAGTATCCTGGCAAACTAAACATTTCAATATTTTCCACTATAGGAAATGTTTCACAAACATTGCAGATCATGTTGTTAGATATATTACAAACACCGTAAAACAGTCGATTAATTTAATGTAGTATTTGACTGATAAATAAATTAATCGACATAGCTGAGAATCTGTACTCTAGTGTCACAAATAATGAGGGTGGCGGTGGAATAAGTTGAGGGATTAAGTAATGTTTCTAGGTTGTCTCCATTGATTTTGAAAATGAGAATTAGTCGTTTAGTTTACATATTGAGACCTCCGACCCATCCTATTAATTTATAATGTAGTGGTGTTCTTTTGTGTCATGTATAATGTTTTTTTAATATTTAAAAAAGTGTTGTAGAAATGCTACCATTTCAAATAAAATTTTGCCTGAGAGAGATTAGCAAAATATAATAAACGATGGTTCTTTGTTTGCGGTGGGAGGAAAAAAGGCCGGAGTGGGTGATGCTGGGATCAATCTGAAGAAAGAATAGCTGGTGGGGGCATTATTTGAGACCCGAGAGTAGTTAACTTTTCTGAGGTTTGAACATAATTCGTTAAAATACTTATATATTTAAGGAAAGGATAATGTTACAGCTCTCATTGAATGATAAAATAGGGAGGAATGTGTGTTGCTTTAAATAAAAGTGGCAGTGTACTATATAGGAAAATGTCAATCCTATTCACAAAGGGAAACTAGTAATTAATAAAATGTCGTGAAAAATGATTACGAGGAGCTTCAAGTTATTATGTTAAGATCTAAATACATTAGAAGCAGGGAGAACATATCATATATCAATTTCAATCTTTGACATGATCTAATGAATAAATAAATAAATGTTAGGATTTCCAACACAAAAAGTAATTGTGTTCCTTGGAAAGACGCAGTAATTATCAGAGGATTGTACAATCATAAAGAAAACCAAGAATTACATCAATTTTGCTCAATTATCTGATAGATAATGGACATTCATTTCAATACAAAAATGTTTGAATACTACTCTTTATTGAGGTGACAAATAGATGTATGTATGTGTGTCTCTGTGTGCGTGACTTGTGTGTGTGCAAATATGTATCTATATATATATATATATATATATATACATATATGTGTGTGTGTGTGTGTGTGTGTGTGTGTGTGTGTGTGTGTGTGTGTGTGTACTTATATACATATATATATATATAAATACATGGACGATTTGTCATGTCTTCATTACGTTTATTGATTGGTGAAGCTCGTTTAGATATTAATCAGATCAAGGTTCGATTTGTATCGATCTGACTCGACTCTGGAATCAAAACTTCCTTTGACTTTTGCTGTTGTAATGACAGAATGAACACATAAAGCATAGAAATGTTGGTCATTTCATGCTGTTTTGATTGATGGTTTAGGTAGGAGGGATGTTTTGGCATGAGTGATAGGTGGGGGGTGAGCATAGTGACGATGTGGTGGTGGGGAGCGATGGTAGATGTGAGCTGCGGGGATGTGGTGTCGTGGCTTATCATAGATATTTCGGCGTGTACGTGGTAAGGCGGAGGTGATGTGTTATGTGTGGATATGGTAGTTCTGTGTGTGATGGGAAATGGAACGTCGCGATGCTGTACTAGGGGGGGGGTTATGCTGGTCATCTGTTTGTCATGAAACAGTGAGGGGAAGGGAAGGAGGGAGTCATAAGGGAGGTAAGTTATACTAGGTTACGTTGGGGCTTATTTGTAAGCTGTTTAGTCATCTTTAAAGAGGATTTGTGCTAAAAAGAATTAATGTAATAATTGTTTCTACTTTTGACACAAGGCCAGCAATTATCCTAGTGCATTACTGGTACTTTATTGTATCGACCCCGTAAGGATGAAAGGAAAAGTTAATCTCGGCGGGATTTGAACTGAGACTGTAAAGTGACGTAACTCTATGCAGCAAAGCATGGTATCCGACCCTCTACCGATACTCCCAATCCACCAATGAATTATGGTATGAGGTTAGTGTTTGAGAAAGCTATTAAAACATCTTCTTGAAAAGGTTGCTAAAAAACTGTGGTTAAAGGTAAGATACCTGTGCTGTGCATATTGTGTGAAAAGAATATAAAAAGAAATATAAATATACATGTGTAAACACGCACTCGGAGACATACGTGTATGCACAAACATCCATAGATGCATCAATGTAAATATATATACACGCGTGTTTCACCCCACACAGAAGATATACGGAGCAACACTGACATACATTACTAAATACATTTGGTCGTGGAAGGACAACTTTATGTTAATGCATCATATTTTTTCTTCTTCTGCTTCTTTGATATATATATATATATATTCCCTAATTAATATTCCCTACAACTAAGCCAAGAGAATCTGTACTATAGTCTCCAATAAAAATACCGGTTACTTACGGCTACAAGAACTAAAGGACACACTCATAGGCAGGAACTACCCTGCATCACTAATTGACAATGGAATCCAAAACTTAAAACTAAAACTGAATACTAACCAATACTTATTATTAATATTTACTTATTCCTAATTAAACTATTTTTCACTTGGAACAATTTATCAGCAATTTCTTTTCCTTTTACCAATATATATATATATATATATACATATATATAGATAAATATACACGGGTGTGTATGATTGTGTATAGAAGATTATATTAATAAAAGGAATTCCAACTTTGTCTGATTTACTTGTTTTATTTACAATCCTTTAAAATGTATAATGGTATTAGAATGAAATTGTATGGTAAAATATTAAATGTTAAGTGTTAATTGAACAAGTACTTTGATGCTTTCGCAATCTTCAGGTTCATATTGTGTGGTGACAGTCAAGTTTGCAATGTTCAACTGTAATGAGATGGGTAAATGTTGTGCCTTATATACAGTGAAAAGTCGCTCCAGAATGCTAAATCTTGCAAACTGTATTTCGACCAATCGGTGTGTAGTTTCACTGGATTACTAAATCTGATTGGTTTAGGCGTCACGGTTGGTTGAGCATGTCTAACGACTACTGATTGACCCTATCCAAAGCATCAATTGTTTTGCTATTTTTAGAAATGATGAAAATAACATTTTCATCACCATCAACATCTCTTTTATTATTATTATTGTTGCTGTTGTTGTTAGTGCCCGTAGTCATAGTCACACTGCCAAAGCAAACCTACCGATCATTGCTCAAAGTAATGCATTAAAAAGCTTAATCACAGATCGATCTTTGACTTCTAGTAAAAGACAGCCGAAAAATTTGAAGCAGTTACTAACAAAAGCAAAGTTTGACCTTAACAACAAAGACCAATCATTCACTGTATCTAAATGCAATGATAGTCGATGTGGCACATCTAAATCCATACACGCCGGTCAATATATGAAAATAAAAACTGGAATAACATTCCCAAATGCAAATATGAACGGCAAATGCAGAAATCTAATTTACTGCATTAAATGCACGAATTGTGAAGAACTATATGTCGGTCAAACTGGAAATGCACTATCGGAACGTGCACGGGTACACCGTCAGCAAATCAGAGACCCGAATATCCGTCAGATTCCCCTAAGTAAGCATCTAGCAACATGTGGTCAGGGAATATTTATAATATTCCCATTCTACAAATTGCACAGCCCAAGTGAAATCAAGAGAAAAATCAAAGAAAATAATGTTATTAATAAATTCAAACCCAACCTAAATTAACAATAATAATGGGGGATTAATCCTACTGTGACTATGACTACGACGACTAAAATCAACAACAACAATAATAATAATAAATGTGATGTTGATGGTGATGATTACTAGAAAATGCTATTTTCATCATTTCTAAAATTAGCAAAACAATTGATGCTTTGGATAGGGTCAACCAGTAGTAGTTAGACATGCTCAACCAACCGTGAAGCCTAAACCAATCAACTTTAGTTATCCATTGAAACTACACACCGATTTGTCGAAATAGAGTTTGCAAGATTTCGCATTCTGGAGCCACTTTTCACTGTATTTACCCATCTCATTACAGTTGAAAATTGCAAACTTGACTGTCAGCACACAATATGTACCTGATGATTGCGAAATCATGAAAGTACTTGTTCAATTAACACTTAACATTTAATATTCTACCATACTATTTCATTCTAATACCATTATACATTTTAAAGGGTTGTAAATAAAACGAGTAAATCAGATAAAGTTTGAATTCTTTTTATTAATATATATATATATATATATATATATATATATATATAATAAAAATGGTGTAGACATATAATACAACAGGAGGAAACATAATAGTACCACTGAAGATGTTGCAGGTGTGCAACGTAAGAAGTTTGATAGACTATATATATATATATTTATATCTGTATTTTTGACCGTTGTTCAATCTATATATATAAAGCTGTGGTTGTCTGTCTGTCTATCGATTTTTGGCACACATCTCCTCTTAGAATCTCTGACGGAATTGCACTGAAATTGCTATACTTGTACATTGAGCCCTAGCGAAGACATCGGAAAACAAATATTTCAAATTGACCCACCCTATGTGACGAAATCGAATCTAATGTATCGATTTTTGAGCGTAAGTGACGAGTTATTTCCCTTTGTTCTATATATATAAAGCTGTGGTTGTCTGTCTGTCTATCGATTTTTGGCACACATCTCCTCTTAGAATCTCTGACGGAATTGCACCGAAATTGCTATACTTGTACATTGAGCCCTAGCGAAGACATCGGAAAAGAAATATTTCAAATTGACCCACCCTATGTGACGAAATCGAATCTAATGTATGGATTTTTGAGCGTAAGTGACGAGTTATTTCCCTTTGTTCTGTTTACATTGAGCGTCTTACGTTCTGTACGTTCTGTTTACATTTTCTGCGTGCACAAATTAAAAAAATTACGCTGGCTTTCTCAGCGTTTAAAATGACATTAACACAATACACGAACAGTTGTCGAGCCAGCAAAATTTTGACCTGCAAAATTCATCAGTTCGAACACTAAGCTTCCGTTTTGCTTCATTTCCATTTAAAAGCCTTTTAAAACAATATTTTTACTTGAAAACAAGTCTATTTAAAGACTACGTAAAACAAGCAAATATTTCGTAAAAAAAAGCAAAAATTATATAAGTTTATTTAAAATATATGTATCTGTAAATTTCGTTAGGCGTGCAGACAGACAGACAGTCGTGCAGACAGACTTTAAGCTAAAAAAGAAAGTTAATATTGTAACTTTAACACAGTTACTGAGCGACCCTGAGCAACGCCGTGCTTTACTGCTAGTCGATGATAAAATTGATTGCCAAGTAAATTAACTATGGAGATATACAAGATACAGAAGCGAAAACATACCAAACAGTGAGTATTTTCTGATATTATTTCTGGCAATATTATTACAACAATATGAACCTCCTAAAGTATAACAATATATATATATATATATATATCATTATATATATCATGTTATATATATCATTATATATATCATGTTTAACTAGAGTTATTAAAAACGTTGCCTAAAAAAAATATTAAACTAGGCCTGAAAAATGCGCAAGGTCAAAAGAGCCAGAGAATGTTATAATAAAGCTTCAAAAGTGTGTGACTAGAGTTGTTGCTAAAAAATATTGTAATCATTATCTATCGTGCACTCTGTGGCATCCTTTCTCTTTTTTCATAAAACGATGCCACAGAGTGTACCATAGATAATGATTACAATATGTTTGAGCAACAACTCTAGTCCCACACTTTTGAAGGTTTATTATAACATTCTCTGGCTCTTTTGACCTTGCGCATTCTTCAGGTCAAGTGTATATATGCATATATAATTCATGTCAGTTTATTTCCTTTAATCCAGTGTTTATGCAATGTAAAGGTGTCAAAAATACGAGAATATCCAATGGACAGCTGATGCTAGAAATGTCCTTATCATGTTTCTCTACCTTTCATTACTTTTCAGTTTTTTTTTTATATTCGTCGCTGCCTTTATCCTATTTATTTAATATATATTTCTTACACATGCATATATGTGACATTGTTGTTGTTGTTGTTGTTGTTGTTCTTCTTCTTCTTCTTCTTCTTCTTCTTCTTCTTCTTCTTCTTTCTTCTTCTTCTTCTTCTTTCTTCTTTTTCTTCTTCTTTCTTCATCTTCTTCTTCTTCTTCTTCTTCTTCTTCTTCTTCTTCAATTTTGAAATGTATCAAAATTTATGTTCCATAATATTTCCTGCCATTTCTGAACCCTGAACTTATCTACCTCCACTACCATTACCATTAACTGCACCACCACCACCAAGAATAACTTTACCACAACCACAAATAGCAAAACCACTCCCAGCACCACCAAGAATAACTTAACTGCCGCCACAAACACCAACACCAATACTGACACCATCACCACCACCACCACCACCACCACAAACAGAAACACCATCACTGACACCATCACCGACAACACCACCACCGCCACCGCCGACGCCACCGCCACCACCACAAATATCTTAAACACCACCACAAACAGCAACACCATCACTGACACCATCACCGACACCACCACCACAAATATCTTAAACACCACCACAAACAGCAACACCATCACTGACACCATCACCGACACCACCACCACCACCACCGCCACCGCCACCGCCGACGCGACCACCACCACCACAAATATATTAAACACCACCACAAACAGCAACACCATCACTGACACCATCACCGACACCACCACCACCACCACCACCACCGCCACCGCCGACGCCACCACCACCACCACAAATATCTTAAACACCACCACAAACAGCAACACCATCACTGACGCCATCACCGACACCACCACCACCACCACAAATATATTAAACACCACCACAAACAGCAACACCATTACTGACACCATCACCGACACCACCACCACCACCACAAATATCTTAAACACCACCACAAACAGCAACACCATCACTGACACCATCACCGACACCACCACCACCACCACCACCACCGCCACCGCCACCGCCGACGCGACCACCACCACCACAAATATATTAAACACCACCACAAACAGCAACACCATCACTGACACCATCACCGACACCACCACCACCACCACCACCACCACCACCACCGCCACCGCCGACGCCACCACCACCACCACAAATATCTTAAACACCACCACAAACAGCAACACCATTACTGACACCATCACCGACACCACCACCACCACCACAAATATATTAAACACCACCACAAACAGCAACACCATTACTGACATCATCACCGACTCCGCCACCACCACAAATAACTTAAGCACCACCACAAACAGCATCACCATTACTGACATCATTCAGCGCCGCCGCCACCACTATCGAAACTACCGTTACCACCACGACCACAACCACGAATATAAGAACCACCGATACCACTACCGACACTATCCACACCGCCCACACATCACCATCATCACCATCAACAGTAGTAGCAATTGCATCATCATCATTCTAATAATTATCATCATAAACATAATTTGCTTGGCTTCCGTTTCGTTTATTTATATTAACTTATTTGTAATTACAGCTTGCAGCAACGTTTTGTTTTATGTTTGATGTCTGCATGTTAGCTGCAAATAGAAACAACTTTAATCTGGTCGTGTTTCTCATTACAAAATATATTTTCTTACATTACAAATTATGTTTAAGGAAAAACATATTAAAATATAATTAAAATGAAAAATATAATAAATGAATAAATAAATAACTCGATATAAAAATGAGATCAAATTATAGAGTATTATTGAAGACAGTGATGTTATTGTTGTCTCAGGTGTCGATCAACGGAGATCTGTATCAATCGTATCCTGATCCTTTATTGATACTCTTATATCAAGCTGGTGTAGCCTGTTATAGTGTAATGACATATATACTTTCAGAACATGGTTGTTTGTGGTAAGAGAAAAATAGTAGGTGTCAAATTGCCAGAGTCTAAAGAATGTCGAACTGGTCATTAGTCTGTATTAGTCTTAGTTCTGTTCGCTCTGAGTTCAAATCTGGCTTTAATCCTTTCCTGGTCGATAACATTTGTATAGTTCCAATTCTAAGAACCATTCAACCCTGATATTTCCTTCGTAATTCCTCTCTATTAATCTTGCTACTTCTCTGCTGGAAGTCAGATATTTTCAATAAAACCTTTGGAAAGTTCATGTATGTTAGTACGGTGACTCTACGACTCCAACAACAAATACAGTTACTGATCTACACATTTAAGTCACAACTAAATATGACTCTAAATATTCAGGAAACATATTTTGTCGATCAAATTAGTCAGACTATATATACATTTTTCTTTTTTATAGCGATCGACTTTTGTCAAATCGAACCGTAACGATAAAAAGCAAAGCTGACATTGGCAGGATTTGAACACAGAAGGTGGAGATCCGGAAATATTTACTGCTATATATATATGTGGCACTCTGCCAATCTACCACACTACTAGCTACTCTTAGTAGCTAGAAGAGTCATACATATATATGAAAGCATATTTTATTTTCGAAAGATAAAGAATTACGAGAAAGAAAGAAGAAAGCATGTTCAAGCAAATGAAGAAATGGGTAAAGGGTAAGGACGGTCAGATCTGTTTATATGGGAAAGTGGAAGAAAGGACTATGGAAGAAATATCTGAGAGGGAAAGGAGGGGGAAAGCAAGGAGTCTGAGGCCGCATAAGGAAGGGAGGTAGTAGGTCTTATGCTGATGGCCTCTGGGACTAGGGCGCAGCGAGGTTGGGCAGTGCCCCACGGACAATACTTCAAAAGCATTTAGGCTGACAATGGCCAGCGACACCTTTTGCCCAAGCCACCCTAACGTGTGGGGCTCCTACGTCAGGCGGGTTGTTGACATTCCGATGTTGCGGAGGTAGACACCTCCTGTCAAAGTATAACCTATTCCGAAGAACTTTGTGTATTATCCAACCCTGGCAGAATTATAGATTATTCTAGTCATATTAATATAATTATTTCTACTATAGGCACAAGTCCAGCAATTTGGGGAAGGGGAAAGTCGATTAAATCGAACCCAGTGCGTGACTGATACTTTATTTTATAGAGCCCGTAAGGATAAGAGGCAAAGTTAACCTCAGCGGGATTTGAACTCAGATCATAAAGGGACGTAACTTTATGGTGCAAAGCATGTTGTTCGACGCCCTACCAATATTGTCAATCGACCGCCCTTAATTATTATTATTATAATATTATAAACTATTCCTGCGATAAAATATATATTTGCTCCAATACAATAATAGTCGAATCTTAAATTACAATTAATTATCTACCTTCATTTAGAATATGAATGATACTAGAATCTATTGTATATTACACAGCATGGCAGGGGATTGACAGAAACAAAAGACCAACGGACGCAATATCTTCAGATATTGAGTTATGTCTCTACATGTAGGAGTTGTGTCTCTACATGTGTCGCTACATGTACCAGTAAGATATAACAATGTCTAAGCAAAGTCACCAAAGAGAATCATCCTACGTTTCTGTTCTAAAAATAGATACTTGGTTGTTACTTAAATGGTTACGAAAAGGTCAGGGTTGATCGTGAAATAGTAGTGGGGGTAAATATTTGTAGTTCAGGTAGTTAGTCATATATACTGCGCTAACATAATTGATAGAAGTTGTCTGCACGGCTTAGAGTAAGAGGTAATGTGGTTATTTTCTATTCAACTTATACTTGGTTTTATTCCTACACACTGCTCTGACACTTCACTCATGTTATTCAAGTTGTATTGTGTCACATAATCTTAAGATCCAATCACCACTAGTATTCATATGTGTGGGTATGTATGTGTTGGTTTTTTTTCCATGTGTGTATATATGATGATATCCGGGCGTGTATGTGTGTTTGTGTGTATGTGTGTGTTTGTGTGTGTATGTATGTATGACTGTGTGTGTTTGAACTGAAATATAGAAGTGTGTTTTGTTATGGTCTACGTGAAATTCAAAATCACAAATTGCCAGGTTATCGTTATTTGAAATAAGTAGTTTTGTGACTACTAAAAATAATCAATACATTATATTACGATGAAATGCAGTCAATTCAATCGTCTATTTAAATTCACATGAAATCTTTGCTATGATACTAATATGTCGGTCTTTGCATATAGAGTAGCACACGGTGTACAGGCTTAAAGGTGAATAGTTAAGTGTTTTAATGGCTTCACATTGAGTTAGTAGTAGACGTGATTTGATATTCCCTCGTTGATGTTTTTTCTCGATGACATAATTATAAAGAATACTGAAATCACAAAGTTTAGTACAAATAGATCTTCTCCTCGCCTGCAAAAATTATTTCGAGAAAAAATTCTTCGGAACGAAACATCGTTGAATTGCCACCCCGCACGTACACACTCATAGACAGGCATATATATACAGGCCATTCCATAGTCGTAAAGATAGATCATACAACATATGCTTCTGTTCACTTAATTCTGCCTAATTTGTTATGCTACCATATATATAATATATATAGACATATAATATGGAAAACGAAGAATCAGTTATGCATCGGAACACAATTTATTACGTATTACAATTGTTTCTCCGGCGAACATGTTGAGGTTCGATCTGTTTGCGCATCGAACCATACTCTGGATTCGCAAGTTCCTCAGATACGTCTTGTGATTTCGAAGCAAATTCTCTTTTTCTATATTATCATACTCTGCTACGAAGGATAATAGTGTTCAACCGGTATACTGCCTATGGACGCACCCAAGCAACCATACTACAAATACATACACACACACATATATATATATATATATATATATATATATATATATGTGTGTGTGTGTATATATACGGAATATATGAAAATGGGTTTCTAAGCTATATGTTAAGCTTATATTAACTTTCAGCAGTAAGCGGCGCAAGGAGCGCTTTATTGATAAAGACTATCGCCAGAAACGATGACGTCATTATCGCTTCCTTCCCGTACATAGAATTATAGGAAACATTCTAGATGGCGCTGGGCCATCAGTTTTCAAACTCATACCTGAGTTTTTCTGACTCAATTGTCATAATGTTTCTCCCTTATATATTGACACGGAACATAATACAGATCTTACTTACTTACGACAATCAGCGCTAATAAAATGCAAATTAGTACGCCCATTTCAGGATATTACTTTAACTGATAGGTTATATTAGCCACTCGATCACGTATATCCTTATTGTTGTTTCGGTCGATAGATGATATAATCTGATTAAACACAAATTATGCTTGTACAACGATGTTGATATGTGTATCTACTAAGATGCGTAAATGTATATACACATGTAAGCAGTCTCGCCACCGATGATGCGTGCCGAGTCCGCCGCCGCCGACCCGTTTGCTTGTGCGTCGCTGCCGGGAAATCCAGCCGACGACGCCCAAAAGACTGAATATATAGAGGAGTAACGTTAAGATATCTATGTTATTCTCCCGCAGTATGTCACTCTCTCTCCGCCCCTCTCTTACTAGGTCGCTCTTTACTCTCACTCTGTCCTCTCTCTCCCTATATATATATATATATATATATATATATACTTATACAAGTATTATTATTATTGTTAGCACGGATTAAAATTTTAAGCAAAATAGTTTCAGAGGATCCTGCTTTAGGCTGAAAGCAGCAATATTTTGCTTAATATTTTAATGTAGATATTTTTTTATATATACAAATACATATGTCTACGGGTTTATATATATATATATGCTGTGTGTATATATATATATATATACTGTATATATATATATATATATATATATATATAAACGGAAAAAATGTAACGAAATTTAATTTCCCACTCTTAGTACGGCTGTTACTTAAATATAAGTATGTACACGTATATGTATACAGACGTACAGTAATATGTATATATATATATATATACGTACATGCACACATATATATATGTACGTATGGATTCACCAAACATTTATTATAATGCTCGGTGTGTTTGTAAACAAACATCCCGTATTAAGCCGCAGTGTCTAGCAATCACCGTTGCTCGTTTGTTCAACACTGACAAAGAAACGCTGTACTAGTTTCAAGCTTGTTAGCTATCGGAAATATATAAGGAAAGTATATACCTGTGGGCACACATGCATACATGCTCCCACACCAGATGCATATACTTGATGAGTCACCCCCTCATCCGTCTACCCAAGCGCCGGTGCGCAGATTATGCACACAGTATTGTATGAGACAACTCATTTGAGGCCTTGACCCAACATGATAACGTGGCGTTGTGAGTCCGAGGGTGCCTGCACTATATGCCTAAATGTTACGGCAGCACAATATCCTTGCACTAATCGAATATAGCGTGGGTGACACATATATAAAACACCCTGTATGCTCATAACATAAAATAATAAAATAATATACAATAATAAAATAAAATAAGATAAAATACAATAAAATAAAATGCTGGAAAACCAGAATGCATACATGACAAGGATGCAGAGGGGGGCCGGCCATTATCAAAGTGTGCGTAAAGTTTCATACAATAGTTGGGGGCTGTGGTGCAAATGTTTATATGATATACATAGGGGCTGGTGCGCTAAGGCATTGGGTGGGAGCCTGCACATGATGCAGGTCTCGTTGTTGTGGATAGATGTGGGCCATGTGTTCGTGCCCAAACAAGTTATATATATTGTGTTTATGTGTAACATCCATTTCATAAAAGTATATATGAGATGTGCATAGGTTTGGTGTATACATGGAATATAAAGGGTATGTGCTTCATAACAATATATATGGAATGCACGTGGAATGTATGTATGATGAAATGTGCCAGCGGCATGCGTTGTGTGATTGTGTATATCAGCGGCAGGGAACGACAAAATTAAAACTTGAAATCAAAATCGAAATTGCAATTAAAATCAAAATTAAAATTAACATCAACATTACAATTAGCTGCAAAATTACTCTTAAGACCGGCATCATGTCCATAACGCAAGTAGCGGATTAAACACCGCGAATCGAATATCGGAAATCAACAATTTAAAAACAAAAAAATAAAAAAATTATAATATTAAAAAACATTTTCGTAAAATCGTTCTTGATACAGTTTTTTTCTTTATTTTACTCTTTCTTTTTGAAATATGTATGGCGAAGTGTATCCTAAGGCTGTGTATACTAATGTTACTCTAAATATCCATATTATTTTTTTTTTTTCTATTCCCGCCAAACATTATTTATGATGAATGCCGCATACAGCATAATTGCGGTTGTGTCCTTGACCGATGCAGACTAAGGCGCCTAGGGTTAATGAAGACGTCCAAGTGATGCCAGCCGTTCATGATTTTAGCCCCTCTGCCACCACAGTAGTAATTCTGATACATGAATACATTTTGATTTACAGATAGAGAACGAAAAGAAGCAAGAAGAGGACAACCATGAGTGGCTAGAAATACCGGTGACGTATACAATTCGTAACCGCTCTTGGAATGACAACAGGATATAAATCAACAAACAAAAAAATTCGATGTTAAAGGACTATAGGAAAAAATCTGCTTCGTAGAATCGAGGCGTATCCAACGACCGAGTGATTTCAGAGTCAGGTTCGATAACCATATCGATCGTGCCTCGAGCTGGTCACCCGAGAAACAATTGTAATATGTCGAATAAATTCCTTTCGTCGGAACACTGCTTCTCTTTTTTCTGTGATATCATACTCTGCTCTACGAGGGCATTGAGTGCTCATACGGCCTATCGCATACGGACGCTTTAAGCATCCAACACCAATTATTTTGCTCCTCCACAAGTCGAGCGCTTGAAACGAATTGCCATGGAGAGATTCCAGTACTCTTCCTCGTCCAAAGACATCACGATACCTTCGGACAACACCTACCTTCGCCTACTCATCCACCACACCAACTCATTTGTCAGGCGGATGAGATGGCTGGCCTTCCACTACGACCACGGGAATACACAACAGACTCAGGACATCCCACGCGACGGCCTTAGGAAGATTTTCAAGTCCAGACGACACCCCCCGCACAATGGGGCACTAGAAACCTTCGAAAACCGCCTAGTAAGCATCGTAAGGAACATAAAATTCAACAGGATTGCGGCACGCGGAAACCAGTACCTGAAATAGCTCAGCGCCGACATTAAAAGCATGGAGAGTTGCCGTATTTACATGTACGTTCTGATAAGACGGGTAACATTTACAGGATGAACCACGGAACCTAAGGAAAATGCATGGAGAAAGGAAGTAGAAAGATTTATAGGATTACGGGTCAGGACAACCTTGATAGAATCAACTACACGACCAAAAACTTAATGACAGGACTGTAGCAGACAGGACAGAACAATACGTACCTAGAAAACCGCGGATTTCCATCAAGGAGCATCAATTATATTTTAAAGCAACCTCCCGGTTAGACTAATAGCAACCTCCAAGTCGGACCTAGGGAGGGCGAGTAAGAATATTATAGATAGGATACTGCTCACCTTTATAAATAGAAATAGACTTAGATTATGGACTTAAGGAGATAATAGAATAGTTTACAGCGCTGCCCACCAAGCAGCAAGTGAACTTTGTGCAACTTAACATAGAAAATCATTATGCGTCTATCTCACCATTAATTGTTAACAAGGCCCTCATGAGCGCTATGATAAGGTCCAACTCAACTAGAGGTGAAGTGGACATCATTATAGCTGCTACAAAGACACTCATTAGGTTTGACGGTAGACTGTGGGAAAGGAGGGATAGACCCGACAGTTTCGACATCACCATGGGATCGAGCGACTCCGCACAAGTGATGGACTTGGTGGGAATTTATCTACTCCATAGGTTAGCACAGGAGATTCGAAGGATAGGCTGAGGGATATATAGAGACGACGCCCTATTTATATTCCTCTCATTAAACTCTATCCAGCTGGAGCGCATCTCACATTTCGTTAAGCAGCACGGCTTGTCCGTGCTAATAGAAAATAGCACTAAGACAGTAAATTTCTTAGACGTATCCTTGGAACTGGATACAGGCTTATACCGACCATATCACAAGCCCAACAAGAACCTGCAGTATGTAAACAGGCACTAAAACCACCCCAAGTCGGTTATTGACCCTATAGTGAAGGGGGTATCCAGCCGAGTATCAACACTCCTGCAATGTGTATGTGTTCAATCAGCACGCTGACTACTACAATGACGCACTGGGCAGGGCAGGGTATACAGAAGCCATAGTATATACCCCGACCAAGGGCAGGCCGCATAGCAAGGTACACAAACACCCGGATACCGTTAGTAAAAACTTAGGCAGACAACCTACCCGTAAGCAAACACCCAACAGTATAGATAGGAGTATTATACAAGGCAGTGATAGCCGCACAACAGATAGACAGTTGAGGGAGCTTGGGAACCCTAGGGAAAACAACACATACGAACTTAACAGTAGTAACACCACGGACCAGGATGGGCAAACCATAGATAGTGAAGTAGATAACACAGCCCGGAGATCTAGGGGGTAATACCAAGACTAAGAAAACCAGCAATGATACGTCAGGACACTCGGGTAGCGGGAGTGAGACGGAAAAAAGGGCTAGCAACCGTGCCCAGAACAAATTAGCATGCAAAGGCCATTCAATAGACTTAAGTAACATTTCTATGCATCGGCATAGAATGTAGGGGACAATTAGGGGTAGGACCTAACCCGAGAGAGCAGCTTGACAATGCAAGCACCACTAGTAGCAGACAACGAAATTGAAATAGATCTAGAAACGTAACATGGTATATTGCACAATACTCGAAGCATGTACGCACTAACATTCCAGGTCTCTTTTTCGGGCCATAGGGATGAGTGTTTCCCGGCTTCACAGAGGTACCACATTTTCAATCAGCACGCCGTGAAGTTCTCATGTTCCACAGCACCCAACATGGCGGACTACATGGCCAGGACCGGCGCGTTGAAATTCAGGACACCTCATGGGCGCAACGATTAGGCACCGGACCTGCCGGGGGAGGTGGTTGCGGGGAGTGTAGGCGGTAGTGGCTGATGGTTCTCGGGACGTGCTTGGGGAAGAGCCGAGGCTACGGAGTGCCCCATGCCAGCCAGTAGAGACCAGCTGGTAGTGAACATTGAGTCCACCACTCCCCCGGAGCACCACTCGAGGACCGGTGAAAACACAAATAAGACGCCAGGACCACGTAACGGGAGTTGCAAAAATGATGTATGGACATGTAACTGCCGTTCCCGTGAGGAATGCCCTGTGCAGGGAATGTGCCTGACTAAGGGCGTTGTCTTCAGATGTGTGGTTACCACGCAGAACGATAGGCACATATACATCCGAGCTACATCCACGACTTTTAAGTTGCGGAGATGCCACCAGAAGAGCTCGTTCAAGGACAGGAATGAGAGACATTCCACCAGATTGGCGGACTTAGTGTGGAGATTCACAGACAATGGCATAGATATGACCTCAGCTGGGATGTTGTATAGCATGCGAATGCGTACTCGGTCGGAGACAGGAACTGCAAGTTATGCCTGTCCGAGGCTATGGAGATAATAAAAATTAAGGGTGACGCAGTCAACCTCGTGTCTGAAATAATCATGGAATGTAGACATCAACGTAAATGCACACTCTCCTCGGCCCAAGTGATACTGGATGGATCTACATAGCGCACTACCGCCACCGCATTACCTGGTGGAGCGCATGCAACGGACCACAATGGAACACTGCATAACTATGAATTCATGACAGCACAAACTGATAGCAATCACAGTTCCAACGTTGCCCACCTCGTAGAACACCTTAATAGCACCACCACACCAATTGGGGGACGCCGACGGATTACAAGTAGGATTGGGTCTACAAACATATGTGTGCTTTTAAATTCTCAAATTTCTAAATTGTCAAACTTTTAAATTATTAAATTGTTGATTTCCGATAATCGATACGCGGTGTTTAACCCGCTACTTGGTTGGTGGACATGATGCCGGTCTTTAGGTTAATGTCACAGCTAATTGTAATGTTGACGTTAATTTTAATTTTAATTTTGATTTTGATTTCAAGTTTTAATTTTATCGTTCCATGCCGCCGATATACACACGCACACAACGCATGCCGCTGGCACATTTCATCATACATAAATTCCACGTGCATTCCATATATATTGTTATGAAGCACATACCCTTTATATTCCATGTATACACCAAACCCATGCACATCTCATATATACTTTTATGAAATCGATGTTACACATAATCACAATATATATAACTCGTTCCGGCACGCACGCAAGCCCACATCGATGCACAACAACGAGACCTAAATCATGTGCAGGCTCCCACCCAGTGCCTTAGCCCACCAGCCCACATATATATCATATAAACATTTGCACCACCATGTTGGCATATTGTGCAGATACCCTCGGAGTCACAGCGCCACGTGATCAGGTTGTGTCAAGGTCTCAACTGCGTTGTCTCATACAATAGTGTGTGCAATATCTGCGCACCGGTGCGTGGGTTGAAGGATGAGGGTGGAGGGACTCATCAAGTATACGCATACGGTATGTGAGCACGCGGGTGTATGTATGTGTGCCTACATAGACATGCAATAGCACGGGTGTGAGCATGCATGGGTCGATGTATTTGTCTGAGCATGTATGCGTGCGGATACGGATGACATTCCATAGATTGTTCTTTTCTCATCTATCTATATATGTGCAGAGTCTTGGCTATGCACGCTACTCTGAGTCCAGTGTGTGAGTGTAGAACTGGGTCTATTTGTTGAAAACACCTTTGATATAGTCCTTCCGCTTGAATGGCTGTTGAAAGTTTTTTTTTTTTAATTTAAAGAAAAAAACCTTCTTGATACAGGTTTTTTTCTTTTTCTTTTTCTTTTTCTTTTTCTTTTTCTTTTTCTTTTTCTTTTTCTTTTTGAAATATGTATGGCGGAGTGTATCCTAAGGTTGTGTATAAATGTTACTCTAAATATCCCCATGATTTTTTTTTTTAATTCCCGCAAAACCTTATTTATGATGAATGCCGCATACACCATAATTGCGGGAGTATACTTGACAGATGTAGAGAGTACTAGACCGATGTAGACCTAGTGTTAATGAAGACGTCGAAGTGATGCCAGCCGTTCAAGATTTCAGCCCCTTTCCCACCACAGTGGTAATTCTGATACATGAAGAAATTTTGATTGACAGGTGGAGAACGAGAAGAAGCAAGAAGTGGCCAAATATGAGTGGCTAGAAATACCGATGACGTGTACAATTCTTGACCACTCATGGAATAGCAACAACGGGTTCTAAACCAACAAACGAAGAAATTCGATGTTAAAGGACTATAGGAAAATCTGCTTCGTAGAATCGAGACGTATCCGACGACCGAGTGAATTCAGAGTCAGATTTGATCACCATATCGAGCGTGCCTCGAGTTGTTCACCTGAGAAACAATTGTAAAAGTTCCAACAAATTCCTTTCGTAGCAACACTGATTCTCTTTTTTCTGTGATATATGTATATATATATACATATATATATATATATATATATATATATATATATATATACATATATATATATATATATATATATATATATATATATATATATATATATATATACAAAATTAAGATAATCAAAATTATGGGTGTCATGCCAGAAAGACATGCGCCATATCACCCGCAAAATAAGCTCTAAGATTCTAACGTATAGGTCCGAGCATTTTATAATAACTAGAAATTGATTGACATATAAATAAACATGAATAATCACAGGAGATAATTTTTACACATAGCTAGGCAGGTAACTAAATAAAGTTAACCAGAACTTCAAAAACAAATACCTTATAATATGATTAATCTTCCCTGTATATATTCCATTAAAGAAATATATTTCACCAATCAATCGAATGGTAAACCATGGAGGCCGGTACTTGGATTTTCAACAAGGAAGAAGTCCAGCGATCTATGTTTACACTTCAAGTTCAAATCAGCGACTGGCCAGCAACACGTGCTGTATCTACTAGAAATACACACATCATACCAGCTTCGTCACAGTGGCGTGAATAGTGTTATCAACAACTAGAAAGAGCAGTCAAATCCTTTCAATAGAGTTAGCTCTTCAATTAAGGAGTCGTATTTTTATATCTATATCCAAAATTAAGATAATCAAAAATATGGGTGTCATGCCAGAAAGATATGCGCCATATCACCCGCAAAATAAGCTCTAAGATTCTAACGTATAGGTCCGAGCATTTTATAATAACTAGAAATTGATTGACATATAAATAAACATGAATAATCACAGGAGATAATTTTTACAAGTGTGTAAGCACACATAGCTAGGCAGGTAACTAAATAAAGTTAACCAGAACTTCAAAAACAAATACCTTATAATATGATTAATATATATATATATATGTATATATATATATATATATATATATATATATATATATATATATATATATATATATATATATATATATATATATATATATATATATATATATATATATATATGTATATATGCATAGATATATAGTTAGGGAAGCAGAAAATTGCTTATTGTGATCCAGTTCGTGGTTAAGAAAGCCAGTTTCATGGATGGTTTCAACGTACAGTTAGGGGTAACTCCAAAAGTTTGTAAAAATTCCGTTCAATCTTGGAGTATAATGAATAAAAGAGAAAACACAGGTAAGTATAAGAGAAGGATTTTATCCAGGTATTTACGACCCTTTCATTGGTAAGTGCAACCTTATATTGCTATACTGCAAATAGCAGCCACTCAATTATAATTGTTGTTCACGTCAAAATTTTCAAAATAGTGAAGAAGTTACTCTGGAAATAGTTGTTAATATATAGAGAAAAACAATTTTTAAATTGTATTTACTCGTATAGAGAGAGGCGAATTAGAAAGTGAGGGGACACACGGAATAGTATAGAGAGAGAGGAAGGGTGAAAAGTGTTAGGAAGTAGAGTGACAAACTGAGATGGACGGAGGGGTAGAGGTGGAAGGATTCCTTCATCAGTTTTTATATGTAGACTTCATGTCGTGGAATGTAGTGAGTTCAAGAGAATTAAATTCATATTAGTGGGAGGAATGGGTAGGGAGAGAGAAGGGGGGGGGGGGGGTAAAGAGATAAATATACATATAAAAAATAAAGATAAAGATAATAATTACTAAAATAAAAGCAAAGGAGTGCGGATAACGGAGGAAAGGAAATATAGCCAAAAGGGGAGGGAAGTAAAGAAGAAAGCGAAGAAATAGAAGAGGAATGAAGGAGAAGGGATGGATATAGGTATTGGTTTATGTGGATAATTAAAAGGGTTTAGATACAACAAGAGGGTATAAAGGTCTAAGTATAAACAGTTTGTCAGATGGTAGTAAGAGGTTAAGGGTCGATTTGCTCTTAACGTGTGAAAACTTCTCTTTGAGTATATGGTTACAATAAACTGATCTTTCGATTTTTTGTTGAGTAACTTACTCTTCGATCTCAAAATGTGGAACAGCTCAAGGTCACATAATCAACAGCTTCTCATACCACTCCGATATGGGGGTGCGTCGATAATTTTTTCCACTTCAGGGTGTATTGATGGTTACTTTCCCTCAGTTGCCAGGTCTTGTTTGCAAGGGTAGTTACATAGCGATGCTGGGAATGTTTCATTGCGTAACGGTGTGTATACCAACGGGCTTTAAATATATTCCCAGTCGCTCCGATGTAACACCATTTCTGGTTGTCCGATTCCACTGTGCATTGGAAAACCAGGATAGATTGCATACATTCATTATGTAATGGACAGGTTTCAGGTAGGTGCCGGTTACAATTATTGTCATGGTCAACTTTGGCATTATTGGTACCCACACATTTAACCTCAATGACCACAAGGTACATTTTGATCATAACCCCACAATTAGACTTATATGCGCGTCCAAATCGGACATCGGGAAAATTAGTAAACATATATTAGACATAGTCATAGGACAAATGAAGAATAAACTAGTGATTAAACTATGGGGTAACGCTTCCGAAACAATTAAGTGGTTTAACAATATAGCTAACAAAAAAGTATATAAATTTATACAATTTGACATTAACGACTATTAGTCCTCTATATCCACCAACACCTTGGATAAAGCCTTAGCATTCGCCAAAGCCAATTCTAACCTAACAAACGACGACATAAAAATCATATCAGCTGCTAGGAAAACAATAATTAAATTTGAAAACGCCTATTGGAACGTAAGGATAGATTAAATAAAATTGGCATCACGATGGGGGCTAACGACTCGGCTCAAGTCACAGATTTAGTATGTATTTACATATCCCATAGTTTACAAAGTGAGTTTAGCGACCGTCACGGTGGAATCTACAGAGACGACGCCCTTATCCTAGTTAAGAACCCTATTAACCAAAGCATAGAAAGATTCCGTAAGAATTTTAGAAAGATTCTCGGGAACCTAGACCTTATCATAACATATGAGTATAGCACTAAAACAGTTAACTTTCTAGACGCGACGCTTAACCTAAATACGGGAGTTATAAGACCTTTTCAAAAGATTAATGAAAACTTAGCATACATCAACTGTAACTCAAACCACCCACTATCCATAATTAAATCCATTCCGCACAGTATATCCCTTAGACTCTTCCGCCTCTCGTCTAACCGAAAAATCTTCGAGGAACATGCAGAATACTACAATACCGGATTAGACAATGCGGGGCACTTAGATAGAGGAGAACGTTTAGATGAAAGCCACCGCAAAGCGCACACGAACACGCATAACACAAACTCTAGAAACACACGCACACACGCACTTATTCAAAGAACTACAAAGTATACGGTAAATAGAAATACAACATCGAAATAAAACAAGTCACGCAGTAGAAAATATATTTGGTATAACCCTATATTTAACACCTCTATTAGTACTAACTTACCCTCTACCTTCTTTAGAATAAAAAAATAAGCACTTTCCAGATTCACATAGATACACTATAATCCTTAACACTAAATCTATTAGACTATCTTACTCCACGGCACCAAATATAGAGGCACACATTAAGATGCTTAACGCTAAACAGATACATAACAACACCAGAACACAAATTTACAACAATAACAATACAATCACCCTTAAACACAACATAATATTTAATACACAACCACCCAATAATAGGCAAACAAAACGTAACACATTTGTACAGGCATCGCAGCCCACCAATAATGCCAAAGTTGCCCATGACAAGAATTGTAACTGCCACCTACCTGAAACATGTCCATTACATAATGAATGTATGCAGTTTAACCTGGTTTTCCAATGCACAGTGGAATCAGACAACCAGAAATGGCATTACATCGGAGCGACTGGGAATACATTTAAAGCCCGTTGGTATACACACCGTTACGCAATGAAACATTCCCAGCATCGTTATGTAACTACCCTTACAAACGAGACCTGGCAACTGAGGGAAAGTAACCATCAACACACCCTGAAGTGGAAAACATTTCGAACGCGCCCCCATATCGGAGTGGTATGAGAAGTTGTCGATTATGTGACCATGGTCTGTTACACATATTGAGTTGAAAGAATAAGTTACTCAACAATAAATTCAAAAGATCAATTTATTGTAACCATAGACTCAAAGAGAAGTGTTCGCACTACAAGTGCAAATCGAACGCTTAACTTCTTACTACCAACTGACAAACTGTATATACTTATACTTTATACCCTCTTGTTGTATCTAAACCCTTTTAATTACCCACAAAAAACAATACATATATCCCTCCCTTCTCTTTCATTCCTCTTCTATTTCTTTGTTTTCTTCATTCCTTCCCTCCCTTTTGGCTATCTTTTCTTTTCTTCTTTCTCTCCCCTTCTTTGATTTTATTTTTGTCATTATTATCTTTATCTTTATTTTTTATATATATATTTATCTCTATATATCTCCCGCTCTCTCTCTCTCTCTATCTCTCCCTCTCTCTCTCTCTCTCTCTATCCATCCTTCCCACTATGATCAATTTAATTCTCTTTAACTCAGTACATTCCACGACATGAAGCCTACATATCAAAACTGATCAAGGAATCCTTCCACCTCTACCCCTCCCTCCATCTCAGTTTGTCACTCTACTTCCTAACTCTTCTCCCCCTTCCTCTCTCTCTATACTATTCCGTTTGTCACCTCACCTTCTAATTCCCCTCTCTCTATACTAGTAAAAACAATTCCCAAAAAATGTTTTTCTCTATATATTAAGAACTATTTCCAGAGTAACTTACTCACTATTTTGAACATTTTATAATTAAGTGGCTGCTATTTGCAGTATAGCAATATAAGGTTGCACTTACCAATAAAACGGTCGTTAATACCTGGATAAAATCCTTCTCTTAATGCTTACCTATGTTTTCTCTTTTATATATATATATATATATATATATATATATATATATGTGTGTGTGTGGGGGGGGTATATATATATATATATATATAATTATATATATATATATATATATATACATATATACATACATATATATATATATATATATATATATATATATATATATATATATATATATATATATATATATATATATATATAAAGAGAGAGAGAGAGAGAGAGAGAGAGAGAGAGAGAGAGAGAGAGAGAGAGAGAGAGAGAGAGAGAGAGAGAGAGAGAGAGAGAGCGAGTGAGAGATAGAGAGAGAGAGAGAGAGAGACATAGCGATATATGTACTAGACAGATGATTGCATATGCTGAAACTAAAATGAATTATGATCTAAAAGTAATTATTTTCTCTAATTTAAATTCACTTTCTTGCAAAAATAAATTTCCTTGCAATTGTTCATATATTTCCTTTAATTTTAATACATTTGGTAACAAATAGCACACCATATATGTTTCCTATACCCGGGCATCTCTTAAATAATTTGTAAAGTAATTAAAATATGGACAACGTATAATATGTTGTAGATTTAAATTGAAAGGAGAATAATGTTCATTACTAATCTGATTTACAAAGGATCGATGTCATTTCCGATATCATTGGCTATTTTCTAAATTAGGTGTAATTTGAGTCTTTGAAATGTGAATCAACTTCATATACAGGAGAGGGCGTCTTTACTTTTTCTCGCGATTGTCGAAGATAAAGTGATATCATATATGATCAGAAAAAATAGAATATTCATATATATATATGAATATTCTATTTTTTCTGATCATATATAATATCACTTTATCTTTATATATATATATACATATATATACAATTATAATTCAGCGAGAATAGTATTTCGGCTGGTAGAAAAATCGAAACAAAACGCAAAATCGTAGAAATGCTGGCAAGCGCTCATTAGTTAATAAACCAGAGCTAAACAACATGTTAAAACGCCATACAAACTGAAAAAGTGGTTAAGAAGGCATTAACCACCTAAGCCAAAAAACAAATCAAGCTAAACAAGTCAAACAAAATAAATGATAAAAACCTGGACCCAAATGGAACTGGTGGTATAATCCAAATGCATGGTTTCTATGACAACTAAAATCAATAATACTGTCTTCTTAAAACTATAAGCTTTCAGCATAAAGATCGAACAAGGAATATCACGTTATCAACAGGTAATTCTGCTCTTTAACCAACTTTGCGAGTGACGCCGAACATAGTAAACGCACATGCATAAGTCACAAGAGGAAATTCCCCATATTTTGGCAAAGGAATTCAGTATGTGTATATCATACAAAAAAATTGCATAGATAGCACAAATCGAAGAAGCACTCAACCAGGTAGTTTTTAAAAATAAACTTATGCAATTAATCTGTCAATAGAATTATTAACAGGTTATTTGTATGACTCGGGAGATTAATACAAATATAATTCAGCGAGAATAGTATTTCGGCTGGTAGAAAAAGCGAAACGAAACGCAAAATCGTATAAATGCTGGCAAACAGTCAATAGTTAAAAAAACAGAGGTAAACAATATGTTAAAACGCCATACAAACTGAAAAAGTGGTTAAGAAGTCATTAACCACCTAAGCAAAAAAACAAATCAAGCTAATCAGATCAAACAAAATAAATGATAAAAACATATATATATATATATATATATATATATATATATATATATATATATATATATATATATATATATATATATATATATATATATTCATTTATATATAAAATTGCATGTCTGAAGAATTATTAGATACTATATACACAGTATTTCCTCTCCCTAGTCCGTATAAATCAACTAGAGAAATAATCATTTATACTATGCTATAAGTTTAAAATGTAACTATGAAGAAATAATAGACAAACGATATAGACTATTTTTCGCGAGGAACAGTCAGATAAAATGTATCTAGTCATTCTTTTTAGCCCGTAGAAATTAACTAGACAAATAATCAATTCAAAGGAGTTAGGTCGAAAATATAAGTTAGAAGAAAACATTCATATAAACTTTACCAACATTCCTCTTGTCCCGACTGTCGGCAGTTTCGCTCGTTCTTTGTGGATATATCCGAACCTGGAATTATCCATGAGTCTTCGAGCTTATTAAGAGACTCCTCAAATTTGGACTAACATTTCTATAGTGATCGCCGCAAGAAATGAATTCAAAAATGGCTAAGAATCACCATGTGGCTAGTGGTCAAATTAGAAGGTTGTCAATGGTGGTTATGCGGCAGGTAGGCTGGCTGTTAGAAAGCAGAGCCAGATACTGGCTAAAGTCTTACTCTACCGTACGGGAATATATATTAAATTCATAGGGATATATGTATATATTTAGACGTATATTTACACATAGTCACATATACATATCTGAGTGTGGCTACCTTTCACGATGTGACTCAATGAAACATTTAATTAAGCAAATAATTATTAATCAGAGCTATATATAACATTGCGAGTTTGAAGAAGTATTAGATAAAAGGTAGCCACACTCATATATGTATCTGTGACTATGTCTAAATATATATATTTATATATATATATATATATATGTATATATATACATACATTAATGAACACAATGAATAAAAAAAAAAACAAGTTCCTTATATTAAAATGATTCATCATTTTAATATCGTTTCTAGGATATATATCTGTGTTGGTATGTATATCATATAGATCTATGTAGTCATTTTACAAACTATCAGAGGAAATATACATAGCTTCACATATATATGCTGTCTTCAGAAATAATGATATTCGTTTATTAAAAAAACCAACAAAGATTTAATATAATAGGTCTGTTTGGGAACAGCTTTTTAATAGACCAATAGAAAAGTAGTAAGAGGTCAAGGTGATAGCATAGTAGTAGTAGAAATTTAATTTAGGGTAGAGGAATGAAAACTTAAGTTTTGAATGGAAAGAATAATTTGAATGAAAATAATACTTTGGGATGAAAAGAGGTCAAGCCGGTGAAGGGTACACGAAAATTTGATGTTATTAAATAATAATGTTAATGTTAAAACCGAAGGAGAATAACATTTTAGGGTAAAGGTGTAGTGAGAAATACCAATCTTATTTAAAATACAAGGAAATTAGATCTATAACAAGAAATTTAATTAATTGATAGGTATATTTATAGGGATACATTTATATTAATTCATATGGTTGTGATAAATAAGAATTAGATGTTATTAAAGAAAGTTAAAAACGAAGGAAAATAAAATGTTGGGTTAAGCGTAGTAGTGAGATATACCAATCCTATATAGACTACAAGTAATCTAGATTCATAACAGGAAATTAAATTAATTTATATGTATACATTTAGGTATTAATTTTAGGAAAAGAGTGCTGTAAGAAGGAAATAAAATAATGAAGTTCTCTGTAGTAAAGTACTAATTACAGGTTAACTAAATTTAAAAAAACTAATTATAATAATATGTAAAATATAAGTGTAAGGTGTATATTAATTAGGTTTATAATATTTGAAAGTTCTTCTAATTCTATGATTGCAAGATATAATTAATTCTTGTCGCTTATTTAATACGATATCCTTAGATTTCATTATTTCAAAAAGTTCCTGGGAGCATAATCTACACTCATATCTGTTATTTTGATAAGGGGTGGCCCTTTTGAGCACACTCCAGGTCAGGTTGTAATCGATATTCTTTTTACTATAATTATTAATTATTTCAGCCAAGGATGTTGTATTAGATAATGCGGCATTTTTAAAACTATGTTTGTGGGTATTAAATATTACTTTAAATTGGTTAGATGTAGCTCCTATATATGAATAAGTTGAGTTCTTAGTGCTAAATATTTATAGTATATATCAACTAAATGAAAATAATTGATATAAAACATTAATCATTTAACAATATATTTTAACTATATATATTTTTTAACAATATTTTCAGTAACTTATTTACTGTATTGCATTATTTTATTTTGTTATATTATATATATTTGAATGGTATCACCTTAAGTCTATAGACATTATAATCCTTATGCATTTTTTATTAACACATATATATAATTAAAAATTTAGACTTTTTTAAGTTTAGTTATAAGGCCGGTTGATTATTTAGGCACTCAAACTGTTTAATCATAAATTCTTTAATAATTATAACTACAATTATTTTATAAATTATATTATATAAACTGTTTTCAATATTATAAATAATTTTGTAAAGATTACCTTCGGGAGGGTATAAAAGCATTATATATTTTCTCTCTTGTGTTTCGTAATTTCTTTAAATTGTTTTCATAAAATATGAAATTTAGAAATTAAACTTGATAGTATAATATAATATTATTACAAATACCTATTAACTTTTAAAACCTAAAATATTACTCATTACTCTGAAATAACTTAAATTAGATATTTTGAATATTAACGGTCAACTAAATAAGTTTAGATATATATTGCATATGTGGAAAATTGTCTGTAAACTTGAACATAAATTACTCCCCTCTGTCTCTGTCTCTCTTTAATCATCTCTCATTTGTTTTTTCGATGCACCTACTAAATATATTATCACATCAACTGTTTCTTCAGTAGTTTAAAAAGAAAAAAAAATGTGATTGTTATATTGATGCCATGTATTTTTTAAGCTGTATCACACGCACCCGCTCTATTGTTTGTATTATATATTTTTCTCATGTTCTCAATATTAGGGTATAAATATTGAGTGTTGTCATATGTTAATCACTACCATGACTGAATCTTAACAATCAAATATGTCAGGGTATGTCATGCATCATCTTATTTTATCTGATGAGGACGTACTGTTGAACTTAACTCAGCACCTCTGAAATATGTATAATAAAATATACTTGATCACAATAATTTCTATTTTGTTAATATTTTGAATTAATATATATATATATATATATATATATATATATATATATATATATATATATATATATATATATATATATATATATATATATATATATATATATATATATATACATATATGTGTGTGTATAAATGTATATTTTAATATAGAAAAGCTTCCCCAGGACTAGAACTGTTTCATTCGTGAGAAGTCCTCCTCAGGAGCTGCCTGATGATTTCTCACGAATGAAACAGTTCTAGTCCTGTGGAAGTTTTTCTATATTAAAACATTTAACTCTGGTATGTATTGAGTACCTTACTTACTGTGGTTAACCCCGATTGAACCCGGAATAACTTATATAAATATATATATATATATATATATATATATATATAGATATATTAATGAAAAAGAACAAAGGAACTATTATGACATGATAACGAGTTTATTGCAGACAGCCGTTTCGTCCGACCATATGGTTGGACTTTTCAAGGCATAAAACTTGTGATTGTAAGTTCATTATTTACATCAACGTATCACTTAAGACTAGCAGTGTGAAATTGTGGTATACATCAGCAGCTCCGCTTGTATATGTGGGCCTATATTCTAAGAGGGCTCTTTTATATTAGTTGTCGGAATTGTAAAAGGGATGGGTTATGCGGAGTTAAGATAATTAGAAAATGGCCTAAGAGTAAGGGATTGAAGGTTAAAAATTAGATAATTTATAATTTACGCATTAAAAATAAAAGACGTGGGATCTCGTAGAAGCACATTAAAAAATCCCTCAATAAGTGCATAAAGCTTACAAGCCCCAATAACCTTAACAAACTAGAAGAGATTAAGAGACTAATGAAATAAAATAAAATAAAAAAATAAAGATATAAAGTTTCCGTAAAAAAATATAAAGTTTCCCAAGAAGTTCCTTCGAGAGAAAAAAATTTCTTTCGAAAGAAAAAAACTTTCTTCCCCAGAGATCTCGTTAAAAAAATTAAGAAAATTTACGAAGTTTTGATAATCCCTACTAAGTTGAAAGAAACTAATCAATTAAAGGTTAATTCAAAAAGCCTTCAATAAACCCCTCAGAAAAGGCCCCTTTAATATTTTTAATAGGAACCTCCTCCGAGAGACCCTTCGAAGAATTAAAATTTTAGAGAGCCTTTAAGGATATATATAAACGAATTGAGGAAAATTATAAATTAAAAGTTAAAAATTACGGTATTTGGGATATCCGAGGAATTTTCAAAGGGCTGCTTCAACAGATACAACTTAGGTATACTAGATAAAATAATTTAAGTAATTTAAGTAATTTAATTAGGGAGCAATTCAAAGAGCTTATCAAGTTGGGCAAGATTAAAGAAAATTATAAGTAAGAAATTACATAAGCAAAAGGACAATAATTATAAAATGTATTTTTAAGAAGGTATAAAGTAGCTTCACTAATCTAATAATGTACTATCAAAAAATTATTATAAAATTATTACAAAATTATCATAAAACTATTGATACAGGATTAAAAAATTACTATAAAATTATTGATACAGGATTAACAAAGACATAATAATATATTCCTGCCTAATTAACAAAAAATCAATAAACAATTAACAGTCAAGCAAAATTAGCTCAGGGATATCCCGCTCTCGGATACTTTACACACATACAGCATCACATATGATTAACAAAGACATAATGTTATAATCCTGCGTAATTAACAAACAATTAATTAACAATTGATAGTCAAGAAAATGTACTCAGGGATATCCCACGCACGGATACTTTACACACATACAGCAGGATAAACAATACAGGTGACCTTGTGGGCGCGATATCCATTATGCGTATGTAGTCATCTGCATAGCTCCAGGCACATTTGGTCTTGTTTAAAAGTTCAGAGTTCACGAATCAACTGGGATTCACTATCAGCTGCGTGGACTCTCTGGTAAATGTACCTGTGGATCAAATAGCTATTGGTTGCTGGGTGTGGTCCTCAAAGCAATTGTTAAGGGAGTATCTAGTAGGATTAGCGGACTATCTAGCAGTGTGACCGCATTTGAAGCGAACGCGGAGTATTACAATAAGGCGCTAGCTGGGTCAGGGCACAAAGATAAACTCCATTATGTAGAGACAGGCGGCACCACCCCACCACCCCAACCCAGCACTGTAATCACGCATGATATGTCCATGGGAGATAGAGGGAGAGCTAGAAAGACGAATAGGGACAATAGGAATTTAGCTAAGAACAACAACACTAGCAATGCAGACACGGATAGGGCCTACGCGCCTGGAAAGCACTACGCCACCCCAAGCAAGTCCAACAGTAAAAACAGGGGCCTGAGGCCTAGGAGACTCGAGACCAAAACACATACCACTGGAAGCCCAGCAACCACACGTGGTAGAACCCGTAATAATATAGATGAAGGGAGGGTAAGCAGCATAGGGGATAAGAAACGCAGTGGAAGGAATAGAAGACGTGATAGAACCTTCTTTAACCCGCCCTTCAACTCTAATGTTACTACAGACCTCACCAAATCTTTTTTCTCTTTAATAGATAGGAACTTCCCCCCAGGTAGAAGGTACGGTAGTGTCATCAATAAGAATACTATCAAACTATCGTACTCAGCAACCCCTAATCTGGCCTCACACCTAGCTAAGACCAATAAGAGTAAGATTAAAGAGGGACTTAAGGCCATCCGAAATAGTGAACCACGCCAGTACACACGACAACACGGGACCAACCCATTGAGTGAATGACCCAGGGGGATAACAGGCAATATAACCGGTCCCACTAGGCAGCCCCGCGGCCGTTTGGAGGGACACGCACCCCTGATTGAGGAGCAGGACCCTATTAGAAAGTGTAATTGGAGACGGAAGGGCAAATGCCCACTAGCTGGACACTGCCTTATTAGGAACGTGGTATATGCATGTAACGTAACCACAGACACGTATACTAAGACATATGTGGGATCAACCGCTAACCAGTTCAAGACGAGATTCAACGCCCACCAGCATAGCTTCCGATATGAGAAGCTTAAAAATACCACGTCGTTAGCGGGACACATACATAACTTAAAACAAACAAAAAACCCCTACACACTAAGCTGGAGATGCCTTACTATAGCTCCTCCAAATAGCTCGTTGAGCAGGTTTTGTAGCCTGTGCCTAACTGAATCTCATGCCATAGTATTCTCAGGACTCAACTTGCTCAACAAGAGATCATAAATCTTCTCGTCCTGCCCCCACAATATACTTAGCTCTTTCTTTTTCTTCAGACCAGACACATAGCCCTGACCCCACCCTATCCTGCACATGGCTGCCCCGCTGGCGAACAGGGTGCTCCTTAGTAACCCCGTCCGCATTGATGCCTCGGCTGCCCTATTGCCGATGGGGACTCTGGTGAGGAACAGTCGACCCTGTGTCCCTATTGCCAACCTGGGATTGGTGGCAGCATTGTTGTTGGGCACCCTGCGGGCAGATGATGCCTGCGGTGTAGTACATTGTGAGTGCCTGGACCCACGTTGACTAATCTGGGGAGGTGCCATCGGAGATGTATTTCAACAAATTCGGGAACTTGCCCAAGGAAACAGTAACAGCACACCCAATATGGATGCCTGTGGTGTGGGACATTGTGAGTGCCTGGACCCACGTTGACTAATCTGGGGAGGTGCCGTCGGAGATATATGTCAACAAATACGGGAACTTGCCCAGGGAAACAGTAACAGAACACCCAATATGGCGGCCGCTCCCTGCCTATAACCAATCAAACCCCCTCCTCCCCTAATAAACCCCCGCCCAAATATATGCCCCTCCCCATTCTCCCCCACTCACTTCTTTTGAGTTAGTTCTCCTTTATTATTAGTGGTTCTTTTTGAGTTAGTTCTTTATTAAAAGTGATATTTTGTATATTACCACGGTTGACTTAATGGGCATGGAGAATTGACTCCCTTGATGTCTGACCACTCGATAAGTTAGGGGTTGTGCCCCTTGCGCAGGGGTGTGTCTAGCTGGTCTACCTGCTCTCTGCTACGACCCGAGACTGGACACGGTCGTAGCCACAGGCCAGCGCGTGCGCGATAGCATGGGATATAATTTGTTTGCTAGTCACCCCGTGTAATATGATACCCCAAGATTCCATGCATGAGATTCACCGAAGCATGCGCAGTCTTAACCGGGAGATGAGAAACGAATTTGAAAATAACACAAGAGAGACCCTTTGGATAGCGTAGACGCCGGACCATGCCCGCAAATATATACAGACCTGTCTTGAATATGCATGGCTAGCGCAATATGGATAACGCGACCAAAATCTAAGCTTGAACCGACCCCTACAACAGACAAATAGAGGACAGCCCTTCGCATTTGACCAGTCGCGTGTGTGCTTGGAGTTCGTAGTATACCACCCCAGTCAAATCCACACTGGTTTTTTTACCAATATAGCATGTAAACCAATACATCCTATGCAGCGAGACCTTGGATTAAGAACCGGCAGCGTGCAATCCCCGAAACTAAAAGATCGAACGGACCACACCCAGCAACCAATAGCTATTTGATCCACAGGTACATTTCCCAGAGAGTCCACGCAGCTGATAGTGAATCCCAGTTGATTCGTGAACTCTGAACTTTTAAACAAGACCGAATGTGCCTGGAGCTATGCAGATGACTACATACGCATAATGGATATCGCGCCCACAAGGTCACCTGTATTGTTTATCCTGCTGTATGTGTGTAAAGTATCCGTGCGTGGGATATCCCTGAGTACATTTTCTTGACTATCAATTGTTAATTGATTGTTTGTTAATTACGCAGGAGTATACCATTATGTCTTTGTTAGTCATATGTGATGCTGTATGGGTGTAAAGTATCCCTGAGCGGGATATCCCTGAGCTAATTTTGCTTGACTGTTAATTGTTTATTGATTTTTTTGTTAATTAGGCAGGAATATATTATTATGTCTTTGTTAATCCTGTATCAATAATTTTATAGTAATTTTTTAATCCTGTATCAATAGTTTTATGATAATTTTGTAATAATTTTATAATAATTTTATAATAATTTTGTGATAATTTTATAATAATTTTTTGATAGTACATAATTAGATTAGTGAAGCTACCTTATACCTTCTTAAAAATACATTTTATAATTATTTTCTTTTAAAAATACATTTTATAATTATTGCCCTTTTGCTTATGTAATTTCTTACTTATAATTTTCTTTAATCTTGCCCAACTTGATAAGATCATGAATTGCTCCCTAATTAAATTACTTAAATTACTTATTTTATCTATTATACCTAAGTTGTATCTGTTGAAGCAGCCCTTTGAAAATTCCTCGGATATCCCAAATACCGTAATTTTTAACTTTTAATTTATAATTTTCCTCAATTCGTTTATATATATCCTTAAAGGCTCTCTAAAATGTTAATTCTTCGAAGGGTCTCTCGGAGGAGGTTCCTATTACAAATATTAAAAGGACCTTTTCTGAGGGGTGTATTGAATGATTTTTGAATTAACCTTTAATTGATTAGTTTGTTTCAACTTAGTAGGGATTATCAAAACTTCGTAAATTTTCTGAAATTTTTTAACGAGATCTCTGGGGAAGAAGGTCTTTTTCTTTCGAAAGAAATGTTTTCCTCTCGAAGGAACTTGTTGGGAAACTTCATATTTTTTTACGGAAACTTTATATCTTGATTTTTTTATTTTATTTTATGTTATTAGTCTCTTAATCTCTTCTAGTTTGTTAAGTTTATTGGGGCTTGTAAGATTTATGCACTTATTGGGGGATTTTTTAAGGTGCTTCTACGAGATCCCAAGTCTTTTACTTTTAATGCCTAAATTATAAATTATCTAATTTTTAACCTTCAATCCCTGACTCTTAGACCATTTTCTAACTCCCCATAACCCATCCCTTTTACAATTCCGACAACTAATATAAAACAGCCCCCTTAGAATATAGACCCCAAATATACAAGCGGAGCTGCTGATGTATACCACAATTTCAAACTGCAAGTCTTAAGTGATACGTTGATGTAAATAATGAACTTACAATCACATGTTATTTGCCTTGAAAAGTCCAACCATATGGTCGGACGAAACGGCTGTCGGCAATAAACTTATTATAATGTCATAATAGTTCCTTTGTTCTTTTTCATTAATATTTCTGCTCTGCTTATACGCATAGAGCTTAACTAGCTACCGTCGCATATTTGGTAGGTCCGACGTGATCATCGCGATTCACATACGACCTACCATACATCTTGCTTATATATATATATATATATATAATCTGTCCTAAAGAGTTTGTCTCCTGATGTGTTCGAAGCTCGAGATTTTATCCATAATAGGATATATCAAAATGCGGACGAGACCCGGGGTTAGCGACATAATCCTGGTATGTGTATAAGCATTTCTTGTAACTTTAATGTTATACTTAATAGTGTATGGTTGACCATGTATTTAATCGATTTCCACGTGCTGTTGAAATGTTGGGGAACATTCCATGGCGGTTGGCCGCGAAGAGATTGCTGTCGTTTATTTATTTTCTATTTCTTCATAGGTGCCTTTTAATCTTATAGCCTGGTCTAATTTATTTTTTGTGTGGTTAATTATGCTAATTGGGAGAGAAAATGGTGTATATATATTATCATATGATTCTATGGTCATACTTTATATTATATATATATATATATATATATATATATATATTATTAATATAGAAATGGCTTCTACAGGCCTAGAATTGCTTCATTCGAGAGAAATCATAAGACATCCAACTGCCAATGTTATATTGTGGTATTTATACATTTCCTGTTGGTAGGAGGGGGTGGCGATTCGAAAGGGTGGAAGTCAGTGATTTTATGCATGTCTCCCATCTTTTTCTCACAATTTCCTTAATCGTTTTCTTTTCATTACAAACAATCAGTTATAATTTAAATTAGTTTATTTTACATTTATCATTTATTCATATCGTATGTTTCTCTATATTTCAAAGACTAATTAACATTTACCATTCGAAATAATTTACTCTATTCTTAATCATTAAAAACATCATTTAACCCATTTACTTTACATTCCTATAATTAAACAGCAAATGTTTTCACTTCCAATGATATCACTATTAAGATACCATCAATCAGCATTTAAACATTAGTTTAATTTAAGGCTTATTTTATACATGAATCTCCATATAAAACTTAGTTAAACACTTAAGCAAATTTAAAGTATAAAGCATACCTGCTCCTCGTACATTTCTCATTGCAGGTGATTTTAAGTTCTAATTTTAAATATATGCTAATGATACTTTCTTTTTATCTGGTGTACGTTCCTGTCTTTTTCTTTTATCCTTACCTCGTACAAATGACGCTGGGTCAAGTCTGTTATATTTTAACTGTCTTTTTCACATACATATGTGAATTCACCATAACCGGATTTAACCAGTAACGAAGACCTCTTTCACGTTCAGGCGATTTATGTAAGTAACATTAGCATTAAACCCTTTAAACGATCCATCTTAAATTAAATTCTGAACAGTAACCATCGTGGAGACATTACTTCTCTCCATTACCCCGACTCTCTCATTTCAACATAGTCTATCTATCAAATGCCTTCAGTGTTGTGAATTAAACAGTCCTCGTATTGTAGAAGTTATTTCTATGGCATTACTTCTCTCTCCCTCCCTCCCTGTCCCTCTCTATTTCTATATGTCTATCTCTCTCTCTTTCTTTATTTCTCTCTCACTCGCTTTATCTTTCTCTCTTTCTCTCTCTCTCTCTCTCTCTCTCTCTCTCTCTCTCTATTTATATATATATATATATATATATATACATATATATATATATATATATAAGTGCCCGTGTGTGTGTATATACAAAGTACACACACGCACACACGCACACACACACACACACACACACACACACACACACACACACACACACACACACACACACACATATATATATATATATATATATATATATATATATATATATAGTAATAATAATAAATTTGAAGACTAAAATCCAAAGAGGACTCGATAAGGATAAATATATATCAAATATATAAGAACCGTTTCAGAAGATCCCGTTAAGGGTGAAAGCAGCGATTCTTTGCTTAAACTTTAATCTGTTATTTTAATAAATATATATATATATATATGTATATATGCAGAGGTTATATTTAATTTGTTGGAATTCAACAAGCTTAACAATTTTAAACTAATTATTAATATTAGATTATTAAATTAAATCTTTAATATTAAGGCAAATTTAAATCTTTAATTTTGATTTCTAATTTTGAACCTATCATTATAAGTATTGTAATCAAAACGTAATGAACCCTGAATTATAAATATTTCTGTTCCACGTTAATCTTATTTCTTCTTTAACTTAGATATACTTACGCTGTGTATATTTCTCCTTTGAAACTTATTTCTTCATGCACTCTATCTTCACTATCAATATATATAATCGTTCTTTCTTTCCTCTTCTAAAATTCTCCCTTCTTTTTTCTTTTCTTCTCTCTCCCTTACATATCATGTTCTTCCAACAGTTTAAATAAACCGTTATCTTTTCAACCTTTCGGCCACTCATTTGCATACTCACTCATAACTTTGTATTACCCTCAATATCCAGGAAGCTCCAACCGTTAAGGTTGTCAATATTTATTTATAAATATTGTCAATATTTATTTATAAAACAAATCTGTATTTTATCTGATGAAAGCGTACCATAATTTGTCTTGGTTGCCCTTGAAATATGTTTAATAAAATTTAATATGGTTCTATACATATAGTTTCCATTTATTAATATATTGTGTATTTACTCCAATAAACCATTGAGTGCTTTATATCAGTTATAAAAAATGTTTAAGCTTGTTGAATCCCAACAAATTAAATATAAACTCTGCATATATTTTGCTCCTTTGTTGTTGAGCGTTTTAAATTATAACTGATTAAAAATGGAATTCTTTAGGATCTCTTCTTCTCTAAAAGACATACCTTTACCTAAGTATAATGACTTTCTAAAACAACTTATAGAAAAATCGGACTAATTTATAAGAAGACTCAGATGGCGTGCTTTTCATTTCGATAATGAATCTGATGCGAAAGAAAATATTTCCAATCTTGATAGAATCTTCAAATCCAAAAAGAATCCACCTTCCAACAAACTATTAATGGAATTTGAAAATGAGATTATCTCTATCATACAAAGGATTACATTTAAGAAAAAAACACTTTGTAGGCCAGGATTACCTAAACAGTCTCAAAAATAATACAGAAAACTTTGAAAAAACGAAAACAATTCTTGTTAAATCAGATAAAACCAACAATCTTTTCGGAATGCAAAGGATGATTGCAATGATCTTATATTGAAGGAATTAAGGAAGAATTACAAAAGAGCAACCAATGATGACCTTGAAAAACTAAATAGTGAAGCTTCTTATATAATGCAGGAATTAGGCATCGAACATAGGACTTAACCCTTCAAACCTAGGAACCAAAAATTAATTTGAAGGACCATAAAAGAAATTTTGAAATTGAACTACCAGTTAGATTGATTGCACCATGTAAATCGGACATTGGTATACTTAACAAGAATATTTTACATAGAATCATACCACAACTTAAGGAAATATCTTATTTAAAATTATGGAATGGGACTAATGAATTTATTGACTTGTTTAAGAACATTAAATATAAACATAACAATACATTCATTCAATTGTATATTGCTAATTATTACTCATCTATCACTCATAATTTACTTAATAAAGCCCTTACATATGCATTTAAATATATTGATTTAACTAGTAATGAATTGCACACTATCTTAACTGCACGGAAAACATAAATTTAGCAAACACCTTTGGACTAGAGCAGATAGGGATAACAATTTCGATATCACTATGGGTTCATCGAACTCGGCGAAATTAACGGATCTTGTGGGGCTTTTTATTAACAATATATTACATAGGAAAATACCAGAGATGAGCGGTGGTTTATAACGTGACGATATGCTATTACTTATTGAAAATAATAATAATTGTGAAATAAATAGGAAAAGAAAAGAAATTATACACTCTTTTAATAGCGTTAATCTTAAAGTAGAAGTAGTGAATAACTATAAAATAGTTAATTTTTTAGATGTAACTTTCAACCTTAATACTGGTCTTTATTATCCATTTCATAACATAAATGAGAATTTAAACTATGTTAACTTTAATTCCAATCACCACAGATCCGTTAAAAACACTATTGTAAATTCTATGCAGCAACGAATTTCTAGAATTTCAGCGAATAAAAATATATTTGAATATAAAGCACAATATTATAACGAAACGTTAGGTAGAGCAGGCTATAGTAATGAAATTAAATACTTTGACAATAAGGATGTGCCAATTAACCATAACTATAAATATGATCATAATAGGAAACCTTGCACTAACTCGAAAATCAAAAGAAAAAATAGAACTATACATATATTATGGTTCGCTCCACCTTTCTCATTAAGTTTTAAAACCCCTATAGCTAAATTATTCTTTAAAGCTCTAGATAAGTGCTTTCCTAAGACACAGAGGCATTACTCAATCTTTAATTGACATACAATTAAACTCTCACATTCCACCACTATGAATTTAGCGCAGAATATTAATAGAATTAATAATATAGACTTAAAACCTAACCAGAATAGCATCAATACCCCTAGCAATATCCAATATAATGTTATGGCACCCAATAATATGAATTCAGATAAATGTAATTGTAGAAATAAATCTAACTGTCCTCTAAATAATAATTATTTAGTTAAAAATATAGTATACAATTGTAATGTCAAAACAAATGAAAACTCGATTAACTATGTCGGCTCTACTTCCACAGACTTCAAATATCGTTTTAATAACCATAAATGTTCCGTTACGAATATTGGTAAAACATCTTCAACTTCTCTATCTAACTTATTATGGGACTTAAAATCCAAGAATATTAACTATTCTTTACTTTGGAAAATGATTTCCAAACCTCCTTCATACACTGCTTTATCCAAACATTGCTCACTTTGAGTTGAATATTATTTATATTAAAAAGTAAGAACTCCATTAATTTGCGAAATAATTTATTTAGTTCCTATAAACATCGTTTAAACTCAACTTTTAAATATATATATAAAATGTAATATATGATTTATCTCCTTTACATAATGTTTTCTATATCTAGATAAGATTCATATATATTTAATTTACTCTCTATGATTACTTTATATCATTATCGATAGATTATAACATTTTTTTCATTCTTCCTAGATGCCACCTTCAACCTCAACAGCCAAATTATCACACCCTTTCACAAAAACAATGAGAACCTCACCTACATCCACACTAGCTCTAACCACCCACTATCTATTATAAAGTCCGTGCCACATAGTATATCATACCTTCCAATATTTTTATTTTTATATCTTCAAACGTTTTTAATATATATATCCAAATGTTTATATATATGTGGAAAAACATATGATTTTTATATATAGCTTTTTTATATATATGTGGAATAACCTATGGTTTATACTTTAAATATATTCTTAACATAATTTTTTTTTTTTTAACTTTATAGCAAGTACATTTATGACTTCGAATAAAATAACATATGGATCATGTTTTAATTATATTCTTAAGATAAAAAATGTTTAACTTTTTAACTGTATAACATTTATCCTTGGAGTGTTCTGTGATCTTAAAAAAATCACTTCTAATTTCCTTTACACTTCCTTAATATTTTTATATCATAATTAAGTGGTTATTCCTTTGTAAACATTTGTAAATTTTTCATAAATTTACAATTATTTGGATGTGCAAATTTTGAGTTACAACTTTTACTAAAATAAACTATACTAGATTTTCTATAATGTAAAATACTATATATTTTTTTTTATAATTTATAATACTTAACACACATTTAAACTAATTATTAATATTAAATTATTAAATTAAATCTTTAATATTAAGGCAAATTTTAAACTTTAATTTTGATTTCTAATTTTTAATTTTTCAACCTATCATTATAAGTATTGTAATCAATAAGTAATGGACTCTGCATTATAAATATTATTCTTCCACCTTAAACTTATTTCTTCTTTCACTTAGATATGTATACGCTGTGTATATTTTTCCTTTGAAACTTATTTCTTCATGCACACTATCGTCACTATCAATATATATAATCGTTCTTTCTTTCCTCTTCTATCTTTCTCCCTTCTTTTTTCTCTTTTCTTTTTTATCTTTTTTTCACTCTCCCTTACATATCCTGTTCTTCCAACAGTTTAATTTAAATAAACCGTTATCTTTTCAACCTTTCGGACACTCATGTGCATACTCACTCATAACTTTGTACTATCTCCACTATTCAGGAAGCTCCAACCGTTAAGATGTCTTTTTTCCGGGTATGTCAATATTTATTTATAAAACAGATCTGTATTTTATCTGAAGAAAGCGTACCATAATGTGCCTTGGGTGTCCTTGAAATATATATAATAAATTGAATATGGTTTTATAAATATACTTTCCATTTATTAATATATTATAAATATATATATATATATATATATATATATTTATATATATATATATATATATATATTTTAGTTGAAACAGTAAACAAACAGCAATGTGGAAGGGAAGGGGCACTGCAAAATGTTAATATTAGTTTCATGCTTGATACATATATACATACATTTATATATATATATAAGTTTTATAAAATAAGAAGGAAAAATAGACACAATATACCTATTTTTTTTTCGTGCCGACTGTACATTTTCGCTGGTCACTATGCACAAATGTTATATCATAGATATGTAACATTGTTGAGAGGTAAGCCAGCTTATCATGGGAGCACCTCAGGGAAGAGCCCTAACTACATACGTCCGTAGCAAGCGAGAACATCTCAAAAAGGCGGATGGAGACTCTATCACGTAATACACCGGCCAAAAGTATACAAATATACATGAACACGTAAGCCTACACAAACATCTTACACACACACACGTATATATATATATATATATATATATATATATATATATATATATTTTAAAAAAGAGAAATAGGACGAAGGTAAAGAGTTACAAAAGGATTTCATCCACGTATTACCAATTGTTTCATCAGAATTTCAGTCCATTATTGCTACACTATGTCATAATAGTCAATCAAGAAAGATACTGTGACATCCGAATTTTCAAAATACAAAGGTGAAATGACCTTAGGAAATGAAATAAGGGGTAGTAGTGTAAAATAGAGGAACAGAGAGAGTGAGGGTAAAAAGAGAGGGAGAGAGAGAGAGAGAAAAGGGACGGAGGTAGCGATAGAAAGAGAAAGAGATAGGGTGGTGTGAGAGGATTTGTATAGAATATAGTTAAGTTACAAGAAGGGAGGGGAGGAGGATTATGTGCTAAAGGTTGTGGTGAGTAGAGGGAGAGATAAGGAAGATAGAATTTTAAGTGGCATTTGGTAGTGGACAGGCAAATGTTTTACCAGAGAATAGGTGAAGGAAGAAAGTATTAAATTTCATATATAGTCTATTTTTAGGAGTGTAGAATTGTTATTTAGGGTAGAAAAGTAGTCTTAAGATTTAGTTGAAGGTTTGAAGTGTGAGAATTTCGCTTTCAGTTTATGCTGGCAAAAGATTGACCTTTCAATTTTGTTGTTGAGTAGTTGGTGGCCTGAGCTTAGGATATGGAAGAGCTCATTATTACACAACGGGCACGTTTTCATCCCACTCTGGTATGGAGGAGCATGTACGAGTTTGGTCCATTTAAGGGTGTATTGTCGGTTACTCCCTTTTAAGTGCCAAATTTTGTCGGCGATGGTCGTTATGTAACGGCGTTGGGGGTGCTTTATTGCGTAACGATGCGTGTACCAACGAGTTTTGAAGGTGTTTGCAGTGCTGCCTATGTAGTGCCAGGTATGGTTGTCCGACTCAACCGAGCACCCGTACACTAGGCTTGAATGCAAACATTCGTTATTCAATGGACAAGTCTCTGGAAGGTAGCAATTACAATTTCTGTTATGGGCAGTGGTGGAGTTATAGGTGGGCTGGGATGTCTGTGTGAGTGTGTTTTGTGCATACTGTTTGTTAGTGGGTGGTTGTGTATTAGGTGTATTATTGTGTTGAGTGATTGGGGTGTTGTTGTTACGGAGTTTTTGGCGTTGAGCATCTTAATGTGCGCGTCTAGGTTTGGTGCAGTGGAATAATATAGTCTAATGTTTTGGTATTGAGTATACTACTATATTTATGTGAATTTGGAAAGTGTTTTCTTATAATTTTGTAGAATGTGGAAGGTAAGTTAGAGCTAATAGAAGAGTTAAAAATAGGATTATACCAAATGTAAGATCTACTCCGCGTCCTGTTTTGCTTTGATGTTGCTGTTGTATTTGTGGTGTGGTTAGTATTAGGGGTTCTAGGTGCGTGTGTGCGGGTGTTTGTGGGGCGTTTGGCGTGTCTATGGTTATGTGTTTTATAGTTGTGTCGGTCTATGTATTCTAGTTTGTCGGTGTGGCCAGCCCGTTCTAATGCAGTGTTGTAATATTCAGCGTGTTGATCAAATATGTGTTGGTTAGATGAGAGACGGGATATTCTATGTGATATACCATGTGGCACGGACCTTATAATAGATAGTGGGTGGTTAGAGCTAGTGTGGATGTAGGTGAGGTTCTCATTGTTTTTGTGAAAGGGTGTGATAATTTGGGTGTTGAGGTTGAAGGTGGCATCTAGGAAGTTAACTACTTTTGGTACTATATTCGTAGGTGATTTTAAGGCCAAGGCTATCTAGTGTTCTTCTAATGCTCTTACGGGTTCGCTCTATGTTTTGTTTATTCATGTTTTTAAATAATAGGAGAGCGTCATCTCAATATATTCCGCCTTGAATGTAACTAAATTTATTATGTAAGGTGTGGGCTATGTAAATACCAACAATATCCGTAACTTGTGCTGAGTCATTAGCACCCATAGTTATGTCAAAGTTATCTATTCTATCCTTACGTACCCAAAAGTTATTTTCAAATTTAATTATCGTCTTTCTAGCTGATAGGATAATGTTTATTTCGTCGTCGGTTAAGTCAGAGTTGGCTTTCGCAAATGCTAGTGCCTTGTTTAGAGTATCGGGTGATATGGAGGAGTAATAGTCATTTATGTCGAATTGTATAAAGTTAGAGGTATGTTTGTTATCTATACACAATTAAAGGGTTTAATAGGATAGATAACAAAAATACCTCTAACTTTATACAATTCTACATTAATGACTATTACTCTTCCATATCACACGATGCCCTAAACAAGGCACTAGCATATGCGAAAGCCAACTCTGACTTAACCGACGACGAAATAAACATTATCCTAGCAGCTAGAAAGACGATAATTAAATTTGAAAATAACTTTTGGGTACGTAAGGATAGAATAGGCAACTTTGACAAAACTATGGGTGCTAATGTCTCAACACAAGTTACGGATATTGTTGGTATTTACATAGCCCACACCTTATATAATAAATGTAGTTACCTTCAAGGCGGAATATATAGAGATGACGCTCTCCTATTAGTTAAAAACATGAATAAACAAAACATAGAGCGAACCCGTAAGAGCATTCGAAGAACCCTAGATAGCCTTGGCCTTAAAATCACCTACGAATATAGTACAAAAGTAGTTAACTTCCTAGATGCCACCTTCAACCTCAACACCCAAATTATCACACCCTTTCACAAAAACAATGAGAACCTCACCTACATCCACACTAGCTCTAACCACCCACTATCTATTATACAGTCCGTGCCACATAGTATATCACTTAGAATATCCCGCCTCTCATCTAACCAACAAATATTTGATCAACACGCTGAATATTACAACACTGCATTAGAACGGGCTGGCCACACCGACAAACTAGAATACATAGACCGACACAACCATAAAACACATAACCATAGACACGCCAAACGCCCCACAAACACTCGCACACACGCACCTAGACCCCCTAATACTAACCACACCACAGATACAACAGCAACATGAAAGCAAAACAGAACACGGAGTAGATCTTACATTTGGTATAATCCTATTTTTAACTCTTCTATTAGCTCTAACTTACCTTCCACATTCTACAAAATTATAAGAAAACACTTTCCAAATTCACATAAATATAGTAGTATACTCAATACCAAAACAATTAGACTATCTTATTCCACTGCACCAAACCTAGACGCACACATTTAGATGTTCAACGCCAAAAAACTCCGTAACAACAACACCCCAATCACTCAACACACTAATACAGAACCACCCACTAACAAACAGTATGCACAAAACACACTCACACACACTTCCCAGCCCACCTGTAACTCCACCACTGCCCATAACAGAAATTGTAATTGCTACCTTCCAGAGACTTGTCCATTGAATAACGAATGTTTACATTCAAACCCAGTGTACAGGTGCTCGGTTGAGTCGGACAACCAAACCTGGCACTACATAGGCAGCACTGAAAACACCTTCAAAACTCGTTGGTACACGCATCGTTACGCAATAAAGCACCCCCAACACCGTTACGTAACGACCCTCGCCGACAAAATTTGGCACTTAAAAGGGAGTAACCGACAATACACCCTTAAATGGACTAAACTCTCACATGCTCCTCCATACCGGAGTGGGATGAAAACGTGCCCGTTGTGTAATAATGAGCTCTTCCATATCCTAAGCTCAGGCCATCAACTACTCAACAACAAAATTGAAAGGTCAATCTTTTGCCAGCATAAGCTGAAAGCGAAATTCTCACACTTCCAACCTTCAACTAAATCTTAACACTACTTTTCTACCCTAAATAACAATTCTACACTCCTAAAAATAGACTATATATGAAATTTAATACTTTCTTCCTTCACCTATTCTCTGGTAAAACTTTTGCCTGTCCACTACCAAATGCCACTTAAAATTCTACCTTCCTTATCTCTCCCTCTACTCATCACAACTTTTAGCACATAATCCTCCTCCCCCTCCCTTCTTGTAACTTAACTATATTCTATACAAATCCTCTCACACCACCCTATCTCTTTCTCTTTCTATCCCTACCTCCGTCCCTTTTCTCTCTCTCTCTCTCTCCCTCTCTTTTGCCCCTCGCTCTCTCTGTTCCTCTATTTTACACTACTACACCTTATTTCATTTCCTAAGGTCATTTCACCTTTGTATTTTGAAAATTCGGATGTCACAGTATCTTTCTTGATTGCCTATTATGACATAGTGTAGCAATAATGGACTGAAATTCTGATGAAACAATTGTTAATACGTGGATTAAATCCTTTTGTAACTGTTTACCTTCGTCCTATTTCTCTTTTTTTATTACACTCCTCGTTTGTTAGTGTTTCCACCACAGAATCCCTACCAACCTGTTGAGTCACCTTAACGTATATTGATAACTTTCCTCACAACTTGTTCTACCAAGCTTTGGAATATTCCTAATTACTGAATATATATATATATATATATATATATATATATATATATATATATATATATATATATATATATATATATATATATATATATATATATATATATATATATATATATATATATATATGTGTGTGTGTGTGTGTTAGAAAGTGTGGTTTTCTTTTCAAAGTGAAAAATAACCGAGGTGTCCTACACGAGTAAAATTATAAAGAAAAAAAGATGGAATCTAAAATGCAACTGGAGTCTTATTTAAAAAATATATATATATATTTACTTGGTTCCTTTACCGGTTTCGCAGTTCTGCATTTCAAAAGTAGAGTTGAGATGGTGGGGCTGTGGTTTTTCTCACATCTGTGAGAAAAACCACAGACCCACCATCTCAACTCTACTTTTGAAAAGCAGAAGCACTGCGAAACCGGTAAAGGAACCAAATAAATATATATACTTTTTTTTTAAATAAGACTCCATTTGCATTTTCGATTTCATCTTTTATTCTTTATATATATATATATATATATATATATATATATATATACGTGTGTGTGTGTGAAATTTATGGTACGCTGATGTGTTTATGTATGTTTGTATACTTTTGAAATATTAGCAAACATAGACTAGATTTGTTATGCTATCTGGGAAATAGAAATTGATTCACAATTGTAGGATTTTTAGAAGAGTTCTTCGTATTATTCCTCATTATTTTCCTCTATCTTTGGGAAAAGCATCTACATTATATTAACCGTTCCTCCACATTTTAACCTTCAAATTGGAGATCAATCCTTTCACCCGTGAGACCCAAAAGTGTTCCCGTAAATCTCACGCTATATATAAGAATCTGTATACATACATACATACATACGTACATACATACATACATACATACATACATACTTATATATATATATATATATATGTGTGTGTGTGTGTGTGTGTGTGTGTGTGTGTATGTGTGTGTGTGTGTGTGTGTGTGTGTGTGTGTGTGTGTGTGTCCGTTTATACATCTATATATGTATATGTATTTCATGTATATATAGCCGTATATTAAAACCGTAAATGTAAACTCGACGTATCACCTGGCCAATTTTATTTCATGCCTTTGTATTAGCAAAGGTTTATTATTTGCTTCGTTTTCAAATTTAGACTTTGTCTTTCTTAAATGAGCTAATCTACGATTCTACAAGACACGCTTGACGTAAATAATTGAATTGGTTTTCCTATTTGAACATGAGTTATGTTTCAATCTGTCCTCTAGTTGATAGTTATTTAAAAATTGGTTACTTTCCAAAAACCCAATACCATTTTGGGAGATAATTTTCCCAATAGATAAAATACTTTCTTCCTCCATTTAGAAAATTTGAGCGTAGAACCGATTTAATAACAGAGAGGGTGGTCTTTTCTTTCTCGTGACATCGGACGACAGAATGTTTCTTAAAAATATCAGTTCTCTGTCACTAATTAAATGAACGTCTGCCCAGTGCTCCCATTATTACAAAACTTTGCAATCTATCTTCCTTCTGAGATGCATCCTATTGAAGCTTTCGCCTAATTACATACCATAGCATAGATTATATTACAACATCGCTCTCATTTCAGGAATCTTTTTGTCGTCGAAGAAAATATGAACTTTTGTTATATCTTTATCCTGAAAAGTCATATTAGTTTTCATTTTCTCCCCATCTTCTAAATGTCATCTGTCAAATAAATTTCCCTCTAATACAAGCAATTCTCTGCATTAGCTTTCTACAACCTATCCTATACTAATATAAAACTGTAATAAATTTTATAAGCTAAACTAATTCGGTTCTTGTACAGGCAGTATCTCATATTCAAATGAATATAATCTCGAAGCTCTCTTAAATCTATGCAATATTTCCTTTGGGAATAATGAGCAGTGGAAGACAATGAAAATTCTCCAACCATTTTAACAGAGCAATACGGTTTCTCTTCCCAATCGAAACTATATCATCTCAGTTACATCGTTCTTTATTTCTTGAACAGTCAGAATCTCGCAATTTCTTCGTCCTCCTGCATGTCCATGGAATTTACTCAATTCAAAGAAACCATTTTTTGTGAATGGCAAAACTTATACGGCAAAAAAGTTTCAGTTCCGGCATTTATTACTTTAATATCCTAGCGAGAAGCATACATGTCAAAGTATGTTATATGTTCATTACCCAAAATAAAGGATACTCAGGTAGAGACGCTACTTCTCCGAACTGAGTGATTACAGCAACGATAATATGAGCATGTAGTCAGAATATCACGGGAAAGAATCGCTGCACAGATTCTACGGGCACAACCAGCCGGAAGGAGACCTAGGAGTAGACCCAAGGCAAGTTGGTTGGATGACAACCAGGAGCTGGTGACGCTTGGAGATCCAGCCGTATCAGTTGGAGACAATTGCTTCTGACAGGGCCCGTTGGAATTCTACCCCCATGACATTCGAAGAAGAAGAAGAAGAAGAAGAAGAAGAAGAAGAAGAAGAAGAAGAAGAAGAAGAAGAAGAAGAAGAATAAGAAGAAGAAGAAGAAGAAGAAGAAGAAGAAGAGGAGCACTCATGTACAATCGGACTAATCTAAGCAATTACTAGTGGAAATATGAATGTCAGAAGAACAAGTTGTAAAGGCGATCCTTTAACAGTTATGGCGTTTTATGATCATCGCTATCTTAGTTTATCTAAATGTTCATGACACGGATTAAATCATACCTATCGTACTTCACCAACGTTCGATACTAAATATAGCCGGTCAATACACTCTTGCATCTATCGACCGAAGCAAAAGCCTGAGCAATGGTTGACCAGCAGTCACCCATGCATGCCAGTTTCCCCTCTCGAAGCCATTGGCCGATATATCTTCGCACTAGTGACGTCGCAACTCATTTCTAAAGCTGTGTAAACAGGAACAATGTGAAATAAAGTGTCTTGCTCAAGAACGCAATACAAAGTCTGGTCCGAGAGTCAAGTTCACAACCTCACGAATGTAAGCCCGACACACTAACCACAACATATTTCACTCAATATATATATATATCCACTCACACTATGCTAAACCCATGATCTCCAAATACCTGATACTCAAAAACTCAGCAATGTCCAGTAGTGCTAAGTTTAATATTCTGATGCAGTTCTCTGGCTACAACCAAAGAGACCGAATCAGAGTATACGAAGGAGCCACGGAGAAGTATAAGACCCTCATAGAACTAGACATGAAAGGAATTTGCCCATTATACAGGAGCAAATCATGGAATAGCTTAGACAGGACTAGACATAAGATAGGGAAAGCCACCCCATGGTACGACAAACAGAGATACCAGAGTGTCATGTTGGTGGACGCTACCCCTGGAGGGAAATTAGCTAACCAGTGTAGAAAGGCCCGGAGAAAGATCCACTTAAAGATTAAGGTGGTAGAAAAGCCAGGAACCACCATAAAATCCCTGATCAGCTAAATCTACCCTTTTAAGAAAACCCACTGTACTAATAGGAAATGTATTATATCTAAAGTAAACCCCCGGATAAACTGTAAAACTAGAAACGTAGTCTATAGCATAAGATGTACAGAGGGTACTTGCAGAAACATGACAACAGCATACACAGGCGAGACAGCTCGTAGCATAGGTGGAAGGATAGACCAACAATGGGGGGAACAAAAAGGACGAAAACAAAGTTCAGTACTATACGAACATGCCAGATAATAACACGAAGGTAACATAGACAACATAGACATTAGAATAATATCTAAACATAGAAATGACCCAGCAGATAGGCAAATCAGAGAGGCCAGCGAAATAGAACTGTATACATACATACATATATGTAGACAGACGTACTGTAGTATGTATATATATACATACATTCACACATATATATATTTATGTGCGTATGGGTTTACCGAACATTTATTATAATCTTCGGTTTGTTTGTAAATAAACATCCCGAATTACGCCGTACAGTGTTCGGCAACCATCGTTACCCCTTTCGTTCAACACTGACAGAGGAACGATGAACTAGTTTCAAGCTTATTAGCTATCGTCAGCACCGTATACCTTCCTGTCAGATGATTGAACGTTTGAAAGTATATACTTTCCCTATGTATATTAACGGCTGAGCGGACTAATTTGCATATCGAGAGAGTTAGTCGGGCGGGCGTACCGAAAACAATAAGTGGAAAATAATGAAATGAAATTTCATTTCATTCTTTTCCACTTATTCTTTTCGGTACGCCCGGCCGACTAATTCACTCCATATGCAAATTACGCTGCTCAGCCGTTAATATACATAAGGAAAGTATATACTTTCAAATGTTCAATCATCTGACAGGAAGGTATACGACGCTGACGATAGCTAATAATCTTGAAACTAGTTCATCGTTCCTTTGTCAGTGTTGAACAAAAGGGCAACGATGGCTGCCGAACAACGTACGGGGTAATTCGGGCTGTTTATTTACAAACAAACCGAACATTATAATAGATGTTCGGTAAACCCATACGTACATAAATATATATATGTGTGAATGTATGTATATATATACATACTAATGTGCATCTGTATACATATATGTATGTACGTATACATACATATATTTAAGTAACGGCCGTACTAAGAATGAGAAATGAAATTTCATTTCATTCTTTTTCATATATATATATATATATAAAAACAAATAACGAAACGAAATTAAATATCGTTTCGTTTGTAACTCACTTTTGTATGACTGACGCTTAAACAATTAAGTTAAAAATGTACATCCACATATGTATACTGAAATACTAGTAGGCATATGAATACACACACGTGTACATATGTAGATGTACCGAGTTTTTCACTGGTCACTTTACTGTGAGTGTCCAGCTATACTGTATTTAAACACACAGACAAACCGGTTTCTAGAGTCATACTGGTTTTTGAGGAAACACCTTTCCTCTATTCTTCAGAAAGCCAGACAAGGAATATTGGACTAGTTTCGATGTTGTTACATCTCATCAGCAATATTTACCTATCTTCCGGCCTTTCTAGAGAATCGTAAAAGCACATATCGTAATATGCTTTTTCTATGAAAATTAGTAGTGGGCAGACTAATTTGCATAGAGCGTGAGTACGTACCGGTTCAACGGAGACGATAAAAACAAATAACGAAACGAAATTAAATTTTGTTTCGTTTGTAACTCACTTTTGTATGACTGACGCTTAAACAATTAAGTTAAAAATGTACATCCACATATGTATACTGAAATACTAGTAGGCATATGAATACACACACGTGTACATATGTAGATGTACCGAGTTTTTCACTGGTCACTTTACTGTGAGTGTCCAGCTATTCTGTATGTAAACACACAGACAAACCGGTTTTTAGAGTCATACTGATTTTTGAGGAAACACCTTTCCTCTATTCTCCAGAAAGCCAGACACGGAATATTGGAGTAGTTTCGATGTTGTTACATCTCATCAGCAATATTTACCTATCTTCCGGCCTTTCTAGAGAATCGTAAAAGCACATATCGTTATATGCTTTTTCTATGAAAATTAGTAGTGGGCAGACTAATTTGCATAGAGCGTGAGTACGTAGCGGTTCAACGGAGACGATATATATATATATTTATATATATAAAAATAACAGATTAAAGTTTAAGCAAAAATCGGTGCTTTCACCCTTAACGGGATATTCTGTTTCCGAAGATCACGTTAAGTGTGAAAGCAGCGATTCTTTGCTTAAACTTCAATCTGTTATTTTATTAAATATTTGCCCTACGGTTATATATATTTGATGTATATTTATTATTATCGAGCCCTCTTTGGATTTTAGTCTTCAATTTTATTATTATTACTATATATACATATATATAAACATATATATATATATATGTATATATATATGTAAATATATATATATATATATATATATATATATATATATATATATATATATATATATACATATATATATATATACATATATATATACAAATATATATATATATATATATATATATATATATATATATATATATATATATATATATATATATATATATATATATATATATATATATATATATATATACACGATAGTAATAAATGGAAACTATATTTATAAAACCATATTTATTTCATCATATATATTTCAAGGATACCAAGTTAAATTATGGTATGCCTTCATCAGACAAAATACAATATATAACAGTTTTATAAATAGACATTGTCGTACTCTTTTAAAAGTGACCGTTGCTTTTGGAGGCCACCAGGATAGTCGTTTGTTTACTTTAGTAAGTCATAGTGTTATGAGTAAGTAAAAAGATGGAGAGGGGGAGAGAAACGTAGAGAAAAGAAAGGGAGAGATAGATAAAGAAAAAGAAGAAAGCAAAAAGAAAAGAGAACAGAGGAAAATAACGGGGAGATATCAAACCATCAGACAGAGAAAAAAACTTAACAGAGTGATATTTAGAGATAGAGAGAGGAGGAAGAGAACGAAAACCTCAAGTTATGTCATATTAAGTTGAGTTAACAATTGAGATGAAATGAATAAATAAAATTAGAAATATTAATATTCATGAATGGAATATAGATATATAATATGAGAAATTACACATTGTTTAATTATGATTAGATATTTAGTTTAAAAATTGAGATCAATATATTAAAAATTAGAATTTAAACATTATAAAATATATATATTGCTAGAGAAATTACCTATCGTATATCACATACACATAGGCAAAGGTACATAAATATATATATATACACACTCACTCAGAAAATACACATTATCTCTACTCCCGAATATAATATATACATACAAAGCATAAGTGATTTTTTATTTATTGCTATACATTCCTTGTGTTATTAATTAAAAATTAAAAATTGTTAGTATATATATATAAATGTATAGGATTAACTTTCATGCATTTATGGCTGTTATAATCATAAAAAGCATATAACACATGTATATGCATGTCAACACACATATATAGATACATAAGCCGCATACAGACATAAGTATACATCAATATACAACATAGTACAATTGAGTATGTAAAATACAAAAGGATTATATTTTGGAAATATAATGATATCAATATAACTTAAAAGGCAAACGAATTCTACAAATATCAAAATACCAAAATATCCCAAAATATTATAGAATATTTTAAGTTAAAATAATATGTTTAATATATTTAGTATAGAAATTTATCTTACGTATATTTTAATCAAGATATTGAAAGGACAAACTTTTGAAAATCAGCTATCAGAATAAAAATAAATCTAATAAAAAAAATATGAGAAGCTATCAGGATAAAAAAATCTAATAAAAAAAAAAAAATAAATGAAAAAAAAAAAAAAAAAATAATAATAATAATAATAATAATTAAAAAAAAAAAAATAAATAATAAAAAAAAAATAAAAAAATAAAAAATAAAAAAAATAAATAAAAAATAAAATGAATATAATAAAAAAATAAAAAAAAAAAATAAAATAAAATATATCAATAAATTTAAAAACAAGGATTCTACAGATATCAAAATATAAAAAAATGAAAAAAAAAAAAAAAAAAAATTAAAAATAAAAAAAATAAATAAAAAAAAAATGAAAAAAAAAAAAATAAATAAAAAAATAAAAAAATAAAAAAAGTTTAAAAAAAAAAAAAATTTTAAACAATTTTAAAATATAGAATATTTCAAGCTAAAATATGTTTAGTATAGAAATTTATCTTACGTATATTTTCAAGATATTGAAAGGATAAACTTTTCTAGAATAGTTGATTATATTTATAATTATATTTATGAAGAACATTTATACTTGGGTTCTTAACCAAAGAAAATGAAAAAGGTGAAGGAATCTAATGATTTATCGACAGGTTTCATATATTAACTAAATTACTTAATTAATTAAACTACATTTTAAATTTATATTTATATTTAAACGTTGAGTTCAATCTATGTCTGCAGCAACTGAATAAATTATTCCTTAAATTAAGGGAATTTTTGGTCTTTAATATAAAAAATATTTCCTCTAGACAAAGATCACAATTTTCTGAAGAGGAACTAAAAGGAGTAGCTTGAGAAATAATTATCCAAATCAGCGAATATTCAATATTATCTCGTTTTAGGACCCATAATAGGCTAGATAGCGAAGTTGAAGATTTTTTGTTTGGATCTGTAAAATAATTTTTATGATTATTGAAGCGGGATTTAAATTCTGTAGAGGTAGAACCGACATAATTAAATTAATTTAAATTAGTTTTAACATTACAATTATGAACTACATTTTTAGCTAAGCAGTTGTTATTTAACGGACAGTTGGATTTATTTCTACAGTTACAGTTATTCGATTGAATATTGCTTGGGTTATTATTGGTATTTTGGTTAGGTTTTAAATTTCTATTATTAATTCTATTAATAGTTTGCGCTAAATTGTTGGTGTAAGTTAATGTTATAGTATGTCTATTAAAAATTGAGTAATATTTATGTGTTCTAGGGAACCGTTTGTCAAGAGCTTTAAAGAATTGTTTAGCAATAGGGGTTGTAATATTTAGTGAGAAAGGAAGAGCGAACCATAATATATTCTAGTTCTATTTCTTTTTCAGCTTTCGGAGTTATTGTAATATTTTCTATTATAGTTGTTGAAATTGTTACCATAATTAAAGTTGTTATTATTTTGGTTATTTTGTATATTATTATTATTATCGATGTATTTAATTTTATTTCTATATCCTGCTCTACCTAACGCTTCGTTGTAATAATGCGTTTTTTTCATCAAATATATTCTTATTAGATGAAATTCTTGAAATTCGTTCTTGAACAAAGTTCACTATAGTATTTTTAACGGATCTGGGGGTGATTAGAGTTAAAATTGACATAATTTAAGTTTTCATTTAGGTTGTGAAATGGATAATGAAGACATGTGTTGAGATTTAGTGTTACATCTAGAAAATTGACTATTTTATGGTTATTCTCTATTTCTACTTTTAGATTAAGGTAATTAAAAACTTGTATAATTTGTTTTCTTTTTCTATTTAGTTCACAGCTATTATTTTCTATAAGTAGAAATGTTATTAATATCGCATATCTACTCCAAATATTCGTCGAGTGCTTTATATCAGTTATAAAAATATTTGCTTGTTGTATCCCAACAATTTAAATAGATTTTTTGCATATATATATATGTATATATGTATATATACATATATATATATACATATATATATACAGATATATATATATATGTAGATAAATCTACCAAAATATACGGTAGTGTCCAATCCGTATGAAGAACTCAATGTAATCCGAATATCATGAAAAGAGAAGATGAATTCAAATTTTTTTTTCTTCCCATGAAAAATACAGGAAAACAGAGTCAAGAAAAATAATGAATAAAAACAAAGAAACAGTTCCTTATATTAAACAATTCATCATTTTACGATCGTTTCTAGGATATATATGTTTGTCTTGGTATGTATATCATATAGATCTATGTAAAATGTTTACAAACTATTAGAGGGAATATACATACCTACACATATATATGCTGTCTTCAGAAATAATGATATTTGTTTATTGAAAAAACCCAGCAACGATTTAATATAATAGGTCTGTTTGGGAACAGGTTTTGAATTGACCAATAGAAATGTAGTAAGTAGTCAAGATGGTAGAATAGTAGTAATAGAACTTTAATTTAGGGGTAGAGGAAAGCAGATTTCAGTTTTTAATGGAAAGAGTATGATGAATGAAAAGATTATTTTAGGGATGAAAATAGGTCAAGTCGGTAAAAGGTACACGAAAAATTGATCTTATAAAAGAATAATGCTAATGTAAATATCTAAGGAAATAACATTTTACCATAAATGTGTTAGTGAAAAATATCAATCTTATTTAAAATATAGGGAATTTACATCTATAAAAAGAAAAGAAATTAATTAAATTGATAGGTATATTTATATTGATAAATTTATATTAATTCATATAGATATCACAAATAAGAGTTAGATGTAATTGAAGAGTGCTGTTAAAAGCGAAGGGAAAATAAAAAAAATACTAATAATAATTATTGGGGGGGGGGGGATTTATTAGTGAGAAATAACAAATTTATATAGATTATAAGGAATATAGAATCATAACCTGACATTAAACTAGTTTATATGTATACGTATTGGTATACATTTTAGGAAAAGATAGCTGTAACAGGGAAATAAATTATGCAGTTCATTAGTAGTAGAATATTAATTATAGGTTAACTAATTTAACAAAAAAAAAAAAAAAAAAAAGTGTTATTATAATAATTTCTAAAGTGTATATTAATTAGGTTTATAATATTTAAAAGTTATTCTCGATTTATGATTACATGATATAATTAATTCCTGTCGTTTATTTAATAGGATATCCTTAGATTTCATTATTTCAAAAAGTTCCTGGGAACATAATCCACATTCATATCTATTATTTTGATCAGGGGGGGGGGGGGGGCTTTTGAGCACACTCCAGGTCAGGTCATAATCTATATTCCTTTTTCTATAATTATTAATTATTTCAGCTAAAGATGTTTTAATAGCTAATGCGGCATTTTTAAAACTGTGTTTGTGGGTATTAAATCTTACTTTAAATTGGTTAGAAGTAGCTCCTATATATGAATAAGTTGAGTCCTTAGTGTTAATTTTACATTTATATACTATGTTATTAATAAGGCAATTTCATATTAATGGGCAATTTGCTTTGTTTCTACAGTTACAACCTCGTGAATGCTGTATCAGAGGAGATAGTCAAATTAGGTGTGGAATTTTCACGACTTGTTGTATGTGAATGAGATGTTGGTTTGCTGTGGTTTATTTTAGTATTATGGTTAGTTTGTTGTATTGGTGGTATATTCATGTTTTTCTTACATGTATATGCATTATAGGCACTTATATTTTGTTGTATATTTTTGGTTGTTGAGTAGGAGAATTTAACTGTTGATCTATTTAACATTTGATGGTATTTGTGGTTTGGCGGGAAGTTTTTCTCTAGGATAGTAAAAAATTGTTTAGGTATATTATCTTTAATTTGTAGATTAAATGGAGCATTATACCAAGGAACTCGTCTATTACGGTTTCGATGTTTTTTTATTATTTTTATAGGATGTATCCTGATGTTTATTAAGAGAATTATTGTTAATGAATTTATTACACATATTTTTAGTTAGATTCATTGATTTAGGGGTTTTAGCCTGTTTATTAGGAATTTTATTATTAACATATATTGGAGTATTAGGATGAATAGTTTTTTGAAAGTTACTATATTGTATATTAGAAGAGTTAGAGAAATTAAGTCTATGTTTGTATTTTTGGGTATAGTGTGACTGGCATTTAGGTGTGTATATTTCATTTGGTGTTTGTTGGTAATATTGGGTTGTATGTTTGTAGTGTTATTGGTACAAGGTATATATACTAATTTGTTTTTGTGGCCACTTCTAGCTAAAGCTTCGTTATAAAAGGTCGCATTTTTATCAAATACATCCTGGTTAGACGAAAGGTTAGAAATTCTGAGTGAGATATTATATGCTAGGTTTTTAAGGATAGATTTAGGGTGATTAGATTGTGAGTGTATGTAATGTAAGTTTTGGTTAGGTTTATGGTAAGGTTGGTAGATACCCGTAGTTAAGTCTAATGTTATATCAAGGAAATTAACTACTTTACTTGTGTTTTCAAATGTAATATCTAGACTATAATAATCTTTGAGGAAAGTTCTAATAAATTTATTATTTTTTTCAATTTCTGATAGGCTAAGCTTATTGGAAAGAAGAAGACAGTCGTCACGATATAAACCACCTATAAGGTGGGGAAAAGATGCATTTATGTTAAATAGAAGAAAGAGGCCCACAAGATCGGTAATTTGGGCAGAATCAGTTGAGCCCATAGTAATGTCGAATAGATTACTATATGTGTTTCTGGTCCAGTATTCTTTTTGAAATTCCAGTAGTGTTTGTCTAGCATGTGTGATAATATTAATGTCATCCATAGTTAAGTTTGATCTATTTTTGTCAAATATCAAGGCTTTGTTCAGGAGTATAGGTGATATAGAGGAATAATAAGTATCTATATCGAATTGTAGAAATGAAGCAGAAGATTTATTTCTAATATTATTAAACCAGTTAATTACTTGGAATGTGTTTTCCCAGAGTTGTAAATTAACATGTTTTCTTACTTGTGGGATGACTCTATCTAAAAATGTTTTACTAATGATGCCAATATCAGATTTGGAAGGGCACATAAGCCTTATAGAAGGATTAGAGTTAAAGTTAGATTTGTGATCTTTCAGGTTAAAATGTGGTTTTTTCAGTGCCAAAGGTTCAGTTCTATCTTCAATATTAAGTCTATTTACTATGTTGTGTGTTTTGTTGTTGATGTTGGTAAGTGCCACATTGTTTGTTTTTTTATAATTTTTCCTGAGTTCTTTATATATGAACTCATTGTAATTATCAATATCCATGTGATACAGGTTTCCAGTTTTGTCAGAGTGGACATGGATTGTGTTAGATATTTTTAGATCCAATAGGGTAGAATCAAGATCCCTTTGAAAATTAGATTTATACTTCTTAAATTTGAGGTGTTTGATTAAGTTATATATATATATTCATGTATATATACCAGGAAAGGAGGGCTGAAAATATAGTGCTTTGATCGCTGTTACAAAGGCCTTGTCAAAGGCCAAACTTTCAAGTTCTTTTTACATGGCTTAGAAATACTGAAGTACCACTGCAATAAGTGTGTAAATCCTAGTGGTTAACATGTTGAATAAAATCATTATTAACTGATCCTCCTGTATTTGCTTTTACCAACCGACATGAAATTTTCACACTCGTGTAAATATATATATATACACACACATCCACACTGACACCGCCTATATTTGTTTGTATATATATATATATATGTATATATATAAATGGAGAGAGAGAGAGAGAGAGAGAGAGAGAGAGAGAGAGAGAGAGAGAGAGAGAGAGAGAGAGAGAGAGAGAGAGAGAGAGAGAGAGAGAGAGAGAATGCAGGTAAAATTCCCCGAGATCTCCATGTTTCTATTCAATGGCTGATACTACCTTACTGGATCAACTCAAATAAAGGAGTTAGTTGACCCATAAATGGGGCCCTAACACATACTACTGCTCCGGGCATGAGGAAACCTTTAAGTGAAAACAACTAAGGTGTAACTACACTTTGCCCACATCTATTGAACCGTACTGGAGCCTTTGTACTGGACACAATTTAATGTCAAACCCATGAACACGCACACACATACACACACACACATACACACACGCACACACATACACACACACACACACACACGCGCACACACACACATACACACACACACACACACACACACACACACACACACACACACACACACACACACACACACACACATATATATATATATATATATATATATTTATACACATACGCTTATCACGATGATTTATCGAACGAATTTTCCTAGCAGCTGTAGTTAACGAACAGATTTACATTGAAAGATGTTCTGTCAATTTTTATCCAACATGATATGGAAAAAAAAGCATTTATGACGGTAGTATTGCCAAGGTAGACATATTTACATTGAAGTTTGTATCAGGAGATATCGACCAACATCTAATAATTCCGTGTACAGGAATATATTTCAAATTTCGATACCGATGCTAGCTATTTCACTTCAACTATGTTCATATTATTCTTGGCGAAATGTTGAATCCACTAACATTATTGAAATAGTTTGCTTAGAAGAACGACAGAAAAAGAATGGTAATATTTTATGTTTCTCATCTAAGAAGGTAGCAAAGAAAAAATAACGAATAGAAAAACAATGATAGCACACACTTTGGTGTTAAACCGAATAAACAGGAGCTTGTATGCTGCTTTGTTTTGTTTTGAGAAAAAAAAAAAAAAACGATGAAATCTTTAAGCAGAAAACAACACAAATAAAATAAATCATATCCATTGATATTAACATCAAAATTAACGGAAGCAACAATAACAGCAACAACATCAATGTATACGAAAGTGACGACGTGAAGACAGGCGAGATATCAATAGAAAACAGCTTATTATATATCCCTATTTATATCCCATATTTATCGATAAAACTGCCAAGTAGCAATCCCTTTGGTAATTCTGAGCAAAAAATACATAATACAGTAATCCTTTTTCGCGAAGATTTCTTCTTAAATGGTTTAAAAGAAAATGATAAAAAGTAATATATTTCTAAAACCAGATCAATGAAACGCTTCATCCAATATATTTTCCGTATATTTAGTTTTAAAATATCGAATTTCAAACGAATGATTTTCTTTAGAAATAAAATGTAAGACTAAATATAAATTAATATAAAATAGTGGAGATGTATTTGTTTTGCGGATGAAAACTAGTTATACTTACTGAAGATGTCACAGAAATGTGTGACGAAAGAACTTATTGTAATTATGTTTTTAACTAATGGTCAATAAAAGACAAACATTGAGTGCCAGCTAATTTATTTATGAAAATATACTGAAGCAAAAAACCAATCCAAACCAAAGAGTGAGTGTATTTTACTATGTTTCGGCAATAGTAAGTCAACGTGACATTCCTCAAATATAACAATATAATACAAAATAATCACAGAAATGGAAAATATTTCGCGCAAGAATACAAAATCTAAATCACCCATGGCAGACGTGTTCAGATACTGCTAGATCAGCTGATGGAGTCACATTAATTTAGATATTATGTCTCGAGTCTATATCTAGATAAAAATATGCACGTAAATACAATTAAATAAGTAAGTGATGATGTTCTCTCTCTTTCTTTCACTGCCTTCGTCTATCTCACTCTCCCCATCTCTCACTATTATAGGCAAATGGGGACCAGTGCGCTAACCACCTCACGTGCCCGGTGGACCGAATAGAGAAGGTGTTTCCCTGGAGGATATTGAGGAATAGGTGTTGGAAGAGTTATTCCGGCTCACGAGGCTCGCACCTGCGAGTAGCCAACTCCGTGTCATGGTGGACAGTAATTATGTGGTCCTATGGCCAAAGACACCTGACGTCTCCACTGCTAGATATTGTCGAAAAACTTTACAATCATCGTTGTCTCCCTAGATGTATATAATTATCTTAATACGGATATATTTTGGAGGGACATGTCTACCTTGGATTGGTGAGGAAAATGTTCGCTTCATGGATTCGTTTACGTCAGTAAAGATGTATGTTAATCATTTCTAAATTTTTCAATATTAATTTTGTGGGGATCTACACAGCAGGTCTAATCTGCCACATTATATTAATGGCAATTATACTACAACTTCTAAGAAATTATGAGTTAAGAAAATAGTGATTTACAGTTTTAAAATAAAAGGCGAAAACTGAATAATATAATACATTAGTTAACCAATTGAATACACCTTTCAAACTAAACAACCTGTTTATACTCTTAATATTAGATGGATTAATTTGAATGGCAATAGAATGGCAGAATTCGTATACATCTTCATTATATTGTTTACATTGTTGAATTATATCCCACAAATTCTGTTGTTTCCATCTGAAGATAAGTATATAGTTATCAGTAATACACTAATCCGATTTAGTTGAGTATACTTACTCGTAAGTAGAATATGTAGGACATCAATAATAATGAACGCCATAGAATGCTCGGCTTGGTAACAAAAAACTGTTAAAATATTTCAATAACCAATGCAAGTCACTCAATATCCAGTTGAACTAGGAATCTAGTAGTTTATTAAACAGAAAATTGAGCATTGCTTTCTATGTAGTTTTATTGTTCAATATATAATTTAGAATGTTTTAAACTTCATAAAATCATCGATAAATTTATAAAGATTATGGTCACTTTGTGCAAACAGAATTTTACGAAAATTATTAACAACCTCATCATAAGAGTTTAGAGTAATTCTCTCAAACACATTTTCTGATAGTTTATCAGTAGAACACCTGAATTCAGATGATTTTCGTTTCCTAAATAACCTGGAGGGAATTAGAACAGACGTGGGATTATTTGAAATAGATTCGCATCCTGTCCACAGGCAATTTCTCTCTGAATATGAGAGGAATTAAATATAGAACAAATACAGAGCTTCAGTGGATATTAAGGATATTTGCTTTACAGGCATTCGTTAAGACAAAGATACAAAACAATGACCATATATAGAGTGGCATGAGTGACGGATTAGTACAACTGTATAAGCAACAGTTTGGTGGGACAGGAGCTGAGCGAACGTAATTATTGACTGATTAGATTAGCACAACATAATTGTTTCTACTTTTAAGCACAAGGCCAGCAATTACCCAGTGCATTACTTGTACTTTATTTTACTGACCAAAATAATGAGATGACCAACATAATGAAATGAGTTGAAGTTCTACGCAAAGCATTTATGGACAGAAACTGTTCCATAACAGGATTTACAGGAAATTACTTTCATAAGGCAGAAATTAAACAACTTGATAGTGGTAGATGAGTTGGGATATTGGTCACAGGTGAGATATTGAATCGGTCTCTCTTAAACTAATATATATTTAAGGGGTGCAGGGACTGCTTTTATTGTAATATGCATTGACATTCCTGAGGAGCATTGGAGAGGGAAAAGATAGAGATGTTGGAAAGAGCATGAGAGACGGAAAAAGACAGTGATGGAAAGAGAGACGAAGAGAGAAATGGAGAAAAAGGCGGAGAGAGATGGTGTGAGAGATAGAAAGATAGAGGGAGTGAATTAGTCGAGGATGGAGAGATAGATAGAGATAGAGAGAGTGAGACAGGGAGATGGAAAGACGGATAAATTAAGTCATTAAGACGAATCTGAGATATTCAAGCTGTATATGGTGGCGCTAGGGCAGCTGAGTTTGTAGCCGATTTAATATCAAGTAGAAGAGAATTATTGGTTGATGAATTCCATGCTAGTGAGATGAGTGACTGAAAACTTGGTTATTTGGAGCGGCATACAATACATTAAGAAAAGACGTCGGAATATAGAGTGCAACCTGAACAAACATAGATCTGCTTAGTATATAAGAACCATATGAGAGTAAATGTAGTTATTTTAATGTGGATGTCTGATGATTTTAAGCCCTGCTTAATCAGAGCAGTGATGAAATGTTTCAGTCAGGATCGCCCCATCTTATTCTTAGGCATTGTATTGAGATCTACATTATCCGTTGTATCTTTCCTTTTTAGTAAGATGGAAGGCTATGATTTAAAGTTTGTTTGACATTTATTTGGTACACATCTAAACGGAATCCTTGACGATGCTGTACGCTCTGAATTCAACTTTACTTTCATCCTTTAGATGAGGATGAAAAGTGTCAACCCAATACCAGGATTTATTATTCCTGTATATTCTCAAATTATTTCTATCCCTCCTCTGTTTCTCTCTTTCTCTGTAAGAAATCGCCTGAGATCCGATCTGGTGGAGCGGTAGTCACCGTCAGATATCACATGCCCAAGGAACGTTGTTTTGCATTAAGGTGACCCTCTACGACATCTTGAAATATTCCGGCTCCCTACATACAAACATTAACCATTAGAAACGCATTGCGTAGGCAGGGCTGTGGAATAAAAGGAAGAAGAAACATACAAGAACCTCTGAAGAGGTAAGTGAAGTTACAGGATTCGTCGCAGTACAATAAATATCATATCTTGATATTTTGCATTTATAACGTAGAAACAGGTATATTTCATCTTGATATAAATGTTTCCTTACGTGTGCTCTAGGTTCTGCTGCTGCATTCGATTCTATTTACTAGATTAGTAATATAGACATTCAATTATTAGAAAAGTTATATACAACTATTTTTTACGACAAAGGAATGTAAAATGAATAATTGAAAGCTATAAACAGCATCATTTATTCTTCAGCAGCAAAGTAAACCTACGCAGACACAATTGTTGGAGTAAAATAATCCTTATTTTAATGGATAAAATATTACACTAATGGTAACAAAACTAAAGCAAGTTATAATGATATATTTGTCATCCACCTTGGAAATACAAAAGCTGGAACAATTGTGAATATATCCTTAACAGGAAAATGTTTCCTTGAACACTTGAAATAACATTGATCCAACATACTTGAGTAGCCAGGTGGTGGAAATCATTCACCATTCTGTACCGACTTCAGTCTAATTATGTCACTCTAAATGCTACAACGTTAAGCAAATATAGTATAGTCCACTTGTTCCAACCAAAAAAACATATATTTTCATAAATTAAACGTGTTGTCTCCCCCCCCCTCTCTCTCTCTCTCTCTCTCTCTCTCTCTCTCTCTCTCTCTCTCTCTCTCTCTCTCTCTCTCTCTCTCTCTCTACTATATATATACACACACACACACACACGCGCGCGCACACACACACATACATATATATATATATGTGTATATATATCTATCTAAGGCGGGTAAAATTCCCGAGATCCATGGACGAGTTCTCTCCAACGGTCTCTGTCCCTCATTATCGCTGCCATATCCTGCATCTCCAACAGACCAGTGTCTGTCCTTAGGGCATCAACATATGTTAACCTTGGTCTTCCTCTTCTAGTGTGTCCATGTAGGGGCTCCCAAAGGAGCACTGAGTGCAATGTCAACTCTGGATGTCGGTGAGCATGTCCAGCCAACCTCAGTCTCCTCTGTGTCACTTTTGAGCTGACTTTTGGGATGCTCCCATACAGCTCTGAGTTTTTCATCCTCAGTGTATACTGATTAATGTTCAGAGCCATCCTCAGCATTCTCGTGTAGCACCCATCCACCATATATATAACGAAGGAAATATGGTAAGGAACCAGATGGACCATTACGCATCAAAGTACTCAATACTTAGGGTAGTAGAGTGGGTAATAGGAACGAGTAGGACCCCGACGGCTGAGATCAAGCCGTTTCGACGTCTAATTCTGGAATTAGCCGTCGAAACGGCTTGAGCTCAGCGGTCGGGTCCTACTCGTTACTATATATATATATATATATATATAAATATATATATATATATAAATATATATATATATATATATATATTTATTAGTTAAGCAAAACAAGACCACAAATTTCACAAGGAAGACATTATTAAAATATTGTCAACATATTTTAGTTTGATGTAAGGAATGTAGAGAATAATAATAATAATATTAATAATAATAATGTCCGTTTACAATTGTTTCGCTCCTCCATATTATATTTCTGGATCAGATGGCTATATATCATAATTGATCCGGTTCAGTTGAAAATAATTAACATATTTAAAAAAACAGAGAGGCTCATCGGAACTTCAAAGGAATATAAATAAAAATAATGGGATAATGTTACATAATATAATGTTCCATATATTGGTCTTTACTATGGTGTCTTGGTTGAATCAGTTGTCAGCCATAATCAAGCAGTATTCATCTGTCGAGGCTGCATTGTGTCAGATCTGCCTATGGGTAACAAGATGGCTGCCAAAGGGCATATTTACCGTACTAATTATAGGGTGGTTTCAGGGGAAGTAACTTCTCGATAGATTAGAAATTGTGGGTGTTTATAGATAAGTGCTAATTTTTATATTTGTTTAATTGAGAGACAATGTACGGGAGGTAACTTATACTTATCTAGTTGTTCATAGTAATTTAACGTATTAGCTACAAGTAAAAATGGGGCTACATGACTAAGTTGGGTCAAACATTCTTAACAGAAAAGCCCAGGCTTTGGTTAAGGACTTGCATCTGGATAGATTTACCCACCCTTATGTACCAACAACCCCACGGTTCTCTCTCAATGATCACAAGCCAACATTTATAGAAAACCCATCCATTAGACTCATAAGCCCAACCACATCTGACCTGGGCCGCATCAATAAGAACATACTTGATAGGATAATCCCTGGGCTACGGGATGATACCTCCTACAAGCAATTTATGAGGTTCATCCAATTTGACATATACAGCTATTACGCGTCAATAACCCCGGAACTGCTCAACAAATCATTAGCCCTAGCCACCACCAATTCGGACATAACCAATAATGATATTAACATCATACTTATGGCTAGGCAGACTATCATTGAATTCAACGGAGCACTCTGGACTAGAAAAGATAGAACAGACAACTTTGACATTAGGATGGGCTTAAGTGACTCCGTGCAAATTAGCGATTTAGTTGGGATTTACCTATTACGTAACATTTGCTAAAGAAACAATTACATAGATTCTTCAAAAATAACGGTCTCTCTATCACCATCGAGCCGAACCATAAAGTAGTAAACTTCCTAGACGTCACCCTGGAGCTCAACAATAACCTTTATAACCCTTACCATAAACCAGGTGAAATACTCACATATATTAGCCCACACTCAAACCACCTACCGGCAATAATCAGAGCAGTAATCAAATCTACCTCCTATAGGATCTCAATGCTATCAGCAAATTAATAAGGCTCTCTCTGAATCTGGTTATAAACAATCAATTTATTACATACCTAAATGCCATAACACAGCAATTCACCATAATAAACTTAACACTAGAACTAGAAATACCTTAGCATATAGCCAGATTCGCCGGAATTTTAGCAGTAACAGCACCTATACAGGGAACTTTAATGGTGACAGCGGCCTGCTGCCCACTCCAAGTAGCAAACTAAAAATCAACCCTAGCATTGGAATGAGAAATGTGATGACAAATAACAAACTCTAGGAAGGCCCCTACCAACTCTACTAGAACCCCTAGAAGGAATAAACCTAGAAATATCACCTGGCTCAACCCACCATTCTCATCTAATCTAGCCACTAATATCCCTAAACGCTTCTTCTCTATCCTATCCAAACACTCCCCCCCCCAACCATAGATATTACAAACTCTTTAATAAAAATAACATTAAAATCTCATTCTCCACAACACTTAACCTAGCTAGCCACATCGCGTTCAGTAACCATCATAAACTAAGACAGTATAACTCCCACAACGCGGTACCACCACCCCTATCAAATACACCACGCCACTACACCAATAATTACTCTAGTAGCACACCTCCCCCATCTAATCCTTCTAGCACGGACCTACCGCTTAGGTTAAACAACCCTATTCTCACTAACCGCAGAAGCAACTGCATCTGCAGTTACCCCAATGCATGCCCATTAAATGGACACTGCCTGACACCCAACATAGTCTATAGGTGCACGGTTGAGACTGCATCGAATTCCAGCTCTTATATCGGGTCTACCTCTAACCCTTTTAAGGTACACTATAACGCGCACTCTTTTTCCTTCCAAGACCCTAGCAACAGATGTTCGACATCGCTAGCTAGGCTCATTAAAAACCTTAAATTAAACAACGTTCAACACTCACTAAAATGGGATATCGTGGCTAGGGCCCAACCGTTCAATGGACGAAGAACATCTTGTGATCTCTATATTACGGAAGCATATTATATAACTCTATCACGACTTCTACCGATTAAAGATAGAACGGAGGTAACCATTAGCTGTCAACATCGAAGGGCTAATTCCTTTGCCAATAGAATTGTTGACCAAACTTAGTCATGTAGCCCCATTTTTACTTGTAGCTAATAAGTTAAATTGCTATGAACAACTCGATAATTATAAATACCTCCCCTACATTGTCTCTCAATTAAAAAAAAATAAAAATTAACACTTAACTATAAACACCCACAATTTCTAATCTTTCGAGAAGTTACTTCCCCTGAAACCACCCTCTAATTAGTAAGGTAAATATGCCCTTTGGCAGCCATCTTGTTACCCATGGGCATATTTCACACAATGCAGCCTCGACAGATCAATACTGCTTGATTATGGCTGACAACTGATGCAACCAAGACACCATAGTAAAGATCAATATATGGAACATTATATTATGTAACATTATCCCATTATTTTTATTTATATTCCTTTGAAGTTCCCATGAGCCTCTCTGTTTTTTAAATATGTTAATTATTTTCAACTGAACCAGATCAATTATGATATATAGCCATCTGATCCAGAAATATTATATGGAGTAGCGAAATAATTGTAAACGGACATTATTATTATTAATAAGGGCGGGGAATTGGCAGTATCGGTAGTGAGTCGAGCACCATGCTTTGCAGCATAGAGTTATGGTCCTTTACGATCTGAGTTCGAATCCCGCCGAGGTTAACTTTGCCTTTCATCCTTACGGGGTCGATAAAATAAAGTACCAGTCACGCACTGGGGTCAATTTAATCGACTTCCCCTTCCCCCAAATTACTGGCCTTGTGCCTAGATAAGAAACCATTATTATTATTAATATTATTATTATTATTCTCTACATTCCTTACATCATACTAAAATATTTTGACAATCTTCTAATAATGTCTTCCTTGTGAAATGAGTGGTCTTGTTTTGCTTAAATAATGAATATTTCCAGCTCTGCGCACCTAACATCTGCATGAACCCAGCCAACTAGCTGCTTTCTACTGCATATTGCACATTGAGCACATGCCTTTACGCTTTGGCTTCTAACTAACTCACCAATCTCTCCTCTCATATCTCTCTTTAAGATTGGTTACTCTTGAACTGTGTATATATATATACACACGCACACACATATATATGTATACACACATACATATATATATATATGTTTATATATATATAATTATATAACGAAGGATGTGTGGTAAGGAACCAGATGGAGCATAACGCACGAGAGTACACAATACATACGGTAGTTGAGTAGGTAATAGGAAAGTGTTTAACCCGCGAGCAGTCACTGAAGAGGTCACAGAGTGTGTGACGAAAGGACTATGACTATATATATAAACAACTATCTGGTTGTGGAACCAACCAACCAACCAGAAATTTATAAGTTTGTAGATTTGTAAATTTATAAATTTATAAATATATAATAAATTGAAGTGAAAGCAACTGGTGCGTGTGTTTCTTATTGGCAACATGACCCTCCCAAAGTATAACAATATATATATATATATATATATATATATATATATATATATATATATATATATATATTTTTATATATATATAAGAGAGTATTGAAGTTTGCTTGAAGAATTGTGGAAGCCACGACAATGCAGATGGGTAAATCTCCGGGTAACAAGATCCAGTGGTGGGGAGAGAGAGGTAGGTGGGTGTACGTTGAGATGCGTGTCGTGTATACGACTGTAACGTGTAGAGGAATGAAGCAAAGAGCGTAAAGGATAAAAATAAAAACATCAACACGAGAAAGAGTTACCTTTGGAGAGATTTAATTGTTCCTATGTATTTCGGATTCACATCCATCAACTGGGTTTTTTTCCGAAGGGGAGGGTTGTCTGTTGGAAAGTTGCGAAACGTGTCCTCCGCTGTTCGTTGTTTTGAATACCTGAGTTATTCAGCGGAGCGCGCTTGCGCGTGAAATGGGGTCGGTCAATCAGAGGTCAGTGGCCGAAGTAGTTCTTTCAATTGTGGGAGTGTGGTGGCGTTAGCTGTCAGTCCATTCTCTGCCTGTTTTGTGAATGTTACTGCGTGAGTGCGTGTGTGCGTGTGTTGTTGTCTCGCTTGAGTGTGTGTGTGTGTGAGTGTGTTGTTGCCTTGTCCCTCTGTATTGGCAGTGTAGTATGTTCGTATGGTGGAATGCTACTGTGTGCGTGCGTGTGTTGCTGTCTCGCTTGTGTGTGTGTGTGTGTGTGCGTGTGTTGCTGCATCGTTTGTTAACTTAAACCAACCACCTCATTTCGCTTCTCTCGGATTGGTTGTTTAATTGTGACCCTAGGCGTTTGATCCAAAGTGCTTCCTTGATACGTAACTTGCCGACGTTTCTTTCTGTCGCTAGTATATACAGTATATATACAGTATATATCACAGAAAAAAAGAGAATTCTACGAAGAATCAAGGCGTATCTGAGGACCTTGCGATTTTCCGAGTTAGGTTCGATCATCACACCGATTGATTACCTTTGAACTACGAGTGAGAAATGAAATTTCATTTTTCTATTTATCGTTTTCGGTAGGCCCGGCCGACTAACTCACTCGATATGCAAATTAGGCTGCTAGCCGTTTATATGCATAAGGACAGTATATACTTTCAAACGTTCAATCAACTGCCAGGAAGGTTATACGGTGCTGATGACAACTAATGAGCTAGAAAATAGTCCATCGTTCCTTTCCCAGTGTTGAACAAAATGGCAACGATGGTTGCCGAAAACTGTACGGCTAATAATTGGAGCTGTTTTTTTAGAAACAAACGGATCATTATATTAAATATTCGGTAAACCCATAGGTACATTTATATATGTGTGTGCATGTTTGTATGTATATACATACTACTGTACGTATGTATACATATATGTATGTACGTATACATACTTATATTCAAGTATCAGCCGTACTAAGAGTGAGAAATGAAATTTCATTTTTTTCCACACACACACACACACACACACACACACACACACACACACACACACAGACACACACACACACACACACACACACATGTATATATATATATATATCAAGACCAGATACGAACTCATAAGCCTTGATGATCCTCCAGGGTAGCCTCGGCGTTTTTTTGTAGCTTTTTCTCAATTCCCTGAATATTAGCTTATGGTAAAGTTGAACGTCCATGCTGTAAAGGTTGTTGTTTTTGATCTCCATGGACGAGTATTCCTGTAGATTCTTTAAGCTCGGTAATTCCATTTTCCAGTCGTCTAAGGCAGTGGTCGCCAACCTTTCTAAAACCGAGGAACCCTCTAAATATTTTGAATTCTTCACGGAACCTACACAATACAAAACTTTTCAAAAAAAATAATAAAGTATTTATTTATTTTAGTGTTTCATGAGTGTGTATGTAATCGAACACAATGGCTTTTCTGTTGCTGCGCCTCATCAATGAGTTTAGAAAATCGAGGTTCAACACTAGGTAATGCCAGTCTCATACACTCGTCAATTGCTGACAGTTTATTCCTCTTCTTTGTGCAGATTTCCACCAACTGCGAACACCCTTTTTCGCACAAATAGCTAGATGGGAATAAAGTCAAATACTTCAATGCAAGTTGGCTGATTTCATTAAACTCCCCAATCAAGAAATAAGTCGATCCATAGTTCTTTCTTTCTGCTTTCGAATACCACTTTCAGGTCTTCGTTTGAATTCAAATCCATCAACTGATGTAAGCATTGGGCAGGTAGTCAATTTTTACAATTTTCAGCGTCATTTTCTGACACTAACTGCTCGATCTCGGTGAACGGGTTTTTTATCCATAAATTTCCGCTAACAATATCTTTTTCCATCAAGTCAAAATAATCTGAAAAACCCGTGGAAAGCACATTTAAATGAGAAAGAATAATCTTCTTTAGATTGCTGGAGTCAACAATTTCTCTCTTTTTAAGCTCTATTTCAAGGTTTGAAAGCGATTGTCCGATTCAATTCTTTTTATAAAGATGTTTAATTTTGATTGAAAATATGTAATACAATTGATTGAAGTAAAAATATCTGCATTGTTACCCTGAAGACACTTATTTAGTTTGTTCAGTTCACCAAAAATGTCTACTAAATAAGCGATTGCACATTCCATTCATAGGTCTCTAATACACTTGCTCTTTAATCATTCTATTTTTTTAGAAAAACTATTAATTCTTCTCTCAGTTCAAAAACTCTCTTCATATCATCCCCAAAAGACAGCCAACGCACATCATTGTTCAATAACAATCTATTATAATTACTTCCAGAAGATTCACAAATAGATTCAAACATTCTAGAATTGTTTGCTCTTGCATGGATCAAATTGATAATTTTGACAATGTCTTTCAGCTGGTCATTTAATATTTGAGCATTTCTGTCATTGAATTTTTTTTAACACAACACCTCTCGATGAATCATACAATGGTTTGAAATACAATTTGGGGTCTGTTCTTTAATGTTTGCAATCAAACAAGAATTTTTACCAGTCATTGCAGCTGCTCCATCTGTTGTTATTGAAGTCAACTTGCTCCAAGATACACCATTTAAAAAAAATACTCTTCAATTTTATTGAATATATCTTGACCTTTAGTTGTGATGTCTATTGTCAGGCAAAACAAATACTCTTCTACTAATTCTTTTTTTATCAATGTCTACAAACCGTACATAGCAAATTAATTCAGCCTTGTTATTAATATCCGTAGTTTCGTCCACTTGCAGTCCAAAACATGGGCTTTTCTTTAGTGCAGTTAGTATCTGATTTTCTATATCAGAAGAAATATCAATTATCCCTCTTTTGACGGTATTTGCTGACAATGGTAACTGGCTTAATTTGTCTTTGTCCTTAATACTGCAGCTTTCAAAAAGATTCTCTGTAGCAATTTTTATACTTGGCAGAATTAACTGTTCTCCTAATGTAAATGGTTTCTTGTTTTTACCAATCAAATGTGAAATCTCAAAAGATGTTCTTATTAAAGCTTTATTTATATCTGACTTTTTACAAAACAAGTCATACATATTAGCTTGTGATTTCTTTATGTTGTTTTTCAGCGAAGTAAAGTATTCCAGTGACTTGTTTTTTATCATTGGTGTGATTAGTTTCAATGTGTCTTTTAAGTTTTGCAGGATTTAAACAGCTATTTGATAGAACTTTTGAACATAGCAAACACATGGGCTGATCTGGTATATCTTTTTTAGTGTCAGCTTTTTGAAATCCATATCTAACATAATCATCACACCACTGTCTAACCTTACTGCTGGTATCTAACTTCAGCTTCTTTGCAGTAGACATCATATCAACGTTATTTATCTACAGTTAACTAGAATACATTTTTTTTAGACTCAAGCACTTCCTGCATATACTACTTTAGGATCGTATTAAATATTATTGGTAATGTAAATATATTTAAATATCCGCCATACTAAAAGGTGCAACAAATGCAAATCAGCTGATAGTGTAGATGTGACGATGGCATTGGAAATTAATTCAGATATCTTCTATCTATTTTGAATCAAAGTTAGATATAATATAAGAAGGCTTTAGGCTGCGTTAAACATATATTAGTTTGGAACAACTAAAGTTTAGTCAAATGTTTGTGGACACATATATTTATTGTATAAAGTAATTTCTCAATTGTGAATGCAGATGTCATCAAATGATTACATAATTATGTGGCAAAGTTTATAGTGTATGCATGGAATACAAAATTACCTTTGTTAGTAGTCGAAACATTACAGGCGTTATATTTTATATGCAAAGTACAACAGAATGTAACATGTTCTTATTTAGAATTGCCTGTGGAACTGGATGCATGTTGAAAACGACAAGTAAGCGAGTTCACTCAGTGAGGAAACTGTAGACGACTTTAAAGCTTTTGTGAGGGCAGCAGATTAAAACGTCTTCTCTATTGAAAACATTCTACTGAACTTACGTTGTGAGAACAGCGAACTGACCCTGTCTCTTGGCTGAGAGACCTCGCTGAACTGAATTTTTCAGTTTAAAGTTATGCTGTCATCGACCAACATTTACTTGTTCGTGATTGGTCAATTTCTGCTAATTCATGTGAGAAACTGAAAGTAGTGTTTTCCACGAATTGGCGTGTGGAACCTGTGTACACTACAATAGTACTTGTTCATTTATACATTGCACCTTTAGCATTTTCTTTGCACCTTTTTCAGAAAACCCAAAATATTAATGGTAATGTAAATATTTATTTTTTTAAGGAACCCGGAGTTTGTTATACGGAACACCAAGGTTCCGCGGAATCCATGTTGGCGACCACTGGTCTAAGATACTTTCGACCCCGGTATGGTTGGTCGGAAAATTTGATCTTGGCAATGATGCCAATCATTTCGTTCTCAAACTCTTCCAATAGTCTGTTGTGTGTGTGTGTGGGAGGGGGGGGGTCTCCTTTATCTGAAGAGGCACTCTATGGTTTTTTGATTATTAATATTGGGGTTTCCTCTATCAAAGTGTTAATCCCTCCACCTTAAACTGCATATTAGGGAGTCAGTAGTCTTAGTGAGATTCCTGGTCTATTCTCTTTTACCCGGTTATGGGATGTCATTTAGTGATGCTAGAGTGGTGAGTTTATTCATATTATGTCCCAAGGCCATCAACACTATAAACACAGAGCTGGCATATCTAAGAACTGACTAACTGCCTGATGAGGTCATAGCCATTCAATGGCTACATCGAAATATATATAGCAGTAAATAAAGGATTATGAGTTCATGCAATTGACTTATGTTTCGTCACTATTATAACTCCGGAACTTATATCTTCGTTGAGTGCTCCCTATCCGCATACTGAAGTACTGGATTTTACCAACACTTTCTTGCTTATATATATATATATACAAATAGTGAAAACAATGAAATTAAACAAAAAACGGTTAATTCATAGTATACCTCATTATTTTACGATCGTTTCTGGGGGGTAATTCCCCGTATGTCCATTCTATTATTGATCTATGTAGATTTCTTCATACGGCTTAGACCCTACCATTAATTGGTGAATTTATCTGTATATATATATATATATATGTATATATATCATTTTTTCTGTTTTCATAGCTTTCCCTCTCCATTTCTTTATTTTCCCATAAAATATAATACCTGTATGTATTGTGATATCATTCTTATGCACCTGAACTGAAAAATGGAATTTACCTTGAAAAATTAATCGTTTGAACTACAAAGATGAAACACAAATTTCTATCTTTCCTTTAGAGAAAGAAACACAAATCAAAACAAACAAACGAAACTGATAAAAGGTATTTCGTTTTAAGGTAGAAAATCCAATAAGTTAAAAATACACATCTGCCATTTAAACGCTTGCGATTTTTAATATCTTCATTTTTTTCATATCTTGGTTATATCCCCGTTAAACTCACTGGATAAGGAGAAATAATGGTTTCTTATATGGATAAGGAGAAATAATGACATTAGATAGATAAAAAAATACATAAATAAAGTGGAGGATATACATATAGTAGTTGGAAATATTCTTCTTTGTTTTCCACTAGCGTGGGAGATAGGAAAAGACGAAACAATGTGTATCTCTGGCGATATTTTACTGTTACATACTTCGTTTGAATATATGCAGTGAGACACCATTTGTATTGCGAGTAGGTGGTTCTGTTTCATATATTTCGTTTTATAGTGTGAAGACACGGTGGCACGGAACATGCGATATCTGGTTTCTATTTTAGTATAGTATACCAATGGTGTAGAATATGGTGAGTCGCTTTTGTTTTGTATTATACTATATAACTTGTATAGAATGTGTGTTCCATGGTTTATTTTTGCTGTATAGCTGCGGTGATGACTGAAGTATATTTATGTTCGTACCGCCGTCATACACAAGTTGAAAATCTATACTGTCAAACATGCGAACTCGTGAATGCTTTGATAATTTGTAGTGGAACACACACACACACACACACTCTCTCTCTCTCTCTCTCTCTCTCTCTCTCTCTCTCTCTCTCTCTCCCTCTCTCTCTCTCTCTCTCTCTCATACACCTTATTATTATAGAAATACGAAGTTCCAATACATATCTGTATACCACTATACTCGAAGCTAAATCCTTATCCTATTCTATTATAAACTGATTCAAAATATTCAGCGTCATATGTAAATGAGATTAATCACCTCATTTACGCAGACGAGAAATCTATATATTCTGGTCTGTTTTCGGGTGCAGCAGTGGCAAGAGTGGGACGGATCGTGCTAATTAGAAACAGTTCAGTTTCAAATGCATCCACCATATATATATATATATATATATATATATATATATTTATATGTGTTTGTGTGTGTGTGTGTGTGTGTGTGTGTGTGTGTGTGTGTGTGTATGTGTTTGCGCGCGCGTGCGTGTGTATTTGTGTACATGGCAAACAGAAATAACCACGCAATCGGTAGAGTACATGGAAGGAATATAGGAATTAGGTTAACGCTTGAAATAGCCGGAAGAGGGTCTTAACATTTCGGACTCTAGTCTTTCATCAGAAGAAAGAATGAGGAATATGATAGATTGAAGGGACGGGGGGGGGGGGGGGATTCAAAAAAATGTCTTTAGATATAAATAACAGGTCCATTCATTATGACATCTCTTGTAACATTTTTATTCTGGCGTTTTCTCTATGATTATTTTTTTTGGAAAACTGGATGATGGAGCGCGGCTACCTGAAATCGAAAAAAAAAACCTTTTGTATAAAGAGCTACACTTGTACGCATGTGTAGGCATCTGTGTGTGTGTGTGTATGTTATTATACGCCCGTAATAAGATAAGAAGAAACATGTGTGTATATGTAAGTAAAAGAGTGTGTGCGTGTGTAAGAAACTATGAGTAAAAGCATGTTAATATAAGCGCGTGTATGTGTGTATACAGAGCTGTGAATGGAGAAGTGGAGTGTACAAAGTGTTTCGGTTATTATATATATATGTATGTATATATATATATATATATATATATATATATATATGTATATATATATATATATATATATATATATATATATATATGTATATATATATATATATATATATATATATATATATATATATATATATATATATATATATATATATAATCGGTGTTGGTGTCTTAAAACGTCCGCATGCGGAAAATCTTCTTCGTAGTATCAAGACGTATTGGAGGAATTTGCGATTTTCAGAGTCAGGTTTGTTTATCACATCGATCGATCGTGCCTCGAGCTGCTCGCCAGAGAAACGATTGTAATATGTCCAATAAATTCCATTCGTCGCAACACTGATTATATTTTTTGTGTGATATATATATATATATATATATATATATATATATCTAAGGCGGGTAAAATTCCCGAGATCCATGGACGAGTTCTCTCCAGCGGTCTCTGTCCCTCATTATCGCTGCCATATCCTGCATCTCCAACATATATATATATATATGGAAACGGTTTGCTATACAAAAAAGGTTTTTAATCTCATTGCTGACAATTATTTCTCTGAAATGGTAGGTCTAGAGATCGCTACCCCCTTGTTTTCACTTCATTCAATCACCAATACATAGTTGTAACCAGTCAATTCATCGGAGCTTGTGAGAATGAAAGTAATATACAGGCATGGCTACTATATATAGTAGTAATGGCATTCAAGCAGAACAATAACAACAATACTAACAATACTAGCAATAAATTCTTACTATATATCCTTAGGAATGTAAAAAGGCAACTCAACAAGTTAGAAAGATCAATCTTTTGCAGACACAGGATCGCCACTAAATTCACAAGATTTAAGCCTCCGTGAACCGAACCGACATAACTTAGCTTTCAACTTAGGATATCCACAATACTGCACGGACCACCACAGAAATATAATCATTAAGTACATTCTAGCCTTCTTAATTCTATACCACAGTAATGCCTATAAGTTCATTATCAACCCTTAAATATATCCCTTCTCAGCTGCTGTCAACACAACTTCATCACCGTTGTTCTCAACAAATGAACCTAAGTGCAAGAACATTTCAAAATACTACTACAGTAAAACATCACCTTCCTCCTGTTATAATTGTAGTCAGCATGTTTTCTCTTTATATATATATATATATATATATATATTGCCTCCTTAACCTCTGTATTAACTTGCCTATTATATTGCTACTCTGTTAATGTTATCGCATACATGTATGTTATTGATGATGTGAAAGCTAAACAACCTATTATTCGAACTAAGAATCCCTTCTTCTAATATAGACTACATGAATATTGAACTCAGCTCACACCACAAATATTAGTATCCTCATTACAGTGATAATTACTTCATCTGTCATATAATACATAACTCTTACAGTCACCGGACCCACAGCAAAGGAAATGGTTCATTGTTTAAAGCCACCGGCTTATCTCTACATTATATAAAATACACCCCATGACAGCATTTACATGTCAATGTTATACATCTGCCTCATGTCAGCTAGTTTTACACGCTAAAGTAGATATACTATGGTTATTACCTAGATTGAAGTTGTGATTATTTCAAATAATATATTGCTAGCATTGTTAGCATTGTTGTTATTGTTCTGATTGAATGCCATTACTACTATATATCTTAGCCATGCCTGTATATTCCTTTCATTCTCACAAGCTCCGATGAATTGACTGGTTATAACTATGTATTGGTGATCGAATGACGTGAAAACAAGCGGGTTACGATCTCTAGACCTACCAATTCAGAGAAACAATTGTCAGCAAGGAGATTAAAAACCTTTTTTGTATAGCAAACCGTGTCACTCTTCGTTCCTGATTTATCATTACTCCAACTGTTACCAACATAGTAATTACCGCGTACTCGCAGCATCACTATGGAAACGCCTTGTTGAGTCAAACTTAGCCAAGCGTTGATATCATCCACTACTCTGTGTACCCTAACTGGACTACACCCAAGTGGACTACCTACAGCAACAATCTGTTACCCCGTATATATTTATATATATACATACATATATATATATATATATATATATATATATATATATAGGAATACGTATGACCCCGACGGCAGAGCTCCAGCCGTTTCGATGGCTATTTCTAGACTCCAGAAATAGCCGTCGAAACGCGTTAATCTCTGCCGTCGTGGTCATACTTTTTCCTATTTCCCGCTCTACTACCCTAAGTATTGAGTACTCTGGTGCGTTATGGTCCATCTGATTCCTTACCACATTTGTTTTGTTATAAATATTTATATATATATATATATATATATATATGTATGTATATATATATAGTTAAAGATTGAAGAGAACACGGTTGTCTGTACAACTAGGGGCTATATTTCAGTATTAACAATTATTTCATTGATCAGCTGAGTCTAGAGGTCACTAATCACTCCAAGCTGCGTCACTCGATCTCAAATACATGATTTACCTCTCATCAAATCCTCAGAATACAAATAATTCATACATGGCATGATATATATAGAGAGAGTAATAGCATAGAATTAAAACCATAACAGCAATAATAAAATCTATGATAAATTGGTAAAGAAGTTACAGATGTAAAAAGTAATATTTAAGAGAAAAGATACAATAACATAAGTAAGAAAATGGAAAAATAATAAGAATATAAGGAAATAAAGATAAGTGAGAGCATATCAGTACAGAATATGATAGTGATGGTGGTGAGTAAGTGTCTGTATAAGGATGTTGTGGTGGATGTAGTGCTAACATGAAAAGCCATATTCGAAACATACATAGATAGGTGTAGAAAATCTGAGGTCGTAAAAAATGACAGATAAAAAAAAAAGCAATAAATTAGAAATTAAGTTGGACATACTAGTATGAGAGCCAAGTGAAAGGGTAGATAGTGAAGGGTTTTTTTGAGAAGTGTGTGTGGTAAATATTTTGCTGATTGTCTTGTCTTAATGGGGTTGATGTGTTTTCAGGGAGTGAGGGTTAAGGAGATCTTAAGACCAGTCGGCTGTGTGACAGCTAATAGCGGTGTGATGGTATGTATTCCGTATGTTAAAATCCAGGTATTTCAGTTCTAATTTTGGGAATGCTGGGTTAAATTGGTAGCTATTTTGTGCCTACAGAAAATCGATCTTTCTCTTTTGCTGTTAAGCAGCATCTTATCCTAACTTAACATATGGAATAGCTCCATATCGCAAATTCTGCTGTGCAAATTCTATTGTTGTAGGCCCTTGTCTACATATATGAGGTAAATTAGATGAGATGATAATACAACAATATTGGTCAAAATAAACATTGGTTGTTGCCTTTAGGTTAATAGTTCTAAGGAAATAGAAATCATCTTACAGATTGATACGTTATTAGTGATAATCTATTACTGTTTCACGCTTCCATAATTTTTATATTGTTTTTTCATAACATACTATATTGTTATAAATATAATTGGTGGTACATTTAATAATTAGAGTTAATAAATGATAAGCCCTACTATTTCCTCCTATTATGTTTGCTCAAGTCAAATATAAAGTATTTAAAATAGTGAAACTATCCACTATATATATTACTAATACCGGCCAGCATGATATAATAAGCCATATCGGAGACTGAAATAGTTCCTTTATCTTCCTCGGAAGAAGAGATATTAATCTCGAAATATCTGGACCTATGTATTAAGGTAAAATAAACAAATCATATTTTGTACGATTTTATTTACCTCCGTCCAATAACACTTTGTAGTGGCTTTCAAACTTCGAATTCGTATTTACTAATAATGTTTCATTTGTACCTCTAGTCTTCAATAATTTGTAACATTTTCTCGACTACATGTAACATATCTTCATGTTTTCTGATCTCTTTGCTGTTTAGAGACACTCAACATGGGTTGGTAAACACTATCTTTTTATGTATACCAAACGTTTATGGTGAATTCCGTAAAAATGAATAAATCTTTTATACCATATATCCTAAAATTATTCGTTAACATTTAATGCCAATGAAATTCAGCTCTGAAAATAATAAATTGATTAACGAAATATATACAAGAAATTAAAATAAACGTTTTTCGGGAAAAAGAAGAAGCTTTAAAATAAATGTTGGCACAGAGATAAAATTTGTATCGATAAAGAAGTAAAAATAGTGAATACAGAATTCCGAAGAATATCGATCAAATAAATTATTTTGCTTAAAATAGATTTCATATTAAATGGAAATAGGAGAATGGAAGAATTTTATCCAGTGGTTGTAAAATATATAACTGAATAAATTCTCATTATATTTGATACGGTCGTGTATAAGTACTTACGAATACATACGCACACACGCGCAAACAAATATATATATATATATATATATATATATATATATATATATATATATAACCGAACAAAAAGGAAAAAACGAACACAGACATATATATATATGTGTTCAAGTCGTAATGGACCAAAATCGCTAAGGTGAAAAATATACTAACTACATACAATAGGGTTTGCTGGACTCAATTTAAGAACAAATTAAGAAAAATAAGTACAAACCAGTATTGTGGTAACTACCATCACCCAGACGGTCTTTTTGATATAACCGTTTCGCAATATTATTTTTGAAGAGAAATAACAAATTCCAGGCTCATCAGTGGGTGTTGAAATTAGTATACTCCTCACTTCTACTTCTAAATCAAATAGAAAACTGGAAAGTGTGTGTATATATAACGCACAGGCTGTCATGTCAGAGAGACATGCATCATATCCACTGTAGAATATGCTCTAAGATTCCAATGAATAGATCCGAGCATTTTATATCAACTAGAAATTGTTTGACATATATAAATATTTCTAAAATAGACATATGAAACAACCTCTAACACTGATAGTTAAATGTTCTCCCTTGTTGAAGATGAATCAATTTAAAGTTCTAGTTAAACTTTAATTAGTTACTTACCAAGCTATGTATGCTTACACACTTTTACAAATAATTCTCTCTGATTGTTTCATATGTTTATTTTAGATATATATATATGTCAATAAATATGTAGTTTATATATATGTGTATATATATATATATATATATATATATATATATATATATATATATATATATATGTATATGTGTGTGTGTGTGTATGTGTGGGTGTGTGTGCGTGTGTGTGAGTAATGTATAAATATATAAACATATATATATATATATATATATGTGTGTCTCTCTGTGTGTGTAGGTATATATAGACCCCCCCCACACATATATATATATATATATATATCAAATCGATACATGAGGTTTATATGTTGAAGATATTAATAACAGATGGAATGTATATTTATATGGATCTCCCAGTGTGTTTCTTTTGGTTTGTGTTTGTGTGGGTGTGCAGAACAATAATTGGTTTTGTATGCCTATATAAGTCAGTTTAAACGCAGATATATATAAGTGTGCTGCAACATTAAAGCGTATGTATATATATATATATATGTGTGTGTGTGTGTGTGTGTAATCATATATTTTTCCATGTATAATAAATATCTGTATTTCATATGAAATAAAAGAAATTATATGATGAATGATATATAAATATTTATTTTGATCAGAGTTCATACGATCCTTCTACATATTTACAATCTAAACTCTCACGTCTTCTCACATAATTTCCTATGTACACCCACCTCCCCACATGCGATCTATCAGTTACACTTATCATACAACTATTTTCAACACAGCACATATACATCTATGCCAAATGATGTAATCGCATACACTTTTCGCACGCAAAATTCACTGCTCCCATATTTGAATATATATTGGAGGAAAATATGAAAGAATTCACAAAGAAATTTTTTTAAAATCATAAAACAGATATGTGTAAGCATATTTATACGAACAATAGCACAAGTATGATAAGACACCCGGAGAAAACCCTAACAAAAGCACTCTTTGGTAAATCATTTCCGACTGCTCGATTATGTATGTAGATATATTACCTAGAGATTATACCATTTATATTAAAACAGGAATGTATATGTAATGTAAAACATATAATTTCTTACAAAACAATGTACCTTATGAATATATATCTTGATACATATATGTACATATATCTATGAAGATGTTTCTGTGTTTTTTTAGAGGTGAAACTTCTAAAATCCATCGATTTTGAGACAGTACATCTGCTCGATCCTGGAAAAATGTCAGAAAAAAAAATGTACGCATATGGGAAACATCCGCCGAGGTTAACTTTGCCTTTCATCCTTACGGGGTCGATAAAGTAAAGTACCAGTAATACACTGGTTTATTGCTGGCCTTGTGCCAAAAGTAGAAACAATTATGACATTTTTTACTTCATATCTATTTCGCATATAAAATGATTCATTCTCAAATCTAAACAAAGAATAATACAATCATGCTTCGAAACAAAGTTTACATTGTTTCTCGTAGAATTTCAAATAAAAGCTATTCTAAACGACTTTAAATTTACAATTAAATGTTGACTCATTTTCGTTTCACCAGAAATTGTGGTGGTGGTAGTGGCAACGATATACCGGAAGTGCAACTTTGAAAAGAAGTCAATTTCAAATTATTTAATTTTACGAAATTTAGTAGATAAATTATGTAATATTCATTCATTATTTTTTCGAAGTAATCCAACTTATTTTACTAACGGGATAAAAAAAATAATAAACCGTACGCAGTCCCGCAGACCTTCCTTTATTATAGTTTAGATGGTTATCCTTGTTCCCACTACCACATGGGGGATCAACAATTCGAAAATTGCGTTTAATTATTTAGTGAGCAATACAATTTGTATCAAATTGGAAACAGTTTTCCCTGGTTACAAACCAACGTTTATTCATCTGTTTCTTGTAAGGACATTCAATTTGTGTACAGATTGTTAGGCATTTAACTCCATACAATTTTGTTCACGAGTTTATTTGGCTAACACGAAGAGAATGAAACTCTGATTTCAAACCGCAATTGTGAATTCAACCAATCAACCGGAAGTTTTCTTGTCACTGGGTTATGGCACCTAATATTTAAGGAAAGGTACGTATGCTGTGCAAGGGCTTATCCGAATATACTCTACGAAATAGAGGTAACTTGAAATTCCGATATACACAAACCTGCGTATGTATGTATGTGTGTATGCATGTATGTATGCATGTATGTATGTATGGGTGTATGTTTGTATGTATGTGTGTATGTTTGTATGTATGTATATGTGTATGTATGTATGTATGTATGTTTGTATGTATGTTTGTATGTATGTTTGTATGTATGTTTGTATGTATGTTTGTATGTATGTATGTGTGTTCTTCTGGTTTTATATTTCTGCCAATAGAGAGGGAGTCGGTTTCTAGCATAGTTACAAGACTCTCTCATTAGAATTTACACAACATCAACTACGTAAATACGTATGCATGTCTGCATGCATGCATGTGTAGATATGGATGTTATTGTATGTGTGGATGTGTATGTTTTCAGTTGTATGTGTGCTTGTGTGCTTAGTATCTGTACAGGTGTATAATGCAGTTATTAAATGCATCTTTTTTGGAATATTTTACATATATTTACTGTTCCATTAATGGATTGTACTTGTAATTTCCTAACTAGTTGTGTTCTTTCTGTTCCTGTGAAGCCCAGCTTCTCAAGATTTGTATTGAGGCAGTTACTAACATATCCCAGTGCCAATAATGAAAGGCATAATCTGAATGTATAATCCGGGTGGATTATCTGCAAATTTCTCATCAGTTCTGCATAAACATTCTCCTTTTCGCTAATCTTTGATATTATATTGGCGTCTGCTGGGCAGCTAACTTCCACTATTGTGCATGCCTTATTTTCCCTGTCCCATATCATTATATCTGGTCTGTTATGCCTGGATTTTATTGGGGCTTTTACTGGAAAATTCCAGCAGTACCCTTTCATATTATGTATATGTATGTCTTCTACATTGCTCTAGCTTTTAATGTGTTTATTATCTGGGCTATCCTTTTCTACGGATTGCATTATCCATTGTTTTCTCCACTACATCTTGCCTCTTCATTAGATAGTACCGCGATGACATCTTTTTACTAATATGGAGAGGAGCCGGTTTCTAACATACTCAACATACTCTATCAATGAAATTTAGACAATATTAACTGGGTAAGTATTTATGTATATTTTTGTTTTTCTGTGTTGTCATGTATTGATGTATTGGCATATATTTGTGTTATTGCATATATGGATCTATCTGTTTGAATGTTCTTCTGGTTTTATAATTTCCAAAAGTTTTACCAATAGAGAGAGAGTCGGTTTCTAACATAGACACAAGACTCTCTCATTGGAATTTACACAACATAAACTAGGTAGATATGTATGTATGCATGCATGTGGAGATATGGATGTTATTGTATGTGTGGATGTGGATGTTTTGAGTTGTATGTGTGCATGTGTATATGCTTTGTATCTGTACATGTGTATATGCAGTTATTAGATGCAACATTTTTGGAATGTTTTACATATTTTTACTGTTCCATTAATGGATTGTACTTGTAATTTCCTAACTAGTTGAGTTATTTCTGTTCCTGTGAAGCCTAGCTTCTCAAGATTTGCATTGAGGCAGTTACTAACATATCCCAGTGCCCCAAGAGAAGGAACTCCTCGATTCCCTGTGTGATAATCACAAACTCACACCCAGGGATGTCGCTCAGCAGTATGGCAGTGAATACACGTATGAAAGACTGCATGTCTATCAGCAGAAAATCATGCATGGATATGTTGCCAGGTAGCTCCAGAGTGAGAGTAATATAGATAAGGAAAGTAGTCTATCTTGGACCAACAACCGCTATATTGCCACCCACTTCGAAGGGTACGCTTTTGCAATCCAGGAACAGGAGATTAGCACGAAATACCTGATTCACAAAAGATATAGGGATGCAGGCAAAACACCTAGATGTGATAACAAGTGCAGACTCTGCAGAACTAACATCGAGGATATCACCCATGTCATCAGCAGCTGTCCAAAGATGTCATTGCGGTACTATCTAACTATGAGGCATGATGTAGTGGCCAAAATACTGTACAATGCAGTTCGTAAAAAAGATAGCCCCGATAATAAACACATTAAAAACTACAGCAATCTGGAAGACATCCATGTACATAATATGAAAGAGTACTGGTGGAATGTTCCAGTAAAAAGCCCAATAAAATGCAGGCATAACAGACCAGGTATGATGATATAGGATAGGGAGAAGAAAGCATGCAGAGTAGTGGAAATTAGCTGCCCAGCAGATGCCAATATAATATCAAAGATTAGTTTAAAGGAGAACATTTATGCAGAACTGATGAGAAATCTGCAGATACTCCACCCTGATTATAACTTTAGACTGTTTCATGCAGATAGACTTGCTCGAGAAACGGGCTCCTACGCTTTGAGGCTCGTAGATGTTGTTGGAGACATATGATGCGACATTAAAATATTGTCTGGACTGATGTTAGGCCTCTGCCTCCCTGCTTACGTTTCAAGTAAAGGCGGTCTATGTCACTCTTGATGTGGAAGTTTCCGGTGTTGTTCAGTATTTTTCGCGTTCCAACATCAACTGCTCGTATTTCGTCTATCGTCCAATCGAGTATTCCAAACGTTGGTGTTAGGAAAAGCACAGCAAACACATTGTGAACCAATGTTTTGTTTTGTGCAGAGAGTTCCGATGTCCAGATCTTTCTTAATCGGGTGTAGTATTCCTTGGTTACGCGTTCTTTATTACAGATACCATTATAGGATATTTCCTCATCTATCCCCAGATATCTGTAGCAGTCCTCATCAGATATCGGTGAAACAGTTAGGCCATTGATGACAATGTTGCTAGATTGGGTTATTGTTTTTCCCCGCTTTACAGTAATGTATGAGCATTTATCTTGGCCAAACTCCATTCCTATATCCTTTGAGAAAGTTGTAACCAGGTCATGATTTTTCTTCATCCCATCCATGTTCTTCGCATAGAGTTTCAGATCGTCCACAAAGAAATTATGGGCTAGGTTCGTATTTCTGTCCTCCTGTGAGCCAATGATGTACCCCTCACATTTCTTGAGCAAAAAGGACAAGGGGTATAATGTCAAGATGAATATCATAGAGAGACCGTCCCCCTGAAATATACCCCTGCAATATTTTATTTTATCAGTGAAAATAGAGTCCTCCCTCTCTGTCTTTAACCTTAGGATAGTAGCCCAAGAAGAAGACAGCATATCTATGGCTCTGACAATAATGTCTGAGACTTTAGCAAGTTGGAGGGCCTCTATCATCAAAGAGTGGGGAACAGAATCAAAAGCTTTCCTATAGTCCACCAGACTGTAGTCATATTCCTGCTAAGTTGTCGCACCTCCGACATCGCAGTTTTGTTGATTAGGAGTTGTTCAGTACATCCCCAAACCCCTTTCTTTCCAGCTACTTGTTCATCTGTGATGATGTTATTATTTTCACAGTGATATTGGAGGAATAGGTTCACTCAGGCTGTATACAACTTATACATCAGGTTCTGGCATGCAATGGGTCGGTAGTTTTTTGCCAAGTGGGTGTCTTTGTTCTTGGGGAACAGTCATGTTTGTGCTAATGTCAACCATACTGGTATAAGTGTATCTTCCTTAAGAACTTGTTGGTAGAGGTCAGTAAGATACCTCCGATAGAATATCAGTTTTTTGTACCAGTAACCGACAATCATGTCTCTTCCTGGTGTTTTCTTATCTTGGAGTTTTCCTATCACAGTCTCAAGGGTACCCTCACTTATTTCGTATGTTTTTGTTGTAGTGTAGGAGCAATAGTTCTCTCGGATGTCTCTTAGCCACACTGCATCTTGGTTGACATTTTTCTTTTCACCCCATATTTTTCTCCAAATGGAATCTATGTCTTTCTGGGATGGGGCCTCAGTGACACTAATTATTTTGCCCTTCATATCTCTATAGACTAATGTTTGGTTTCGTCTGAATCTTTTATTAAGCACTTCTACCTTCTGCAGGTATCGGCGTTTTTCGCTAACAGCTCTCAATTCTTGTTTGAGGGTGATCAGCTTACATTGGGGAGTTCTGGTTCTACTGTTACCACACATCGTCTCTATTTTATTTTTCACTCTTTGTTGTTGCAACATCATAATTATCCCTGCTTATTCTGGTTCTGAAAATCGCGATTTCTCAATATTTGTACTGAGGTGAGGATGCGGCAAGTAATAACATATTACAGAGCCTCAATAGTTACATATAAAGGTAAAGCCAGGCTGGAGTATCTGCAGGCTACTTCTTATTTCAGCATAATGTTTCTTCTTTTCACTAATCGAAAACATCTACTGGGCAGCTGAATTCCACATCTGTGCATGTCATCTTTTCTCTGCCCTATTTCACTATATTTGGTATGTCATTGTTACATTTTATTGTTATTTTGACTGGCATATTCCACCTGTACTAGTTCATAATATGTATCATTATGCCATCCATTCACATCATTGTAACTTGGTATAATTGTATTCCCAGGATTACACTTTCTACGGATTTCTTTTTATAATGGTTTGGCCATAATCATGCCTCATAGATATAGAGTATCGTGGTAACAATTGCTTATGATATGGATGACAGCCTAAATGTTTATTCAAATCTGTTGTCAAATCTAGGTGTTTTCCCTGCATACTTTTCTCTGTCGTGTATCTGGTATTTTGCTATTTCCTGATCATTTATTGCAAATGTATATCCGTCAATATGAGAGCCGTCATACCGGATGTTCGGTCAAGATAGACTGTTTGGTTTATGTATATGATTTCCCCTTGGATGCTTAGGCATATAGCCATACATGCGATTTGAAAGATTAGAATGCAGTGTTTCCTCTATGGATTCATTGACGTATTGCTGTGCAATTTCCTTGGGTGCGAGAGTTTGATTATCATACAGGGATTATTTCTCCGAGAGCTGTTTTCAAACTCCTATGATGTTATCTGCTTCATGTTGAAAGACATCCGCAACAGATGGGCTTCTACGTTTGGGGGTAGGTAGATGCTGTGGAGGGGATATGATGAGGCATATTCTTTGGATCGATGTTATGTCTTTCTCTCACTGTTCATCATTCTGTTAGGGGCGGTCTATGGCACTGTTGATGTGCAAATTTCCGGTGTCAGTCAGAATGTTCGGGATCAAACATCAATGGGTCAGATCTTATTTTGCGTTTATTCAAGTAGTCCAAATGTTGATGCTAGCATACGCACAGCAAATACGCAGAGCGTTCAGAAGATCATATTCATTTTATTCGGATGTTATATTTTCTGGTTTCTAGGTCCTTGTTACCAATACGATCATAGTATATATTTGGATTTGTCCTTAAGCTATGTAGCACTCAACGTCAGATTCTTATGAAACACTCAGATTATTGATAAATATATTGTTAGATTGACATATATTGTTTCTGTATGTGAGTGATGTCAAACAATTATAAGGATTAGAATGTTGATGAAATATTATTTTCAGCTTGAAGAGCTACGAAATGAATATAGACTTCCAATGAAGAGTTTTACTTAAAGAAATGGATAATTACCATGAAATAGAAAAGAAATTAATATAAATGTTACATAGGAAAGCTCAAATAGTTCGTTTGTTTATATGAGAATGTTTCAGCTCCTCATCTGAAAATACGGTAATATCATGTATTAATACACTAAGTAAAATATTACTTTACATTATTTGGTTTTATTTACCATCATTTGCCCTTCATATTGTCTACCGTATTTTACCAGATGTTAAAAGATTTATCGATGATTTACTACATATCTCACTCTGCTCCGTATTAAATACACTACTCTAAAATAAATAAATAATAATAATAATATATTACATAAGTAGTTCTAATTTGTTTTAAATTTTAAATACTATAGTTATCGGTTCTGATGTTTTCATTGATTCGTACAGTAAAACTGGTATGTGCTACTTCATCATATCTACTATTGCTACTAGTAGGTATATATAAGCATACATCTAATGTCTTTTTCACTCAATTCTTTCAATTCATTGTTTAGTCAATATATGTAGAAATATTAAATATGATATGTATGCAGCCTGCATTAATTGTGATATATTCCCGGTACAAACTGAGGTTAAACATTATAATAAGTGTGGATTGTCGTAGAAAAACAAGTCGGATTTGATTTCTTTTTAATGAACATGCTGACATTAATTAAATCCGTCGAAATTGTAATTTTCTTGAGAAAGGATTGAACATGACATAATGTCATTCTTCTCTTCAACAACCTTGACATTGTGTCAGTCGTGGTCGTATTGTTGCCGGCAACACAAGTGATACTGTTGACAAATCACCACTACCATGACTACCAACGTTATTTCTTTCTAATTCTAGAAAGCGTTCACAATATAAGTTTGAAATCAAAGGAAACGGAGAGGAATTCCAGCTAGATCCTGTCAACAAAATCTCTATACGGTATACATAACGGTAAGTCTCCAGTTCCCGAATGGCTAAATATCAGCAACGGGCACATTAGAGTCATGGCCTGGATGCAGCCTGCTCCCTTTCCCTAGAATGTAAGGGGTTAAGGACTGAAACATTAGCTTAATTGGGGTACCTTCTCCGAAGACCTGCTGTCCAGCTCGCTTGAAAGTCTCTTACCTCTATATATAATGTGTGTTACAGCCACAGATTTAAATTACAGTTTTCTTTTAAAATCCGATTTTTGTGAACATATATCATGCTCTATGAAGCACGTCACTATGCCACATTCAGAAAATATATCTAAATAACACATAACAATATTAGAGAAAAAGAGTATTGATTAAATATATTATTTGGATGATTTAACAGATTTTAAGAATTTTTTTTCAACTGGTTTTCTATGATTTCCACTACATGTTCCTTTACAGAACAATAGACAATGGAAATGGTGCAGCCACTGTATTCACAATTTAATACTGTCGTCTGGAATATTCATTGAAACATTTAACTTTGTATTTCTACTTCTCAGCTGTTTCGAACGCCATTACATATTTTGGTATTTTGTTGAAGTTCACAAATTAACGTGATAATGTGATATTTCGGCATCTAGTTTGAAATTAAAAGCTTTAAATAAAGGAAATTTGACATAATTATTCGATATATTCTCATTTATCACAGTTTCTATCTTAGTCTCCTCAAGTGTTAATTGAACACAGACGAAAAATGTTGGCTATAATTAAAGAGCCAAAATAAATGTTTAATTACTAACTTTGATGCCAATATCAACATCATTTCGAATCACTTTGGAATGCATTTGTGGAGTTCATTTAAATCTATACAACTATATATAACCTCTTATATAATCGCTTTTGTTTCCTGTTTAATTAGGAAATGTACCTTACATAATATTGTACTAAATATGTGTCTCATATGTGTAATATATGGTGTGGGGATGTATTATTTTACGTTATTACTAGATGGATTTGGACTAGAATATCAGAGTGATGTGTTTGAAACTGTATATGTTTATTTAAAAAGACCAATCATAGTAGGGGAGGCGCATGGCTTAGTGGTTATGCTTGTAATCGAACGGTTGTGAGTTAAATTCTCGGAACGGGTGATGTGTTGTTTCCTTGAGCAAGATACTTTATTCACGTGTCTCCAGTTTACTCAGCTGTAGAAATGAGATGATAGGACTGGGGTCCCTATCATTAAATCACCCAAGATACCTCCAACGAGATATACCTTGGAGGAGGCCAGCTAAACATGCATAGGTGTGAGCTGTAACAACAACCACTCATAGTAGGATAGCGGGGCATAAAAGGTTTCACTATTGTGTTCTGATTAATGAACCGAGCTGAACAGCTGAACACAGCTGACGATACCTGTGATATATATGTATATATAATCGTTTCTGATTTAAGCAGATGCAATACTTATAAATCAAAGTTGTAGCCGGAGTATAGCAGATGCCAGTCGAATTGTTTGAGGCAGCCACAAACCACTGAATGGTAAGGAAATGTAATGCATTTTTGCCATAAGTAGACACCATATAAGGAAGGTGTGACACCAAGAATGAATCATCTTAATGCATGCATGAGGCCATAGTTAATACCACGATAGCGAGGAATACAAACAAATATTATATAAGACTTATATATATATATATATATCTGAGCAACGATTATTGCAATAATCGTTTGAAAAAGTACTATTTCCATCATATATGAAGTGTTGTTATAGAAACAGTAAACCTGTATACTCTGATGCATCATGGTAAGCAGTAAAGAACATAACATTTGAAAATATGAGTCAGCTAGTAATAATTTCAATGTCAATATGCATATATGCAAGTTTAAAACCATCCTTTCTCTCATATTTTTAAATATGAGAGAATTTAAACTTACTCTCACTAGAACAACTTACTTGATGTAGTTAAATTCTTCATTAATTCCAAACATGCAAGGGTGAAAAAGAAAAAAAACGGAATATTTTAAATTTATAAAATGCCATGCATTTATACACACACACAGGTGCACGTGCATATATATATATATATATATATATATATATATATATATATATATATATATATATATATATATGTGTGTGTGTGTATGTGTGTGTGTGTGTGTGTGTGTGTGTGTGTGTGTGTGTGTGTGTGTGTGTGTGTGTGTGTGTGTGTGATTTGTCGTTTCTATTATCAGGGGTGAAATCCCCTACAAAATGAGGATTATATGTAAATCATAATAGTGGAAATGCACAGAAGTGTAAGATATATCTCATTCTTTAATCCAACAAAAATATTCTATGTTTGAAATATTAATAAGGTTTTATCAAATATTTTTATAAATCCCATAAATAATTTTATAAACAAATATTTTATTTACTTCAATACACTTTGTTTTCATATTATTATTTTCGGTACTTTTTGAGATGTGGGTGAATTACATGCCGTATTGTGGCTATTAAATTGGTTTTCTTGGTGTTTACTTCACAGTTTTGTTAGCGGTGCATAGTCATGCATTTCCGCATTTGTGAATAATGAAACCGACGATTTGCTGATGATTTTTGCTAAAAATAAGTACACCCTTCAGTGTTTTGGGCTATCATTTATATTTGATGATTTGTAGTTTTACTAGGTATATCTGTTTCATTTTATGATCTTTACATGGAATGGAAACGTTTTGTGAAGGTGGTCAAATTAGTTGACATTTAGTGGGTTAAAGATGGACACATATTGCACATTCTCCTCGTAACTGTTTTGTTTCACTTAGGTTTTGAATATCATCAATACGATGTGAAGAGGAGATACTGTTTGACACAAGAACGTGGGTTTATAGAGAATGGCTGGTTCCATTCATCCATCAGTGTACAACAATGAAATATTTACGAAACATACTTTCTTGTCGATAAATTCCATCGTCAATTAAATATTTAAATCACTTGTCAGATTTCCGATTACTGTAGATGTTTTAATATTTCCCTTCCATGAGAGAAGTAAGTCATCCAAATATATATGTCCAGTTGTTTTATAAAATACTTAAAATATATCACCAAATGCTTGTTGTGATGGATTGTATATCTTCTTGGGGTTATTAAATTGGTGTGTGTCGGTCCAAACGTCATTCATATAATCTGAATTTATGATAACCACAGTGCTACTTTTATCAGCTTATTTAATTGGGATTTCAATGTCTTCTTGTAAATCAATTAACATTCTTCATTCTCGTTTTGCGAAATTTGATTTAATATTTCTATTTCAAATATTATTTTCAAAGGAAAAAATCATTACGTTCTCACAGTCGGAATCCAAGTCATCATTCATTCAGTTCTTTGGACGGAAGTCATTTTAATTTCTAACTAGTGATTCGTCATTTTTGACATTTGTATCCGGTTAGTTTGAATTTAGGTGTGTCATTGTATTTATCTCAGGAATGTTTAATTTTTGTCGGTCTACTGTAAATTTCAGTCGCTTGACATATTTAGTTAGGCCTTCCTAATTGATGCCTTATATATATAAAGAGTATAATGAGTGAAAGGATTATTTTGGGGATGAAACTAGGTCAAGTCGGTAAAAGGTACACGAACATTTGATGTTATAAAAGAATAATGCTAATGTAAATATCTAAGGAGAATAACATTTTAGGATAAATTGATCGTAAAATTTTATTCTCCTTAAATATTTACATTAGCATTATTCTTTTATAACATCAAATGTTCGTGTACCTTTTACCGACTTGACCTAGTTTCATCCCCAAAATAATCCTTTCTATATACTCTTTCCATTCAAAACTGAAATCTGCTTTTCTCTACCCCTAAATTAAAGTTCAATTACTACTATTCTACCATCTTGACCACTTACTACCTTTCTATTGGTCAATTCAAAACCTGTTCCCAAACAGGCCTATTATATTAAATCTTTGTTGATTTTTTCAATAAACAAATATCATTATTTCTGAAGACTGCATATATATGTGTAGGTATGTATATTCCCTCTGATAGTTTGTAAACATTTTACATAGATCTATATATATATACATACCAACACACACATATATATCCTAGAAACGATCGTAAAATGATGAATTTTTTTATATAAGGAACTGTTTCTTTGTGTTTATTCATTATTTTTATTAATTTATCTTGACACTGTTTTCCTGTATTTTTCATCGGAAAAAAGAATTTTTGAATACATCTTCTCTTTTCATGATATTCGGATTACATTGAGTTCTTCATACGGATGTTTGTACATTTTGGTAGATTTTTCTACATATATATATATATATATATATATATATATATATATATATATATATATATATATATATAAACATTTTTGTCGGTCTACTGTAAATTTCAGTCGCATGTATATATATATATATATATATATATATATATATATATATATATATCTAGGAACGAGTAGGACCACGACGGCTGAGCTCAAGCCGTTTCGACGGCTAATTCTGGACTGATTTTTAGTCCAGAATTAGCCGTCGAAACGGCTTGAGCTCAGCCGTCGGAGTTCTACTCGTTCCTATTACCCATTCTACTACCCTAAGTATTGAGTACTTTGATGCGTTAAGGACCATCTGGTTACTTACCACATTTCCTTCGTTTTGTATATATATATATATATATATATATATATATATATGGTATCAATTAGGAAGGCATAACTAAATATTTTAAGCGACTGAAATTTATAGTAGACCGACAAAAATGTATATATATATATATAAATATATATATATTTAATGTATAATAAACAATACAATATAATTACCTCATTGCCAGAAGTTTCCCGAATAAGACGAATACAAGAAACGTCCTCATTCGTTCGTCGGACAAGGCAATTTAAAACATAAGGAAAAATTTGAAAAATCTCCTCAAGAAAGGCAAAAGCTTAACGGACCAAAAAATAGATAAATAAAAGTAATGCAAGAGATATATAAGAATAAAATAAGGAAATATATTTAGTGTATGTGTATAAATGTGTGTATATTCACTCACAAATGTACATATGTGTGTATGTACAAATGCATGTGTATAGTGAAAGAATGTGTGCGTAAGTACACATATGAGGGCAATCATATCAATGTATGTGTGACCACAAATACGTATATAATATATGTTGAAAAAGAAAGTGTAAGACGATAGAGTTAACGTACATCCAGACTCAGGTATTAAGGATTGAAATATATACACATACAAGTATGAAAGCACGTATATAAACACACACATACGCGCGACCACATAGATGCGAGTGATATATACAGGGAAGGCAGTGTATCAGTCAAAGCAGTGTCAGTCTGAAGGTAGATACATATAAAAAATGAAAACATGAAAAAATATATGAGAATAAAAAAATAAAAAAAATTAAGTCAAAGAGAAAGTAAGAGGGAGGGGTTATCAATTATAAGTAACACCAGAAAAAATAGAAAACAAACATAGGTTCGTACGTACACACATATATATATAAATATATATATATAAATACGTACAGACAAAGGTACAGACAAGCGTACATACATACAAAGGCGCGCATACATACACCCGAAGCACACATATATATAGGCACATGTATATCTAAATCACACGCATGCACACGACTATATATATACTTATACACATACATATGCATACATATATATATATATATATATATATATATATATATATATATATATATATATATATATATACATATACATACATACAAACGTATATATAAGTATGTAAAAAACATAGATATACAAACACACATACACACACACATATACACACACGCGCGCACATTCGAATGCCTTCTTATACATATACAAACACGCATACACACACATGCACGCTCACACGCATAGATACACATTAAAAACCAGCCGTATGAATAAATGAGTCCCAATTATACTCAATAAACAACCATAAAAGCGGCCGTGAGACAACAAAATATATCTGAAGTTGAAAACACAAGTGACATGTGATATTAGGTAGTGAAAGAAAATGGGGAAGTAAAACGTGTGGAATTCTGAAGATATAAGGTAAGTGAATCAAAAAGCAGAGGGGGTGGGGGGGGGGGGGGGGGGGTCACTGGTGCATGTGATGTAAAAATAAAGGTAAAAGTAAAAATAAACCTAAATCAGAAAGAGAAGTATGTAACGAGTGTAATTTAAGGAAAGTGAAGAACAAGAGTTTACGGAGGATAAGTATCTGAAAGTAAGTGTGATTTCATGTGTGAGCAACTGGTGAAAATTTCTGTTTTTTGCATTTAGGCAGGTTTTTTGGTGATTTAAGGTTTTGTAAAATCCAATATTTTTCACTTATGCAGAGTGCGCATCTTCTTGTTCCTCTTGTATATTCTTTAGATTGGTTCAAAATTGACCAATCTAATTTATATTGGATACCTTGGTCTTTCAAATCCCATATTCTGTTAGCCAGAGCTGTTGTAAATCTTTTTTTCAGGATGTCGGAAAGATGCAACATGTGAGTAATAACGCGTTTTAATTATCTTGTGTCATACCTATATATCGTTCGCTGGTGGCTGATAGGTTGTTGCTGGTGGTTGTCACTTTAGCCGCATATACAATGGCTTTGGAGTTGCATTTGACTTGTAATGGACATTCACTTTTGATTCTACAGGAGCAATTTTGATGTTCTCTGGGTATTTTCTTATTGAGGATATAAGATTTAATAGGTGGACCGCAGGAGTAGCTGATTTTGACAAAGTTTCTATTGAAGATCTTATAGTATCTATGTGTTCTAGGGAAATGTTTTGCCTATATTAATTTTAACTGCTAAAGAGTAGAGGGGTGTGAACCAGATTATTTTTCTTTTTCTATTATTATGTTTAAAGGAGTTAGTATTGTTGTGTATGTACATATTCGATTCGCTAAATCCACTATTTTGAAGCGCTTTATTATAGTAGGGTGATGCCTTATTGAAAATAGCTTCTGAGGAAGACAGGATGGAGATCCTACGGCTAATATTAGGGATAATGGTTTTAAAAATTATAGATGGTACGACCCTTTATTTATATATTTTAAATTGTCATTAGGTTTATGGTACAGTTTATAAGAAGCAGCAGGTCTATCTAGATTTATATCTAGAAATTTAACATTGGAAAGTTTAGTGTTAATGGTAATTTTAAGATTAAAACTAGCGAAGGTTTTTATTAAGTCTTTCCTTAATCTATCTAAGTTATGACATATGGTGGTATGGGAAAGTATTATACCATCGTCGCGATAAAGCCCAAAGGTATGGTTAGCGAATTTCTCTTTAAGTGTGTGTAGGAGGAATAGGCCAACTAAATCACACACGTCAGCCCTGTCAAAAAGAACCCATTGAGACATCGAATGGGCTCTCTGGGTTAGATATTTTTACCCAAGTTTCATTATTAGTAAAAGGTAGAGTGTTTCTAGCATGCAAAATGACATTCACTTCAATATCAGAAATATTGATAAACTTTCTAGCGAAATTTAAGGTTTTCGTTAAAAGAGTGTGAGTAATAGACGGGTAAATGTCTACAATGTCATATTGGGTGAATCTAGAACTATATTTATCTTTAATATTATTAAACCAATGTAATACGGAAGTGCTATTTATCCATTGGAGTAATTCAGACGTACTTCTAATATGTTTGTTTATAATATTTAATATTTTTTTGCTAGCAAGACCGATTTCAGACTTAGCAGGGTTGATTAAACATCCTATATATATATATATATATATATATATATATATATATATATATATATATAGGATGTTTAACCAATACTGAACAAGGATAGACATCATTTGGATTACTCCATCAAGAATATCCCAACACCTTCTAACACTTCCAACACTGAAATGCTGATCGACAGAGTAGAGAAAGTTGTTAAAAGAATGAGATGGAAAGCTTTCATTTTCGATGGACACTTTAACATGGACTCTACAGAATATTTTGATATCAAGTCTCATACCAGCAAAGAGTAAAATATATGACCGCTTTTGAACTAGACTTAGTTAATTTAATCAACCAAATCAAATTCCGTAAGTATTCTATCCCTTTTCAATCTAAACTATCTAACGATATATATATATATATATATATATATATATATATATATATATATATATATATCGTTAGATAGTTTAGATATATATATATATATATATATATATACATATATATATATTTATATATATATATTATTATTATATGAAGTTGTTCATTCTACTGACATGGCTTTAAAAATGAGGATTGTTTGCATAATTGCAAACGAATCGAATGTTATTATTAATATTTGGATTGGCGGTATCGGTAGAAGGTCGGACGCTATGCTTTGACGCATAGAGTTACGGCCCTTGCCATTCTGAGTTCAAATCCCACCGAGGTTAATTTGCCTTTCATCCTTACGGGGTCGATAGGGTAAAGTACCAGTAATGCACTGGTTAATTGCTGGCATTGTGCCAACTATAGAAACAATCATTAATATTCGAAAAACTCAGATTACATTTATTGTATTCAGCCATAAAAAGCGAAACATTATATATATACACACACAATAAAATGAGTTCCAATGCATCACTGATTTTTCGTTTTCCATTCTCTCTCTCTCTCTCTCTCTCTCTCTCTCTATCTCTATCTCTCTCTCTCTCTATCTCTCTCTCTCTCTCTCTCTCTATATATATATATATATATATATATATATATATATATATATATATATATATATATAATATAAGATCAAAAGATGGTTAAAGGAGTTCCATGTATTTTATTATGCGCATTTCAAAAACAAACATCATCATGCAATAATATTTGTGTTTTCATCAGATAAAACAGGAGAACATGATATGAAGGCTAAAAAACACTTGTGGATAGTGCAGTTTTAAATCAACATATGAAAAGTGGTTTTAGATTGATGTGTGATATTGGGAAAAATATTTTATTTAGAGAGGGGGGGAGGATGAAAATGGGGAGGAGATGAGAGGGAGAGATGGGTGATAGAGAGAAAGAGATAGTTTTTATGACTGAGAGAAGATATATTGTTTTACATAGAGATGTTGAAAACCGTTGGAAGATAATGTATGAATTAAAAGAATTTGAAAATTAACGAAGGGAAAGATATGTACGAGGAAAAAATATTTTATTTAGGGAGGGGGGGGGGATGAAAAAAGGGGGAGGAGATGAGAGTGAAGGTGGAGAGGGAGAGATGGGTGATAGAGAGAAAGAGATAGTTTTTATAACTGAGAAAAGATATATTGTTTTACATAGAGAGGTTGAGAACCGTTGGAAGATAATGTATAAATTAAAAGAATTTGAAAATTAACGAAGGGAAAAATATTTACGAGGAATGAGAGGGAGTTTATGTATGAAGATAGAGAGAAAAAATAATAATTGTGGATGAATATTCTAACGTCAAAAAGGTGTATGTTGATAAGTATTGTGGCAATTTCAAAATTAACGAAGAGAAAAAATTATTAAGGTTTGTGTGTAGAAGGATTTGAGAAAAATAATGTGAAGTTAAAGTTTGTATATTGAAGGAATTGATAATATGTGCGAAGAAAGAGTTAATATGTATTAAGAATGAGTTCGTTGATGGGGAGAAAAAAATAATAAATTAAGGATGAAATTGAGATTAAAATGTTTTATGATAGAGAGAAAAAATAATAATAAGTGCGGATGAATATTCTAAGGTCAAAAAAACAATTGTATATGTTATGAAGGAGTTTACAAGGTGAAGATAGAAAGAGGGTAATGAGTAAACAAGTATTATAGAGTGTATAATGCCCTTTGAAGTAAGGTAGGAAGATGCGTATATTTTAAAGAGGTGTATGTATATGTGCCTTTGAGAAAAGATTCTAAATTGATAAAGAATTGAATATTAACTGTATACTTTGTGAAAAGTCCTATGGAATTTATGCAGGCAGATAGAAAACAAATCTGTACGTCTATTTATTATAGAAACTAGATTAGAGATAATGGTAAATTTTTCATATAGGCAGAGATTACAGATTTTAGATAGAGAGCTGTTCAAGTATGAGGATGCAGAAGAAACCTTCTTCCAAATGATGGTATATTTAATGTTTTTGTCTTTCAAGGACCATATGAGTTCTGAGAGAGCCGTGTTGGTTCTTTTAAGTTTGTATTTGAAAGACGAATGGTGATTATAGAGACGAGCTTTAAAATAGGTGGAAGTGGAGCCAAAATAGGTGAAGGAATTGGAACTCCTTTAACCATCTTTTGATCTTATATTATGTATACTCCAGTCCTACAAACTGTAGAGTGCTTCTTATCCGATATCTGCATTGCTTTATTGTACTACAATAAAACTCACCTCCTACATATATATATATATATATATATATATATATATATATATATATATATATATATATATATATATATATATATATATATATATATATATGTATGTGTGTGTGTGTGTATGCGTGTGCACATATATATATATATAACAACTTAAATAACAACTGCTTAGTTAAAAATATAATATACAACTGTAATGTTAAAACGGACGTTAATTATTTTAACTACGTTGGTTCCACATCGACGGAATTTAAACTTCGCTATAACAACCACAAGAATTCTTTCACAGATCCATCCAAAAAATCTTCAACAGCACTATCAGGCGTACTCTGGCAACTTAGGCATGATAACGTTAGATATTCGACGACTTGGAATATAGTTTCAAGGGGGATTCCTTTTAATTCATCCTCTGAGACATGTGACCTCTGTGCGGAGGAGATATTCTTTATACTAAAATCTAAAAATTCCCTTAATCTACGGACAAATTTATTCAGTTGCTGCAGACATAGATTGAACTCAACGTTTAAATATAAATTTAAATTTAAAATGTAGTTATGTTTGATTTGATTTGTAATTATTTATGAAACTAGCCGATAAATCTTTCGATTTCTTCTTTTTATTAAAACATTCTTTTTATAAAACATTCTTCATGAATAATTAAACTACCCTAAAAGCTGATGCTCCAAATATATCGAATTAAATTTTACACTAGTTAAACTTCTATATTAAATATAAGAACATATGTAGACTAAATGGGTATCCTAAACTTTTGGAATTATTTCTGCTAGACAGGATTTGGTAAACAATTTTTGTTTTATCTGTTTCGACTCTGATGCTTATGATGAACTTGGCAATATATTGTCAATTAACTTTGAAAGGCTGATCTCTGTGGCCGATTTGCGTGGCATACTATGTTTTATTTTTACTATTTTTTAATATTTTTTAATATTTTTTATATTTAATATTAAATGTTTTAGTTTTCTGTTTATGTATTTATTTATTTTCTTGTCTATGATATTTTTATTTTTATTTTTATTTTTATTTTTATTAATATATTGAAATCTGTTCTCTATTTCTGCTTGATCGACAATCATGTAGAGTAAAGACAAGAATAGTATTGTTAAAATTAATATAGACTCTATATATATGTGTATATATACACACATATATGTATACTTGAATTTTTATAGCACAATGAGAATGTTTTCGTGTGAATTGGGAGTTTGTTTATAATTATGATATAAACATATGAATTTTTAAAAACTAGACATAAGATCATTACTTTTCACACATTATAGATACATGTCTCATTCATGAATACTGATATTTACATTATAATGCCTGTTTTATACGAACTAATATTTTCTACAGGATGAAGCATAGCGTTTTTAAATTCTGCCTCGTTTATGTCTGGTTATTTTTCATTTTCTCTTTTTCATTTTCTCTCTTTTTTCTCTGTATATAACGGCTATTTTCTCTCTTAACTACATACATCTCTCTTTACATTAATACTAGAGCTAAATAAATAAATAAATAAATAAATGTATCAACCGATACTCAACTTCCTAGTTTCTCTATCTATCTCTATCTATCTCTTTCTTTTTTCCTCTCTCTCTATATATTTCTCTTTATTTCTCTCTGTTTCTTTACATGAAGTTCTTCTCTTTATCTATCTTTCTATATCTCTCTATTTAGTCACATGCATTTCTTCTTTTTCTTCGTTTCTCTTTCTTTCTTTCTTTTTCTCTTTCTTTTTACAACTGTCCACAATATTTTTTACTGCCAAATCAACCTCCCAAATGCAAGGTGATTGAAAGGTATGTCGTATCTATTTATTTATAAGACTGTTTATATTGTATTTTGTCTGAAGAAGGCATAACATATTGTTAATATGATATCCCTTAAATATATATAACGAAATAATTATGGTTTTATAAATATAGTTTCCATTTATTTAATCATAAATATACTCCAAATACTTGTTGAGTGCTTTTATATCAGTTATAAATATTTACTCGTTGTTAACCCAACAATTTAAATATAACTTTCCATGTATATATATATATTTATTAAATAACAGATAAGTCTTCAATTTTATTATTATTACTATATATATATATATATGTATGTGTGTGTGTGTGTATGTGTGTGTATATATATATATATATAAAGAATTAGTATATTTACTAACATAGATATACAGATGCATAACTATGCCAGCAAGTATATAGGTTTTGTCTTAGTATCTTTGTGGTTCAATGCATGGTGATGCAGAACAATAATACGAGAGACGTAAAATAAGAAAATTATAAAAATTAACTTACTTACTAAAATTTCACTCCAACTAATTAGTTTCTGAAAGAGAATAAACGTAGTTTCCGAAGAAACGTACGGAGAAGCCTTTCGTCATCAGGGAAGTCTATTCTCAGCTAAGTTTCCAGGCAATACGTGGAAACAGGGAACTTATACAAAAATAATTCAGTGGATGGAAAAAAGCAAAGCGAGGTCTAAGTTCCAAGCCATTGAAAAAATCACTGCCTACTGCGTCGGTGGCAAATTCAAAAGAATCAATCAAGTGACATCGAGGTCAATCAGTGAAGAATGGTTTGTTAAGAAGACAGCAGCCGGACTGTTACTATGAACTATAGTAGCAGTTTTGGCCAATTTTGGCTCGACAAAATAATTTGGAGATAATTATAAAGAATTAGTATATTACTAACATATATATACAGATATATATATTACTAACATATATATACAGATGCATAACTATGCCTGCAATTATATAGGTTTTGTCTTAGTAACTTTGTGGTTCAATGCATGGGGATGCTGAACAATAATATGAGAGACGTAAAATAAGAAAATTATAAAAATTAACTTACTTACTAAAATTTCACTCCAACTAATTAGTTTCTGAAAGGGAATAAACGTAGTTTCCGAAGAAATGTACGGAGAAGCCTTTCGTCATCAGGAAAGTCTATTCTCAGCTAAGTTTCCAGGCAATACGTGATGACGAAAGGCTTCTCCGTACGTTTCTTCGGAAACTACGTTTATTCCCTTCCAGAAACTAATTAGTTGCAGTGAAATTTTAGTAAGTAAGTTAATTTTTATAATTTTCTTATTTTACGTTTCTCATATATATATATATATATATATATATATATATATATACCAATAAAATGTACACTTATGCTGCAACACTGGCATTGACTCTACTTACTCTGTTTGCAATCTGCAAACAACAGCCACCTTAACACCAAAATAACACCCAATACTCAACAGGCCTCATTACATCATTGTGTGTGGCCTGTTTCAATCATGTTCTTGCTTACTATACCGGGTATCTTTACTGTTGGTAATCGACTTCTTTTTCATCAATCTTGGGTCATTAATTTACTGGGTTTATATCTCATTGTAATACATTAAATACCAAAACTAGAAATTATGTTGTCGTGATTTCATATCGTGCGAACATTTCGTAGAAATGTTTATACATTGATTTATACAACACGAACTATCGTATATAAAGTTAGAGAAAACAGCACGTAGGTTAATTATTTAAAACTGCGCTTACATTTCTAAATGCTTTGAATGTTTTTTTCATCCTATTAAACATCATTCATTGCCTTGTTTACGTTCCAAATATTGCTACTTATCGGTGTAATCTTAAAGATTGTCACGCACGAACAATATACCGACTTAACAATTTGAGTACTAGAGCAATATTACATGATTTTAAAATATTCTGAAGAAATCATTACTCTGTTTGAATATCCTCTGATATTTATATCTAGCCATGAGGATTGTCAGGCCATTTCTTATCCCTGTTTCGTGGCATGAAGTGACTGAGAATACAATACTCCCACGTGGACAAGACACCAATACATGTCAGGTTTAAAACCCCAGCCCTTCAATCTATTGGTGCTATTCATTTACAGAGGAGTACATTCGAGCAACGTTAAAGGAAGTGTTTTTTTACGACACAACACAACCAAGTCCCGGTATTGAACTTAATTCAAACAACCTTATTTCAAACAACCACTGATATATATATATATTTTTTCTTTTCCATTAACATTACACGGCTTCTGACGAGGCGTGGATTACAGAGTCGGGTCAGATCGATAAAGATCGAAGTCTGAGCTGATCAGTGGCGAAACGCGCGTCACCAACCAATAAACGTAATGAAGGAGTAACCAACCGTCCTTGTTATTTTATTTCACTATATACACACACACACACACACACATATATATATATATATATATATATATATATATATATATATATATATATATATATATATATATATATAATATATATATGTGTATGTATATATTAAAATACAAATATTAATAAAATATATGTTCTTTTGATCAATTACATTTTATTATACATATTTCGGATGTACAACAGTACGTCCTCATCAGGCAAAATATAATGATACATGATATACCCTGAGATGTTAAATGGTTAAGATTTAATCAAGGTAGTGATTAACCTAAGAGAATGTTTAACATGTTTACCCTAATAATGAAAAAATGCGAAAACGTAATAAATTCAATAGAGAATGTGTGAGTAAGAAAAACGTTGCTTAATGTAACAGTTATAGAGATTTTAAAATGTATGATACTACAATTTATGTTTATCTGGGAAAACAGTCAATGAGAGCCACTGGAATAGGATATATACAGAGGGAAAGATAAGGGGTTATATATGTAGGAGATTTTCCGAAAGTTAAACGGTTAAGTTTGAAAATATTTAATTATGCTATTTCAGGGTGAAGAATCAAGATTATACATTTATTTTAAAAATTGCTGGTTATTTATATTTATTAGTTTTGTAAATTCTATAAGTGTGTTAACATTTCTAAACTTCGGAATTTTATGAGGATAACATGTAAAGGATTTAGCTGGCCAGCGGAAAGGAAAGTTTACACTGTTGAATATTTTCCTAAATGTAAACTTTACCGAAGATAATCATTGTCAACATATATGGTATGTACATCTTATGAAGTACTTATTGTTAGAAATATTTAAATAACGATTATGTGTATAGATATATAATATTGGGCCAGTATATTTGAGGTAAGTGATAACGAAAATAAAAATAAAATAATAGATTGAGGCATGCTAATGATAAATATATACCTATATATAACAGGGTGTAAATGCATTAATTATTCATAGTTCGAAATAAATAATAATCAAGCAATTTAGAAGTTAACTAAAAATTATGTATAGAAATATAGAGGTAGGTATATATGGATATAAATTAAGTATTATTGTTACACTATACTTTAGATAAATGATAACGGTTATTATTTTATATAATAAAGTTCGAACGTGTTATAGTTAAATACATATATATATATATAAGAAAAGCAATAATAAATAATGGGTAATTCAGTGTGCAAAATAAGGTCTATAATAATTTATAGTTTGTATATTTGCTCTATATTTGAATCATGGATATAAAAATGGAGTAGGTATAAACGTAGAAAATATAATTACATACATATTATAAATAAGAGAACAAAAACACATGAAAGATTCACAGTTGGAAATAAGTTCCTTAAAAATGTATGGGTTGGATATTAAACTAAACTTTAAAACTTAGATAGCAAGATAAAGATAGAGAAATAAAAAAATAATGATATGGATCAAAGTTAATAATATTATGTTATGTATATCAATATTCCGGCATGTTATTGAACAAGTGTCTTTCATTCGAGCGTTATTTCTTCTATAGATAGTTATAAGATAAGGCCATTAATGTTTTTCCCTGTTGATTATATACATCTGACAACCAACTTTTTAATGGTTAAGTGTTTCTCTCTCTTTTTCTCTCGTTTTGTGGGGAGGCTAAGAATGTGGACGTAGCTTTATGGAGGTAACTAGAGAATAATTCACTTTTTTTGTTAATTAGGGTCTCATAGTTATTAATAATCATGATCTCCATTGTACAGAGCGCGCAGTTATTTGATATACTAGAGTTGCGGTAAACTCCACAGTTCCGAGGTACTGTTGTACATCCGAAATATGTATAATGAAATGTAATTGATCAAAAGAACATCTAGTTTATAAATATTTGTATTTTAATATTAATAACTCTGGAACATTATTTTACCGTAGAGTGCTTCGAAACTACTGTAAAACTCATTCTTTGATATACTCATTCAATCTTGTTTAACTCTTTAATATATATATATATATATATATATATATATATGAAATACGTCCTTTCACGCACAAGGCGTGAAAGGACGTATTTCATATTACTACTACCTCCACATACGTTGAGAACAAACCGGGTCATTCCGACTGCTGCTGATAACAGCGGTGGCTAGTTCGACCTACCTCCTTTTGCCTCTATCTTTACTACGGCCCTTGATAAACCTGTTCTACATCATCCACTCTCATCCCAGGAACAGTCTTTGATAGCGCTAGTTTGTGATTTAAATTCAGGAATTTTATATTCTTTGAATGAAAAGAACCTTCTGACGAGAATCTCTCTTTGCAACGAGGGCCGTATGGCCTACGTTTTATTTTTGGGATTCGAAACCGATCGGTAAAGGTAACTATAGTAGGTAAAGTCAATTTTTTAAAATTTATTTTGAAACTTTTTCATTATTTACTAAACCTTGTTTATATTTGTTCTGGCTCGTTAATTTATTAACCCGCCATTGAACCACACTGGCACTTGGTTGGACAATACATGCGTACCTTGGCGCCTTGTGCGTGAAAGGACGTATTTCATATTACTACTACCTCCACATACGTTGAGAACAAACCGGGTCATTCCGACTGCTGCTGATAACAGCGGTGGCTAGTTCGACCTACCTCCTTTTGCCTCTATCTTTACTACGGCCCTTGATAAACCTGTTCTACATCATCCACTATCATCCCAGGAACAGTCTTTGATAGCGCTAGTTTGTGATTTAAATTCAGGAATTTTATATTCTTTGAATGAAAAGAACCTTCTGACGAGAATCTCTCTTTGCAACGAGGGCCGTATGGCCTACGTTTTATTTTTGGGATTCGAAACCGATCGGTAAAGGTAACTATAGTAGGTAAAGTCAATTTTTTAAAATTTATTTTGAAACTTTTTCATTATTTACTAAACCTTGTTTATATTTGTTCTGGCTCGTTAATTTATTAACCCGCCATTGAACCACACTGGCACTTGGTTGGACAATACATGCGTACCTTGGCGCCTTGTGCGTGAAAGGACGTATTTCATATTACTACTACCTCCACATACGTTGAGAACAAACCGGGTCATTCCGACTGCTGCTGATAACAGCGGTGGCTAGTTCGACCTACCTCCTTTTGCCTCTATCTTTACTACGGCCCTTGATAAACCTGTTCTACATCATCCACTCTCATCCCAGGAACAGTCTTTGATAGCGCTAGTTTGTGATTTAAATTCAGGAATTTTATATTCTTTGAATGAAAAGAACCTTCTGACGAGAATCTCTCTTTGCAACGAGGGCCGTATGGCCTACGTTTTATTTTTGGGATTCGAAACCGATCGGTAAAGGTAACTATAGTAGGTAAAGTCAATTTTTTAAAATTTATTTTGAAACTTTTTCATTATTTACTAAACCTTGTTTATATATATATATATATATATATATATATATATATATATATATATATATATATATATATATATATATATATGTGCACTCGGAGGTTGCTTTTCGTTATTTCGTGGGCCGAAATGCGAATCTCGATAATTTATGTTTGTATTATTCTCCAGACTCTAGCTATTGACCAGTTAATTTTCTTGATTTTTTAGTTGATTCTATTGACTGATGAATAGCTTATGTTAATGTTAACCCTTCTGTTGAGAACTCTATTCGATTTGTGATGTTTTTGCATTCTTGCAAGAAAATACACAACTGAATTTATTGGCTTCCTTTTTCAATGATCTTACCAGAAGCCTGACATTATATATGTAAGCGGACAGTACTTGATTTAGGAGCCGCAGAAACCCATATACTGTATTTTACCAACCTTCCAGGGGTCCGGGTAAATTTTCAATACCCGAATTACTTGATCGTTTTTTTGGCTATGCGAATGATTTATTTAACCATCGTCTCAGTGTGTTTGGCCTTTTATCGTTTGTTATAGCTCTGGTTCTTCTGAATCATTGAGCACTTGCTGCACATCTCGGAGGTTGTTTTTCGTTATTTCGTGGGCCGAATTGCGAATCTCGATAATTTATGTTTGTTTATATATATATATATATATATATACATATATATATGTGTATGTGTGTGTGTGTGTGTGTGTGTGTGTGTGTGTGTGTGTGTGTGTGTGTGTGTGTGTGTGTTTGTATGTGTGTGTGTATGTATATATATATATATGTATATGCCACTTTTCTTGTGGATTACTATCGACAATCGATTATGGTTATCTTTTTATATATTGTGATTCCTTCAGCGATTTTACATCGACCTTTGATGTGTTGTTTCTATTTGCTTGGAGTGGCGAGGTGTTAGTCTCTGAATTCCTTATTTCACTCATCTGTCATTACTGTCAGTGAGATTATACTCCATGCACTTATATCCCTATACGTTTCTCCTGCCTCTGTCTATCAACACACACACACACACACACACACACACACACACACACACACACACACACACACACACACACACACACACACAAATATATATATATATATATATATATTGTTATACTTGGGGAGGGTCATATTTGTGATATAATATTGCCAGAATTAATAACAGAACACACTCACTGTACTATACGAACAAGCCAGACAACAACACGACGGTAACATAGACAACATAGAAATTAGAATAATATCTAAACATAGAAATGACCCAGCAGATAAGCAAATCAGAGAGGCCAGCGGAATAGAACTTAGAAGGCCAAGGCTAAACAGAAAAATTGAATGGAATAACAACAACACCCAAACGAACAACACTGACCTAAGAGATGAATAAATAAATAAATAAATACATACACAAGCACAATAAAAACAAACACATATAAACACACACTAGTAAACTAAGATAGAATACAATAACCAATACACAGTCACCCAAACACGAACACACATCAAACAAAACACTATACACACTCGCAAATGCATGAGCTGAGAAGACAAACAATAAACAAATAAATACATAAATAAACAGACTAAATAAAGATGTTGTAGGCATAAAATGCAACGGGAGGAAACATAATAGCACCAATAACGATGTTGCAGACGAGCAACGAAAGAACTTTGTTAGACTATATATATGTGTTTGTGTCTATATTGCATCTGTATTTTTGACCGTTGGTCAATCAATGGCAACTTTGAGGACCGAATACATTAAATTAACCGATATAAAAGACACAGAAGCGAAAAGATAAAATAGGAAGATATGATAAAAGATAAAATAGGAAGATATGATATGAAGCTTAAACAACACTTGCGAGCAGTGAAGTGTTAAATCAACACATGTTGGACGAACGCAAACACCTTGGCCGACACCTCGTTCCAGTTAGTTTTTCTCCACCTGGAGGTCTGGTCAGAACCAGACCCCGAGCAGCTTTACCGGTACTTCAGTCCAGCCTCAGACGACTCCGTCGGAAGGCATCGGTTTGCCTCCCACGTTCCGATTTTCAAACCGACGGACTTGTCCCGGTTCAGCTTCGCTCCTGTGTACCTTTCGTATTCCTTCATTAAGTTGCCGACCTCCCCGATATGCGAGGTGTTCGACACCATATCTCTGCCGTCGTCGGTGTAGGCCGACGCCGCTCTTCACAGTCCCGGTTCCAACGGGATGTTGCAGTAGCTCCAATTTTCGCAGTAGTGGCTCGAGAGTCAGTACGTTGAGAAGGGGGGAGAGAGGGCGTCCCTGTCGGATGGACCGTGTGATTTGGAACGGCACCGAGAGGTAGCCATTCACCTTAACCCTTCAGCAGATGTTGCTGCTGTGCATAGCAGTACCAGCCCCTGAACACGGTTCCGAAGCCTGCCGCCTCGAGCATCGCATCCAGGTAACGATGGTCAACCCTATCGAACGCCTTAAACTGATCCAAGTTGATCAGTGCCCCACCGAAGCCGTTTTCACACCCTAACCACTCTACGATGTATCGCATGAGGTGGGGGCTGTCGTGTATGGACCTGGTCGGGGTTGCGCATGTCTGCGCTTCTCCCACTAAGTTCTCGACGACAAACGCCAGCCTCTTTTCTAGCACCTTGTCGAAAATCTCTAACTCTGTGTTTAGCAGAGTTATGGGCCTGAAGTTACCTATGTCATCCCCCTTATTCTCGTCCTTCTTGACTAGTGTGACTACGCTGTTGGTCACAGGACTGTGAATTCTTCCGTTCTGCTGCCATTTGTAGTAGACCGCTTCGAACAGACCGGAGAACAAGTCTGGCATTGCTACGTAAAATTCGTAGGGTAGACCGTCGACACCTGGTGATTTGCGTTTGCCGCATTCGCTCAGGGCGTCCACTATCTCAGTGGCCGAAATCGGTCTTTCGCAGAACTTCGCCTACCCGTCCGAGAATCGCGGCAGGCCGTCGAGGTAGGGGCCGAAATGCATAGCATTTATCCAGCGCATCACCCCTCCCGAACAGCTGTGCAAATTTCCGCTGAAAGGCCGCTCCCATCTGGTCCGGTACAAGCATCACGCGTCCATATTCGTCCTTCAAAGACCGAATCGTATACTTGTTGCCACTTTTCGCCTCTGTCACTCGGGCCCAGCTAACAGCTTTTGCTCCATCGTTACCTAGAGCAGGTGTTTTACTCCTGAAAACGCAGCCTTCGTGCTTTGCGTCGAAGACCTGGTCAAATGCCGTCCTTATCGCTAGCTACGCTGCCAGCCCTAATCGCCTCTTTTACTTTATCTACCAGTTCCCTTTCGGTCTTCTTCCTATCTAACGCTAATTCTTTACTAAAACCTCTCGATTCTAAACTAATTGCTCTCTTGAGAGAGCCCCACTACCTGTTGTTGACAATTGCCCTCGTCAACTGCTGCTTAACTAAAGTGCTAATCTGTCTACTGTAGGCTTTGCATGTTGGTAACGAAAAGTTCAGCTTCCAGTAGCTGGGTTCCTGCCTATGTGTTCTAGCAAGGTTGACTATGCAGGTCGTTAGTTTGTGATCTGAATAGGCAACCATGAACATGTGTGGATAGCTTAACATGTCCCTATCCCTATCTCTAATTAGAAACCTATCTAAGTACGATATAGATGTCCCGCTACCGTTCGTCCACGTCCACAGTGGCGCAGTCTAGAGGTCTAGTCGGTATCCATCGGCTAGTTGAAATCGGCCGATTGACTGTTTGAGGCTGTTACGCTCCACTCTATCGGGACATGCTCCTACATAATCCCAACCTGCATCTGGGATTCCATTCCACTCCCCACTAAAAGCAAAGAGCGGGGCGTGCCCAGAAAAGTCTCCAGACGTTTGAACAAGTCTGGCCGCGATGTTCCGGATGGGGCATATACGGCCACCTGTATGAAGGCTCCACCTTCACTAGTGCTAACATCTAGGACCACCAGTCGATCCTCCGGGTCCAGATGTACCGTCTGTGTCACGAGGTCCAGGTATTTCCGCAGGAAAACGGCAACCCCGCTACCACCTCCCCGCTGACAGAGAGATGCGTAGATCTCAAAGTCGTTGAACATGGGAGCTAGCTGCCGCTCGCTGTGGATCCTGGACCCGCAAATGACTTCCACATCCATACTATGTGACCTGAGGTCGTTTAAGTGTCTGACCTGTTTCCAGGACATCCCCAGTCCGTGCACATTCACACATCCGAATCTTATATTGGCCATGTTGGTGAGGAACAGTTCGAAAAGAAGTGGAAATAATTCACTTACCTCCTCGCTTCCTCGAGACCAGGCTGCACAATATCCATGGGCGTGTTCGAGGGGTTGTTTGGCAGGGTGGTGTTTCTGGCCGGATGGGGACGGATATGTTTGCTGGGGAGGGGTGTCAGGTGGGGTGGGTTGTATGGGGTGGGAATGTCTGAGGTGGGGGTGGGGAAACATTTCAAAAGAACACGGTTATAGGGTTTCACGCAGGAATTACTCACGTTCTAAGGAAAGGTTTCTTTTAAAGATTTTAGATAGATAGATAGATAGATAGATAGATAGATAGATAGATAGATAGATAGATAGATAGATTTGTTTGTGTGTAATTGTGAGTGCATTAATATAGGTGTATTTGAAGCCAAACACTATATGTTTGTGCATAACGAATATATATGAATCTCACTAAGACTGTTTTAGGCTACGATATAGAATCGGGAAGAGAAGGCATGATGAAACGAGCGGCGGAAAGAAGAAAATAAAAACTGGAGAATTGTAATAGTGGAGATAATTTCATATTATGTAGCTATATGACAGATAAACATTTTCCTTCACATCACCTCTGATATTTATCACTAACACAAAAGGAACCACTTAACAATCATTTAACAAATGTTGCCCATACATCAACTTGTGAAATAACAGCGGTTTGCTTTGATGGTCAACCAACCAGTTTCTAGATATATCGAATACTTTTCTTTCTTAAAGCCAATATATTTTATTTAGAAAACCGTGTGAATTGTAATTGACAGACACATCGGTATCTTCCACAGCACATTGTACGAATCCATGGAAAGAACCCAATACATGTTTAGAGAGGCCAAATAAATGTAGGTTTTATATAGTAATGCAAAGGAAAGTTAGATGTGCACACTACTTGAAATACTGCCTCCTGGAGAAGTTAAATTTCGTCCCACTAACATCATCATATTCTCCTCAATCTGGTATTTTAACTATAACAAAGTAAGGGGTGTACGACTGCGTACGGTTTATTTCTTTTAATCCGTTTAGTAAAATAATTTCGATTATTTTGAATAAATAATTGTTTCTACTTTAGAGGCACAAGGCCAGCAATTACCCAGTGCATTACTGGTACTTTATTTTATCGACCCCGTAAGGATGAAAGGCAAAGTCAACCTTATTATTTTGAATAAATAATGAATGAATATTACATAATTTAAGTAGTAAATTTTGATTAAATTTAAGATAAATAATTTTATTGCTTATTTAAAATTGACTTCTTTTCAAAGTTTCAAATTTCTACACCTCCGGTATATCGTCGTTCAACTACCATATATATAAAAAATAGAGAGTGTCTGATGAGGCGATACAGGTAGAATATTTGCAGAAGGAGTGTTTGCGAAGGACTCTGCCCCCACGACCCTCTCAGAAATTTTCAATTTACATATATCTATATGCATATATATTTGTGTATAATATCAATATGCACACTATATACGCTAGCAGAAAACCACCTTAAGAGCTGTTTTTTCTGCTAGTTATTTATAAAAATGAAAGATATCAACATATGGCAGCCATAGTCACGTAACTTGTAAGGGAGGCGTAAAGACGTCGTATAGAGACGCGGAGTTTCTACGTCACCTTTAAACCCATGTCTCCTCCACGCCTGAAAATAGTAGATTTCATCGAGAGAAGAATAGAGAAAGTTACAGGACGAAGGTGAGAAACAGATATAGAGAAAAAAATTGTCCCCAGTATATGACAGATACTTTTGTTTTGAGCTTCGATGGATGATAGCCACAGTTGAACTCGATGGGATTTGGACTCAGGAAGCAGAAAGCCGAAAGGCAGAGGGTACAATGATCTATCTTACGTTTTAACGATTCGATACTTCAACATGTGACACATCATTGTTTATTCATGGCAATGTCGAAGTGCCGTACCTCTTGATTGAGTCACATAGGTATCATTGTGAGAGACAATGTGGCAGGAACTATCACATTCCATGCCGTAACACAGGTGAGCAGACTCAGAGAAATAAAGAGAGGTGGAAAATGTGATTACAAAAGTATGGAAGGCAAAGTTGATTCACCGTCATTCGGTGTCATTGGGTGTCATATGCACCAATCCCATTGTGCATTTAATTCGACACCATGATTTTGAACTCTGTGACATTTGCTATCAGGTGATCAGGTGATATCTAGTGACACATGCTCATACATTTGTGAATCGTCATGCTTTATAATATGACGCCAAATTGCACGTTCTTATAAGGACATCATGGTACCAACTTTACCGAGCACTATATTAGTTGTGAATAAATTTGTTTACAATATTGCATCAATAACCAATGTTTTAGAGCAAAATGATCGATATAATATTGGGCATTCAGAATTATGATCTGTACACAAATAAAATGAATTATTTCTACAGCCCGTACAAAATGAATTATTTCTACAGCCCGTACAAAAACCGACCTATTTCCTTGGAAAGCGAATTCTCGATTGAATTAATCACGAAACTTGAGTAGAACAAATATTGCAGATCTCTGAGATATGTACGGCAAAATAGACACCGGAAAATGTGGTACTGTGAAGTGGTACAAGTAAACGATTAGCGCAGAAAATTGATTTAATCCAATACAGAAAAAAAATCAGAAGACAACTAAATTATAAGCTGAAGCAATCGAGTAGCTAGCAATAATAAAACGGGGAAATGAAGTAAAATGTGTGAAGCTGGGTAGCTGTATATTTAAATGTATATTTACATACAAATGTATACATTCATATATATATATATATATACACACACACAGATAAATCTACCACTCAATGGTAGGGTCTAAACCGTATAAAGAACTCAATGTAATCCGTATGTAGAAGATGTCGTGAAGCAAAGTTTAAAATAAAAACATTTTTTTATCAACGATATAATTCAATTAGTTACAGATTCAAAATAGAAATATTAAAACAATGAAATAAACACAAATCTGTTAATTCATAGTAAAGCACATTATTTTACGATCGTTTCTGGGGGGTAGTCCTCTGCATGTTCATTTAATTATTGGTATATGTAAAACATATTACAAAGTATCATAGTGAGAAAAGAATACATACGTCTTTCACTACCCGCCGTCTTCAGAAACAATGTGTATATATATATATATATATATATATATATATATATATATATATATATATATATATATATATATATATATATATATATGTATATATATATATAAATATATATATATTTTTTTATAACTGATATAAAGCTCTCAACAAATTATTGGAGTAGAAATAGGATATATTAACAAATGGAATCTATATTTATAAAACCATATTTATTTCATTATACATATTTCAAGGACACCAAGTTAAATTATGGTGTGCTTTCATCAGATGAACTATAATATAGATCAGTTTTATAAATAAATATTGACATACCCTTAAAGAACCCGACCATTTCTGTTGGAAGCTCCCGGATAGTGGGGTTATACATTTATTTATACTATTATGCAAATTAGTGTCGGATATTTTAAAATCACAGTAGATTTAAAATAAGCCGTTGAGGTATGGGGAGAGGAAAAGAGAAAAAAGAATAAAAGAAAAAATTAAAAAGAAAAAATTAAAAAGAAAAAAGAAAAAAGAAAAAAGAAAAAAAGAAAAAGAAAAAAAAGAAAAAAAAAGAAAAAAAGAAAAAGAAAAAAGCAAACAAGAAAAAGAAAAAGAGAAAGAGAGAAAAAGAAGAAAAAAAAGAAAACAGAAAAGAGAAAGCGAAAGAGAAAGAGAAAGCCCTAAGTAATAGGTTGTTGTATTAGCATAACATTTAAGATGAAGTGAACAATAAATATTTTGGATGAGTAAAATAAATAAGTAAATAAGCGTGAATTGAAAATACTCGTGAATGGAAAATGAATTTTAACCAGTGTTTAATATGATTAAATGTTTAGTTTATCAATTAAATTATCCATCAAATTATTGAGATCTATACATTAAAAGTTGAGATCTATATATTATTAAAATGTATATATTATTAAAACCCATATATTATAAAAAGAATATATTCATATATGTACGTACGCACACATACATATACATACATATAAATAAATAAATAAATATATATATATATATATATATATATATATATATATATATACTTACACATACCATACACACAGATAAAGGTATTTTTATTCATAAGATATAGGAATTTTCTTAAATTTATATATTTTTCTGAGAAACCAGAGAAAAAAAACCAGGAGAAAAACATTTCTATCTAATAGCAAAACAGCGTGAAGGAAATTAAGTTATTTACTTATATTAAATGTTATAAATATCAAGATAACAAAGGAAATTTAAGATTATAGAAACCTTATGTTATAATACAAACCTTATATTATACATTTTATATTTACTAATTCCACCTGTTATGTAGTTGTGACTGTTATTATATAAGTTTGTTTATCACGAACCTTAAGGAAACCCTTATAATCTAGTGCATTTGAATTGTATGCATATATATATATATATATATATACACACAACTCCCACATATATACACATAGACATAGATACACATACAGGTAGATATGCATCATATATATATATATATATATATATACAGAGAGAGAGAGAGAGAGAGAGAGAGAGAGAGAGAGAGAGAGAGAGAGAGAGAGAGAGAGAGAGAGAGAGAGAGAGAGAGAGAGAGAGAGAGAGAGATAAATGTACAGTACATAGTATAATTGAAATACATAATATATAAAAAATAAGATAAAAAAGAATTATATTACGATTTGGAAATATATTCTTACAATTATAAGCAATATAACTTTAAAGCAATATAATTTAAAAATATATAATTTTAAAAATTACAGAATATCTTAAGATATAATTTTAAAATATATATATATATTTATATATATATATATATATATATTTATATATATTTATATGTACTTGTGTGGTGGGGATGTATTTGTATGTATATATATATAAAATAATAGAATGTCTTCACTTGTAGTTTTAAACAATTTAATTTTATTTTATATTATAATTTTACAATTTGGTTTGAATATATATATATATATATATCAAAGGTATATATCGAGTTGGAAACTCAAAATAATCTCTTACAATATATCTGTGTTCGTTTTTCTTTTTTGTTCAGTTATACATATATATATATATTAGTGTATGTGTGTGTTTTTATAATGTGGTGGGGATATATTCCTGTGTATGTATTTACATTTGCGGATGGACAGAGAGAGAGGAAGATAGTATATATATTCCATTAATTTGGTGAGGTTTTTCTTTTAGAAATAGTCTCTAGAAAGTGATGTACATAATTTACATGTACGACTATAAAGCTGGCTTTGTCTGTGTTGCGTGTGGAAAAGATGATGTTACAATGTGGCTGATAGTGTTTGTGCGATGTATGAAAATATGAAAGAGTTAGAGGATAAAATAGAGAAATATGGAGCGAAAGAGAGTGAAGGGAGAGAGAGAATAAGAGAGTGTGAAACTGAAAGTTGGATGACAAAAAAGGAGAATGTGTACGTTTGTGTCTGCGTATTTGTGTGTGGGTGTGTGTGTGTGTGTGTGAGAGAGAGAGAGAGCGAGAGAGAGAGAGAGAGAGAGAGAGAGAGAGAGAGAGAGAGAGAGAGAGAGAGAGAGAGAGTGAGAGAGAGTGAGAGAGAGAGAGAAAGTGAGATTACAGAGTCGATACAGGTCGAACCTTCAGCTGATCAGTGGCGAAACGCGCGTCACCAAACAATAAATGTAATGAAGGATAAACTGATCGTCGTTGTTATCTTTTCAATATAATACATTCTGTATATCTCTACACTTCGACACAGAAGTTAACCTGAATATCGAGTGCTCACCGGGGTGAACCTCCAGTAACTCCAAGTCACACTTCCCATATATATATATATATATATATATATATATATATATATATATATATTGGAATAAATGCTCTGAAATAGCGATATATATGTGAATATAGACATAGAATATTCGAAAATACTCTGTATGTTTATAATAAACATTTTGAAGACCTAATCGCTATAGAATAGAATACGTCACGTATTACAATTAGATTCTCGATAAAAGCAAGGGAAGTAATCTACGCGTTTCATTCTTGTTAGAAATCATCAGGACTACATATCCAGTGCTTTTATCGAGAATGACACAGCTAGAGACTTATAGAATACTTAGCTGTGTACAGGAACTGGTTTGAAAGAGCGGTTGCCGGTCCGGCAGAAATTAGAAATTGGAATAAATGCTCTGAAATAGCGATATATATGTGAATATAGACATAGAATATTCGAAAATACTCTGTATGTTTATAATAAACATTTTGAAGACCTAATCGCTATAGAATAGAATACGTCACGTATTACAATTAGATTCTCGATAAAAGCAAGGGAAGTAATCTACGCGTTTCATTCTTGTTAGAAATCATCAGGACTACATATCCAGTGCTTTTATCGAGAATGACACAGCTAGAGACTTATAGAATACTTAGCTGTGTACAGGAACTGGTTTGAAAGAGCGGTTGCCGGTCCGGCAGAAATTAGAAATTGGAATAAATGCTCTGAAATAGCGATATATATGTGAATATAGACATAGAATATTCGAAAATACTCTGTATGTTTATAATAAACATTTTGAAGACCTAATCGCTATAGAATAGAATACGTCACGTATTACAATTAGATTCTCGATAAAAGCAAGGGAAGTAATCTACGCGTTTCATTCTTGTTAGAAATCATCAGGACTACATATCCAGTGCTTTTATCGAGAATGACACAGCTAGAGACTTATAGAATACTTAGCTGTGTACAGGAACTGGTTTGAAAGAGCGGTTGCCGGTCCGGCAGAAATTAGAAATTGGAATAAATGCTCTGAAATAGCGATATATATGTGAATATAGACATAGAATATTCGAAAATACTCTGTATGTTTATAATAAACATTTTGAAGACCTAATCGCTATAGAATAGAATACGTCACGTATTACAATTAGATTCTCGATAAAAGCAAGGGAAGTAATCTACGCGTTTCATTCTTGTTAGAAATCATCAGGACTACATATCCAGTGCTTTTATCGAGAAGGAAATGTGGTAAGGAACCAGGTGGACCATAACGCACCAAAGTACTCAATACTTGAGGTAGTAGAGTGGGTAATAGGAACCAGTAAGACCCCGACAGCTGAGCTCAAGCCGTTTCGATGGCTAATTCTGGAGTCCAGAATTAGCCGTCGAAACGGCTTGAGCTCAGCTGTCGGGGTCTTACTGGTTCCTATATATATATATATATATAACGGCGATGAATTAGTTTTGCGAGATTTTTGATATGAAATCGTGTGTCGAAACAAATATTGTTATACTTGGGGAGGGTCATATTTGTATAATATTGCCAGAATTAATAACAGAACACACTCACTGTTTGGTAGGTTTTCGCTTCTGCGTATTTTATATATGTAATTTAATTTATTCGGTCCTCAATGTTGCCATTGAATGACCAACCAACGATCGAAAATACAGATACAATATAGACACAAACACATATGTATAGTCTATCAAATTTATTTCGTTGCACATCTGCAACTACCATCAGTGGTGCTATTGTTTCCTCCTGTTGCATTGTATTTTCTACGCCATCTTTATTTAGTCTGTTTATATAAACAGTGAGTGTGTTCTGTTATTAATTCTGGCAATATTATACAAACATCACCCTCCCCAAGTATAACAATATATATATATGAGTTTTTATACAGGATGAGTATTTATATAGGAGAAAGGATTGAGGACATAGCAGATACTTAAAGATATATGGAAAGATATATATATATATATATATAAGAGATAGTTTGGCGGGGAGAAAGGGAGATGTTGAGAGAGGGAGAGAGAAATAGAGAGAGAGAGAGCGAGAGAGAGAGAGAGAGAGAGAGATAGAGAGAGGGAGAAAGAGAGAGAGAGAGAGAGAGAGAGAGAGAGAGAGAGAGAGAGAGAGAGAGAGAGAGAGAGAGAGAGAGAGAGAGAGAGAGAGAGAGAGAAGTGTACGGGATAGAAATAGGTTTATATAAGGACAGAAGTAAAGAAATGGAGAATGAGGTCTGTGTGTAGGTAAAAGAAGGTTGCAAATAGCTATAAATATTCAAACTATTGTTTTACTTAGACAAATGTCTAAAAGGAAAAGAATATATTTCAGTTGAGGAAGGTTAGACAATTGATGTAAATATATTATTGTTCCCACTTGATGTTTTCTGATATTCTTTTTCTTCGAAACCTGCACATATTTATCTGCCAACGCACCCACATTGTCTATAATGTATGAAATTGAACGTATGTATTCATATATGTATGAATAAATGTATCTGTGTATGTATGTATGTATGTATCTGTGTATGTATGTATGTGTGCATGTATGTATGAGTATGCAGGTATATATGTATATATATACATATATAAATATATATATATATAAATATATATATATATATATATATATATATATATATATATATATATATATATATATATATATATATATATATATATATATATATATATATACGAGTATATATATATATATATATATATATATATATATATAAGGGTATAATGGGTATATGGGTGTTTGCATGTAGGTATGTATATATATATATATACAAACACACGTACATGTATTTCCAAAATCATATGTATGGCTACGTTGCAGTTCTTCAAATTTAATGGCTTGTGGGTGTGGGTGTGTACACACACACACACACACACATAGATATATATATATATATGTGTGTGTGTATATGTGTGTGTATATATCACTATATATATATACATACACACATATATATATATATGTATTTATTCATCTCTCTCTCTCTCTCTCTCTATATATATATATATATATATATATATATATATATATATATATATATAGAGAGAGAGAGAGAGAGAGAGATAGACACTGAGAGAGCAATAGAAAGGAACATGGCGAGAGAGAAAGTGGTGAAGACTGACAGTTGAATAGCCAAAATTTTAACAAAATATTTAATTTTACCGATATATTGTGTAAATATCTTTAATTTTAACAATTTTTCAAATGTAATTTTTCCAATTCTATTATAAATTTTTCTCTTTAATAAAATGCATCTAAATGATTTATATGTAAGTTTAACTTCGGATTACCATAGAAAGATATAAAAATCTATAACAACAAAAACAGATAGCAATAAGAATAACCACTACAATAAAAGCATGTAAAATATAGAATTCTAAAACAATAGGGAATTTATCAATATGATAAAAAATAATTAAAATCAATATACATCATTGCTTATAATAAAACAACAACATTAATAATATCAATAATGTTGAAGAAGAAAGGAATAGAAACATGTAGGAAAGTTAAATCTGTATTTTAGCTATGATTTATCTCCACATCGTTCTCGATGATTTATTTAAAAAGCTAAATTACAACCATACAGAATGGTACTTTTATTTTCTACATAAAACATTTGTTTGTCTTTTCGAATATTTGTGTCATCTTTTATTATTTGTGCCCTCCTCTCTCCACTTTTTAAAATGTGTTTTATCCATTTTCCTCTTTTGTTAGCAAATGAAACAGTTTGTATATGGAATCGTAGCAGTGAAAATGGTAGAATACAAATGTTTGTAAATTCCATATTGTAGAAGAGAACTTTTAAATATTATATATTTCTACATATGTCCATTCATTTTTATGTACTTTGGATCATATTTAACCCAGCCAAATCCGGCTCTGCTTCTTTGAAATAAAACCATCCATTTTCAAGTTTTCCAATTTAAATTAAAATCTTGCAACATACTTTTATATAAGAACCTTATATCAAAGTACGAACTTATGTATAGTAAATCCTTTCAACGTTCTTCATTACGTCATTGAAATGGGGAGAATGTCATTAGAGATGAGGCCATGAAAGAGTTAAAGTCATTGTCCCTCAACGTTACATGTTGCAGATTGTTGCAGATATCGTCTCTATCGACTATATCCAGAAAATAGTAGTATATTTGATGAAGTAATTGATAGAACACAGGCTCCTATACTATGGTCATGTGGATATAATGTCTCAGGAAAGAATCACTGGACAGATTTTATGGGCAAAACCAGCCGGGAGGAGATCCAGAGCAAAATAGTTGCATAACATCTATGAGCTTGGCTGGTCTCACTTGGGGATCTGCCATGCCAGTTAGAAAACAGTTGATTCTGAAAGAACACGCTGGAAGGAGTGATTGAAGAATACTTCCCCACGACCCTCTCAGGAAGAAGGGATGAAAAAGAAAAAAAAAGAAAAAGAAGTGTTTGAGAAGTCTACCACCACGGCCCTCGCAGGAATAAGTGGGCGAAGAAGATGAACAAGTACATGAAGAAGAAGAAGAAGAAGAAGAAGAAGAAGAAGAAGAAGAAGAAGAAGAAGAAGAAGAAGAAGAAGAAGAAGAAGAAGAAGAAGAAGAAGAAGAAGAAGAAGAAGAAGAAGAAGAAGAAAAAAAGTGTATCAGTAAGTACGAAGGACAAGCCGCACACATACCTATGCTACTGGACCTCGTCGGTTAAAGAGATTACACTATACTTCCAAAATAGGGATAGTATTATCACTAATTAGAAGTACAATATAGAACAGGAGGAAATAAAAACATATTAAAATTATAAATCCCATTAATTCCTTATGCAATAACATTATGTCTGATAGTAGTATGGATATTTAATATTATGAGCATAGAACATTTACCTAGAGTTTGTTATACAGTGAAAAAAAAAACATTAGCTAAAGATTTATAATAATTGTTTCTACATTTGGCACAAGGACAGCAAGTATCCCAGTGTGTTACTGGTACTTTATTTAGGCGAACCCGTAAGGATGAAAGGCAAAGTTAACCTCGGCGGGATTTGATGTCAGAATGGCAAGGGCCGTAACTCTGTGCGTCAATGTATGGCGTCCGACCCTCTACCGATACTGCCAATCCACCGCCCTAAAGATTTATAATAATTGTTTCTACATTTGGCACAAGGACAGCAAGTATCCCAGTGTATTACTGGTACTTTATTTAGGCGAACCCGTAAGGATGAAAGGCAAAGTTAACCTCGGCGGGATTTGATGTCAGAATGGCAAGGGCCGTAACTCTGTGCGTCAATGTATGGCGTCCGACCCTCTACCGATACTGCCAATCCACCGCCCTAAAGATTTATAATAATTGTTTCTACTTTTGGCACAATGCCAGGAATTATCCAGTGTATTACTGGTACTTAATTTTATCGACCCCGTAAGGATGAAAAACAAAGTTCACCTCGGCGGGATTTGAACTCAGAATGGAAAGGGCCTAAAGATTGATAATAATGTAGTCATTTCAGCGCTCATTTTAACGTAGTCCCAAGAGATATACTACGTAATTTTGTCATACTGTAACTCAGTAGATTGGAATAATTGGCCAATCAAAAATTAGTTATAACTATCTGTACATAATAAATGGAGGACTTCGAGACTTTGTCCAGTTTTTTTTTCTTTTTATCCCATTATTGAAATAAGTTGGATTACTTTGAATAAATCCTGAATGAATATTAAATAATTTATCTACTAAATGTAGCTCTTAATTAAACATACATATTCTTATATATAATATATTGCTTACTTTTAGATTCACTTCTTTGAAAATTTACAAATGTCAACATTCCGGTTAGCGTATAATATTTGCATATCATATCAATATGCACACTATACATGCAAACAGAAAACCATCTGAAGGGTGGTTTTCTGCTAGTAAATATAATGATTTCTACTATAGACACAAGGCCAGCAATTTGGGGGAGGGGAAAGTAGATTAAATCGACTCCAGTGCATTACTGGTACTTGTTGTCATCGATCCCGTAAGGATGAAAGACCTAGCTTACTTCGGTGGGTAATAAAACATGCATGAAATTAATTTACAAATCTTGCGAAAAAAAGCTCGTACAAGATTATTTGCCAAGTATTCATTACATAAAATCAATGATTCCAGTGATGAATATACCACATTTATTATCAATAGACCTACCACTGCTTACATCCGGTTCCTTTCTATACTTACGTTAAACAAGAAGAATAACTGATAGAGGAAGAAATATGTTCATTGTTAACCGAATCGTGAAAACATAAACAGGAATCAGGTAAATAAGGCGGGACTGATGAACATGGGGGTTTTCTCACTTGAGATTTAAATGTCACGAGGTTATCTGTTCTATTATATCTATCGTAACCAACTGCCATGCTTTCCATATTTCTTTACACATGTTCTCCAAATAACTCTATTGAGTACCAGGGTTTTTTGCTCTCCTACAATATCTACAACAGTTTCTTCCAGCAGGTTATCAATGTGATTTATATTCATTATAACCCTGTTTGTGCATCTATCTTACGGTTCCCACAGAAATAAATCCTTTGCTATCTCGTCATGACGAACAATACTGTGACCTGTTTGTTTCAATTTCATCTGGCTTATCTTTCTCTAAACTAGTGGAAGCTGCTGATATAGTTCTCTGCTGGTGAGTGTCTAGTTTCAAGAACCATTAAATGTCATGCAGCTGATCAACTATAGTCAATAGGGTTTGCCTGTCTCAATTTAAGAAAAAAATCAATAAAATAAATACAAACCGGAATTGTGGCAACTACCAATCACCCAGACTACTTGCTGCTGTTTCGCAATATTAATTGTGCATAGAATTACCAATTCTTGCTCATCAGTGGCTAATGAATTAGTATCCTAGACACTTCTAAATCAATATATATATATTATATATATATATATATATATATATATATATATATATATATATATATATATATATATATATATATATATAGTTTTGCGAGGTTTTTTATATGAAATCGTGTGTCGAAACAGATATTATTATATTTGGGGAGGGTCATATTTGCGTAATATTGCCAGAATGAATAACAGAACACACTCACTGTTTGGTTTGTTTTCGCTTCTCGCTGTCTTTTATATATATATATCTGCGATCTAACTTACTCGGTCCTCAATGTTGCCATTGACTGACCGGCGGTCAAAAATAATACAGATTCAATATAGACACAAACACATATATATAGTTTACATAATTTACATAAATCTTTCGTTGCACATCTGCAACATCGTCAGTGGTGTTATATTCATTGTTCCTCCTGTTGTGTTGTATGTCTACGCCATTTTTTTTTTGTTCAGTCTGTCTATATATTTATTTATTTATTTGCTTGTTTGTTTATCTTATTTTATTTTGTCTTCTTTGCGCATGCGTTTGCGTGTGTGTATAGTGTTATGTGTGATGTGTGACTAGGGTGTATAGTGTTGTGTCTGCTGGGTGACTAGTGTGTGTTTATGTGCTTGTGTATGTATTTATTTATCTTATTTTATTTAATTTTATTTACTTATTTATACTTCTCTTAGGTCAGTGTTGTTTGTTTGGGTGTTGTTGTTGTTCCACTCATTCTTTCTGTTTAGCTTTGGTCTTCTAATTTCTATTTCACTGGCCTCTCTGATTTGCCTGTCTGCTGGGTCATTCCTATGTTTAGATATTATTCTAATTTCTATGTTGTCTATGTTACCGTCATGTTGTTGTCTGGCATGTTCGTATAGTACTGACCCGTTTTTTCGTCCTTTTAGTTCCCCCCAGTGTTGGTCTATCCTTTCATCTATGCTACGAGCTGTCTCACCTATGTATGTTGTTGTCATGTTTCTGCAAGTACCCTCTGTACATCTTATGCTATAGACTATGTTTCTAGTTTTACAGTTTATCCGGGGGTTCACCTTACATATGATACATTTCCTATTGGTACAGTGGGTTTTCTTAAAAGGGTAGGTTTTGCTGATCAGGGATTTGATGGTGGTTCCTGGCTTTTCTACCACCTTTATTTTTAAGTGGGTCTTTCTCAGGGCCTTTCTACACTGGTTAGCTAATTTCCCTCCAGGGGTGGCGTCCACAAACATGACACTCTGATATCTCTGGTTGTCGTACCATGATGTGGCCTTCCCTATCTTATGTCTAGCCCTATCTAAGCTATTCCATGATTTGCTCCTGTATAGTGGGCAAATTCCTTTCATGTCCAGTTCTATGAGGGTCTTATACTTTTCCATGGCTCCTTCGTATACTCTGACTCTGTCTCTTTGGTTGTAGCCAGAGAACTGCATGCGGTTGATGAAGTGTTGGATGTGTCCTTCTATTTCTGTTGGGTCGCACATGCTGGACACATTCTTCATCACTCGTACCAAATCTGCGATCAGAATATTAAACTTAACACTACTGGACATTGCTGAGTTTTTGAGTATCAGGTATTTGGAGGCCATGGGTTTAGCATAGTGTGAGTGGAGAATTTGGGCTCTCTCGTCTATAGTGTTAATCCAGAGTTCTGTGTCTAATACAGGTAGTCTATTGTTAGGGTGTTTGGAAGGGAAGTCTATAGTTACAGTTATACTCTGGTGTATGGAATTAGCTATCTGGTGGATGCTTTCCATCGTGCTACGTTCTAAATCAAACTTGTTAGTGCTCTCTAGTGGGGGTGTTCTTATAACTATATTGATATCGTCTACATAACGAGAGTACATGATGAGGTCTATGGAGCTTTCATTAAGGAGATCTTTAAGTCTTCTTTCCCACCATACCATGAAAAGGTTGGCAACATCACCAGCTATGCTGACGCCGATGGCTGCTCCCTCATTTTGGGTGTAGATTTTCTCATTGAACTTAAATATGTGGCCCTTTAGGGTAGTTTTGATACTAGCCCCTATTGCATGTGCGACCATTTTTCTTACCTGATCAGTGTTTTGGGGGGTCCGTATAGCTTTGGTCCACCCAATCCACCTTCCTATGGGAGTCTTTTTAGCCATTAATCTGTTATTTTAAGATTTTAATATATATATGTATATATATATATATATATATATATATATTCATATATATATTAAAATATTAAAATAACAGATTATAGTTTAAGCAATGGATTTTAGTCTTCACATTTATTATTATTACTATATATATATATATATATATATATATATATATATATATATATATATATATATATATATATATGTTGGGTGTGTGTGTGTGTGTGTGTGTGTGTGTGTGTGTGTGTGTGTGTGTGTCTGTGTGTCTGTGTCTATGTATGTATATATATGAGTATACCAAAAATGGTCAAGGCAGAATTCTATTAGAAGGAAAACTCTGATATAACACCTGCAACCCTGATGGTATCCAATAATGTTGACTTGTTCTTCTTTTTGGTAAATAACATCTTGGTTAAGAGAGTGGGACAGGCTTTGTGCAGTGCCTTTGCTCACTATAAAAGCTTCACGGCACAGACATTGCTTTATATCTGGATATCTCTCTGCACTTGTCGTCACACGGTACCATGGGCCCAGCACTACGTGTCAATAATTGTCACAGGTGTAGTGTTTGTACCAGAGTTTCCAAGTCGCTGGCTGGAATAAAAAGTCACACTCGTTCAGCGCATCGGTAGCGGTTCTCCTACATGGATATAAAGTAGTGGCCGTACTTGAAAACGAGTTGGCAGCCACCATAGCAAAAATGATGCTCAAGTGCAGAAATGCCATAAGGATAGCTTATAACATAGGGCGATGTCTCTTAATAGACAGAAAGAAAATTGCCATCAGCTATGAGGAATTAAACCAAGTCTATCCCAGATACCGTTTAGATGTTTAACCATTAAACTAATGATCCCTGACAATTTTTTTCCCGCAAGTGTAAATAGATAACTGGTCAAAAGCATCCATATGTTAGCAACAGATAGACTGACCGCCAGATATATGTGTGTAAAGAAACATACGGATGTCTATCTGTCAGTTTGTCTGCCTGGTTGCTGACATCTGAAAGGTGTTGACATGGATCCTTAGCTTAATTTTCCTAGCTTGTATCTGGAAGACAGAGGCGTTAAATTACCTAGAGTGTTCCTTGGCTAATTATTTATTCTGTCTTTTAAGGGTGTTCACACTATTTTATAAGCTATCTTTATAGTAATTCTGTGTTTCAGCAGACACTTTATACTATATATTTTTATAGTATATATCTAAAACTTTTCTCCCTCGGAAAACCCCTAGTTGATGGATGCGAAATCCGAAATATAGGGTCACTTAAATCGCTGCCAGATTAATTCAATCTCATGTTATTATTTTTACACTTATTCCTACGTTCCTCTACACCCTATACGTCTCATTCTACATTTCCTCTTACATCTCTCTCATTACCATCTGATTATGTTACCCGGCGATTTAACCATCTGCATTGTTGAGGCTTCCAAACGACCAATTTTATATACATATATATATATATATATATATATATATATATATATATATATATATATATATTTATAATTATATATATATGAACTGGGTGAGAAGTTTAGTCCGGTGCAACCGGCTGTCGGCGTGTCCGGTGACTGTGAAGGAGCCGCTCATGCAACCAGGCATTTCTTCAACAGCTGCCCATCGGAACCGGCATCAATCTACACCAGGCACCTCATTGTCAAGCTTGACATGAGGAATGCCTTCAACTCTTTACGCCGGGATCATCTGTTCGAGGTCTGCCTCATCCGAGCCCCGTCTGCCTACCCGCTGGCCTACCTGTCATATAGAGCCCCGAGCATGCTCCTTGCTGCTGATAGGTCATAACCTCGTCTATTGGGGTACAACAGAGCGACCCTTTGGGACCCCTCTTCTTCGCCCCTCGTATTGACACATCGCCCGGAGTATCATGGCCCCTCTCAACGTTTGGTATCTGGATGATGCTACGTTGGGCGGGCCCGCACGGACGGTATGCCATGACCTTCAATCGTTCGTTCCCGCCCTGGCCGAAATCGGGCTGCAGGTCAACTCGGTCAAGTCGGAGGTGGTAAATATCAGCCTCGATGCTGCGAGCTTTGCAGCCTCCATCTTAAACGTGCGGTCCATTCTCCCCCAGCTTCAGGTGACCCCCAAAGAGATGTCCTCATCCTCGAGTCACCGATCCACCCGCCGGGCATCGGCTCCACTATCAAGTCCATGCTTCAACAGCTCCAGACTCTCATGAGCCGACTGGGCTTGATTGACGGCCACCTAGCTCACTTTCTGCTGAGGATCTGCTTCGCCATGCCGAAGCTCCTCTATACAGTCCGCAGCGCTCCGTGCTACACCTAGATATCTCTCCTCGCTGACCTCGATACTTGTATCCGAGCAGCAGCCGAGGAGATATGCAACGTCAAGATTGTCGACATAGAGTGGCAACAGGCGACTTTACCAGCCATGTATGGCGGCCTTGGCCTGCGGTACCGGATCTAACTAGCTTTGCCGGCGAATCTTTCGTCGGTAACCTCGTGCCGCCTCCTCGTCAGCAGGTTTCTTCAAAACACAACAGAGCCCTCTGTGTTCAGAGAACGGGTGGTCACCTGTGAGACGGGGGACTGGGTGGGATTTAGCCCAGTAGCCGTCCCTCCTCCTTCTCTCCCTGTTGACGTAAAGTCCCCCCAACGTACTTGGGTTGCCATCCAGTGCAGACTGGCGTCAGACAGGCTCACGCCCCAGCACGACCGGCACCGCCTTGCTTGTTTTCATGAGGCCTCCAAACCCCACAGTGGTGCCTGGCTCCATGCTCTGCCCTCCTTATCTAATGGCACGCAGCTAGACAACCATAGCCTGCGCATCGGCGTTTCGCTGAGGCTCGGGCTACGGTTCTGCTAGCCACACCAATGTCGCTGCGGTTCCACCGTGGGTTCTTTCGGCCTCCACCCGCATTTCAGTCGCCACAGTGTCGGCCGCAATCCACAACATGCTGACAACAACGAGGTCAGCATGTTGTGGATGCTGCAGGATTCTCTTCCCAGCTCGAGCCGGTGGGGCAGGATCGAGGGGACGGCAAAAGGCGAGATGGCATGACCATCTTCCCGTTCCGCGGTGGCAAACACCTCGTCTGGGATGCTACTTCCACCGACACTCTCTGCAGCCGCAACTGGTGCAGTATGCGACTGACCCAGGTTCTGCTGCACGTCGGGCTCAGAGGGCCAAACTCCTCAAATACCGGTCTCTCTCCGACAGGTTTGCGGTCGTACCCATGTCAGTGGAGACTTCAGGTGTCCTCGGCCCCTGGGCTACCTCCTTACTCATCACCATAGGCACTGAGCTGGCCAGCCGCAGGTGTGAGCCCCTCGAGTTCGAGTGGCTTTTCCAGTCTGTCTCCCTTACCCTCTTCCGGGGAAACGCCTTCTCCATTATGTCCGCCGGGGTTGTGGGTGGGCCTTCGTCTTAACTACCACTAATACTATCCCAACACCTTCGTCTTAACTACCACAACTACCACTAATACTATCCCAACACCTTCGTCTTAAATACCACAAGTACCACTAATACTATCCCAACACCTTCGTCTTAACTACCACAAGTACCACTAATACTATCCCAACACCTTCGTCTTAACTACCACAAATACCACTAATACTATCCCAACACCTTCGTCCCAACTACCACAACTACCACTAATACTATCCCAACACCTTCGTCTTAAATACCACAAGTACCACTAATACTATCCCAACACCTTCGTCTTAACTACCACAAGTACCACTAATACTATCCCAACACCTTCGTCTTAACTACCACAAATACCACTAATACTATCCCAACACCTTCGTCCCAACTACCACAACTACCACTAATGCTATCCCAACACCTTCGTCTTAACTACCACAACTACCACTAATACTATCCCAACATCTTCGTCTTAACTACCACAACTACCACTAATACTATCCCAACACATTCGTCCCAACTACCACAACTACCACTAATACTATCCCAACACCTTCGTCTTAACTACCACAACTACCACTAATACTATCCCAACACCTTCGTCCCAACTACCACAACTACCACTAATACTATCCCAACACCTTCGTCTTAACTACCACAACTACCACTAATACTATCCCAACACATTCGTCTTAACTACCACAACTACAACTAATGCTATCCCAACACCTTCGTCCCAACTACCACAACTACAACTAATGCTATCCCAACACCTTCGTCCCAACTACCACAACTACCACTAATACTATCCCAACACCTTCGTCCCAACTACCACAACTACCACTAATACTATCCCAACACCTTCGTCCCAACTACCACAACTACAACTAATGCTATCCCAACACATTCGTCTTAACTACCACAACTACCACTAATGCTATCCCAACACCTTCGTCTTAACTACCACAACTACAACTAATACTATCCCAACACCTTCGTCTTAACTACCACAACTACAACTAATACTATCCCAACACATTCGTCTTAACTACCACAACTACCACTAATACTATCCCAACACATTCGTCTTAACTACCACAACTACAACAAATGCTATCCCAACAACTTCGTCCCAACTACCACAACTACCACTAATACTATCCCAACACCTTCGTCTTAACTACCACAACTACCACTAATGCTATCCCAACACCTTCGTCCCAACTACTACAACTACCACTAATACTATCCCAACACCTTCGTCTTAACTACCACAACTACAGCTAATGCTATCCCAACACATTCGTCCCAACTACCACAACTACCACTAATACTATCCCAACACATTCGTCTTAACTACCACAACTACCACTAATACTATCCCAACACATTCGTCTCAACTACCACAACTACAACTAATGCTATCCCAACACATTCGTCTTAACTACCACAACTACCACTAATGCTATCCCAACACCTTCGTCTTAACTACCACGACTACAACTAATGCTATCCCAACACCTTCTTCTTAACTACCACAACTACCACTAATACTATCCCAACACCTTCGTCTTAACTACCACAACTACCACTAATGCTATCCCAACACCTTCGTCTTAACTACCACAACTACCACTAATACTATCCCAACACCTTCGTCTTAACTACCACAACTACAACTAATGCTATCCCAACACCTTCGTCTTAACTACCACGACTACAACTAATGCTATCCCAACACCTTCTTCTTAACTACCACAACTACCACTAATACTATCCCAACACCTTCGTCTTAACTACCACAACTACCACTAATGCTATCCCAACACCTTCGTCTTAACTACCACAACTACAACTAATACTATCCCAACACCTTCGTCTTAACTACCACAACTACCACTAATAGTATCCCAACAACTTCGTCTTAACTACCACAACTACAACTAATACTATCCCAACACCTTCGTCTTAACTACCACAACTACCACTAATGCTATCCCAACACCTTCGTCTTAACTAACAGGACTACCACTAATACTATCCCAACACCTTCGTCTTAACTACCACAACTACCACTAATGCTATCCCAACACATTCGTCTTAATTACCACAACTACCACTAATACTATCCCAACACTTTCGTCTTAACTACCACAACTACCACTAATGCTATCCCAACACCTTCGTCTTAACTACCACAACTACCACTAATGCTATCCCAACACCTTCGTCTTAACTACCACAACTACAACTAATACTATCCAAACACCTTCGTCTTAACTACCACAACTACAACTAATACTATCCCAACACTTTCGTCTTAACTACCACAACTACCACTAATACTATCCCAACACCTTCGTCTTAACTACCACAACTACCACTAATACTATCCCAACACCTTCGTCTTAACTACCACAACTACCACTAATAGTATCCCAACACCTTCGTCTTAACTACCACAATTTCAACTAATACTATCCCAACACCTTCGTCTTAACTACCACAACTACCACTAATGCTATCCCAACACCTTCGTCTTAACTAACAGGACTACCACTAATACTATCCCAACACCTTCGTCTTAACTACCACAACTACCACTAATGCTATCCCAACACATTCGTCTTAATTACCACAACTACCACTAATACTATCCCAACACTTTCGTCTTAACTACCACAACTACCACTAATGCTATCCCAACACCTTCGTCTTAACTACCACAACTACCACTAATGCTATCCCAACACCTTCGTCTTAACTACCACAACTACCACTAATACTATCCCAACACCTTCGTCTTAACTACCACAACTACCACTAATAGTATCCCAACACCTTCGTCTTAACTACCACAATTTCAACTAATACTATCCCAACACCTTCGTCTTAACTACCACAACTACCACTAATACTATCCAAACACCTTCCTCTTAACTACCACAACTACCACTAATACTATCCCAACACCTTCATCTTAACTACCACAAGTACCACTAATACTATCCCAACACCTTCGTCTTAACTACCACAACTACCACTAATACTATCCCAACACCTTCGTCCCAACTACCACAACTACCACTAATACTATCCCAACACCTTCGTCTTAACTACCACAAGTACCACTAATACTATCCCAACACCTTCGTCTTAAATACCACAAGTACCACTAATACTATCCCAACACCTTCGCCTTAACTACCACAACTACCACTAATACTATCCCAACACCTTCGTCTTAACTACCACACCTACCACTAATGCTATCCCAATACCTTCGTCTTAACTACCACAACTACCACTAATACTATCCCAACACCTTCGTCTTAAATACCACAAGTACCACTAATACTATCCCAACACCTTCGTCTTAACTACCACAACTACCACTAATACTATCCCAACACCTTCGTCCCAACTACCACAACTACCACTAATACTATCCCAAAACCTTCGTCTTAACTACTACAAGTACCACTAATACTATCCCAACACCTTCGTCTTAACTACCACAAATACCACTAATACTATCCCAACACCTTCGTCCCAACTACCACAACTACCACTAATACTATCCCAACACCTTCGTCTTAACTACCACAACTACCACTAATACTATCCCAACATCTTCGTCTTAACTACCACAACTACCACTAATACTAACCGAACACCTTCGTCTTAACTACTACAAATACCACTAATACTATCCCAACACCTTCGTCCCAACTACCACAACTACCACTAATACTATCCCAACACCTTCGTCTTAACTACCACAAGTACCACTAATACTATCCCAACACCTTCGTCTTAAATACCACAAGTACCACTAATACTATCCCAACACCTTCGTCTTAACTACCACAACTACCACTAATACTATCCCAACACCTTCGTCTTAACTACCACAAATACCACTAATAATATCCCAACACCTTCGTCCCAACTACCACAACTACCACTAATACTATCCCAACACCTTCGTCTTAACTACCACAACTACCACTAATACTATCCCAACATCTTCGTCTTAACTACCACAACTACCACTAATACTATCCGAACACCTTCGTCTTAACTACTACAAATACCACTAATGCTATCCCAACACCTTCGTCTTAACTACCACAACTACCACTAATACTATCCCAACACCTTCGTCCCAACTACCACAACTACCACTAATACTATCCCAACACCTTCGTCTTAACTACCACAAGTACCACTAATACTATCCCAACACCTTCGTCTTAACTACCACAACTACCACTAATACTATCCCAACACCTTCGTCCCAACTACCACAACTACCACTAATACTATCCCAACACCTTCGTCTTAACTACCACAACTACCACTAATACTATCCCAACACCTTCGTCCCAACTACCACACCTACCACTAATACTATCCCAACACCTTCGTCTTAACTACCACAACTACCACTAATACTATCCCAACACATTCGTCTTAACTACCACAACTACAACTAATGCTATCCCAACACCTTCGTCCCAACTACCACAACTACAACTAATGCTATCCCAACACCTTCGTCCCAACTACCACAACTACCACTAATACTATCCCAACACCTTCGTCCCAACTACCACAACTACCACTAATACTATCCCAACACCTTCGCCTTAACTACCACAACTACCACTAATACTATTCCAACACCTTCGTCTTAACTACCACAACTACCACTAATACTATCCCAACACCTTCATCTTAAATACCACAAGTACCACTAATACTATCCCAACACCTTCGTCTTAACTACCACAACTACCACTAATACTATCCCAACACCTTCGTCCCAACTACCACAACTACCACTAATACTATCCCAACACCTTCGTCTTAACTACCACAAGTACCACTAATACTATCCCAACACCTTCGTCTTAACTACCACAAATACCACTAATACTATCCCAACACCTTCGTCCCAACTACCACAAGTACCACTAATACTATCCCAACACCTTCGTCTTAACTACCACAACTACCACTAATACTATCCCAACATCTTCGTCTTAACTACCACAACTACCACTAACACTAACCGAACACCTTCGTCTTAACTACTACAAATACCACTAATACTATCCCAACACCTTCGTCCCAACTACCACAACTACCACTAATACTATCCCAACACCTTCGTCTTAACTACCACAAGTACCACTAATACTATCCCAACACCTTCGTCTTAAATACCACAAGTACCACTAATACTATCCCAACACCTTCGTCTTAACTACCACAACTACCACTAATACTATCCCAACACCTTCGTCTTAACTACCACAAATACCACTAATACTATCCCAACACCTTCGTCCCAACTACCACAACTACCACTAATACTATCCCAACACCTTCGTCTTAACTACCACAACTACCACTAATACTATCCCAACATCTTCGTCTTAACTACCACAACTACCACTAATACTAACCGAACACCTTCGTCTTAACTACTACAAATACCACTAATACTATCCCAACACCTTCGTCCCAACTACCACAACTACCACTAATACTATCCCAACACCTTCGTCTTAACTACCACAAGTACCACTAATACTATCCCAACACCTTCGTCTTAAATACCACAAGTACCACTAATACTATCCCAACACCTTCGTCTTAACTACCACAACTACCACTAATACTATCCCAACACCTTCGTCTTAACTACCACAAATACCACTAATAATATCCCAACACCTTCGTCCCAACTACCACAACTACCACTAATACTATCCCAACACCTTCGTCTTAACTACCACAACTACCACTAATACTATCCCAACATCTTCGTCTTAACTACCACAACTACCACTAATACTATCCGAACACCTTCGTCTTAACTACTACAAATACCACTAATGCTATCCCAACACCTTCGTCTTAACTACCACAACTACCACTAATACTATCCCAACACCTTCGTCCCAACTACCACAACTACCACTAATACTATCCCAACACCTTCGTCTTAACTACCACAAGTACCACTAATACTATCCCAACACCTTCGTCTTAACTACCACAACTACCACTAATACTATCCCAACACCTTCGTCCCAACTACCACAACTACCACTAATACTATCCCAACACCTTCGTCTTAACTACCACAACTACCACTAATACTATCCCAACACCTTCGTCCCAACTACCACACCTACCACTAATACTATCCCAACACCTTCGTCTTAACTACCACAACTACCACTAATACTATCCCAACACATTCGTCTTAACTACCACAACTACAACTAATGCTATCCCAACACCTTCGTCCCAACTACCACAACTACAACTAATGCTATCCCAACACCTTCGTCCCAACTACCACAACTACCACTAATACTATCCCAACACCTTCGTCCCAACTACCACAACTACCACTAATACTATCCCAACACCTTCGCCTTAACTACCACAACTACCACTAATACTATTCCAACACCTTCGTCTTAACTACCACAACTACCACTAATACTATCCCAACACCTTCATCTTAAATACCACAAGTACCACTAATACTATCCCAACACCTTCGTCTTAACTACCACAACTACCACTAATACTATCCCAACACCTTCGTCCCAACTACCACAACTACCACTAATACTATCCCAACACCTTCGTCTTAACTACCACAAGTACCACTAATACTATCCCATCACCTTCGTCTTAACTACCACAAATACCACTAATACTATCCCAACACCTTCGTCCCAACTACCACAAGTACCACTAATACTATCCCAACACCTTCGTCTTAACTACCACAACTACCACTAATACTATCCCAACATCTTCGTCTTAACTACCACAACTACCACTAACACTAACCGAACACCTTCGTCTTAACTACTACAAATACCACTAATACTATCCCAACACCTTCGTCCCAACTACCACAACTACCACTAATACTATCCCAACACCTTCGTCTTAACTACCACAAGTACCACTAATACTATCCCAACACCTTCGTCTTAAATACCACAAGTACCACTAATACTATCCCAACACCTTCGTCTTAACTACCACAACTACCACTAATACTATCCCAACACCTTCGTCTTAACTACCACAAATACCACTAATACTATCCCAACACCTTCGTCCCAACTACCACAACTACCACTAATACTATCCCAACACCTTCGTCTTAACTACCACAACTACCACTAATACTATCCCAACATCTTCGTCTTAACTACCACAACTACCACTAATACTATCCGAACACCTTCGTCTTAACTACTACAAATACCACTAATACTATCCCAACACCTTCGTCTTAACTACCACAACTACCACTAATACTATCCCAACGCTTCGTCCCAACTACCACAACTACCACTAATACTATCCCAACACCTTCGTCTTAACTACCACAACTACCACTAATACTATCCCACACCTTCGTCTTAACTACCACAACTATCACTAATACTATCCCAACACCTTCGTCCCAACTACCACAACTACCACTAATACTATCCCAACACCTTCGTCTTAACTACCAGAACTACCACTAATACTATCCCAACACCTTCGTCCCAACTACCACAACTACCACTAATACTATCCCAACACCTTCGTCTTAACTACCACAACTACCACTAATACTATCCCAACACATTCGTCTTAACTACCACAACTACAACTAATGCTATCCCAACACCTTCGTCCCAACTACCACAACTACAACTAATGCTATCCCAACACCTTCGTCCCAACTACCACAACTACCACTAATACTATCCCAACACCTTCGTCCCAACTACCACAACTACCACTAATACTATCCCAACACCTTCGTCCCAACTACCACAACTACAACTAATGCTATCCCAACACATTCGTCTTAACTACCACAACTACCACTAATGCTATCCCAACACCTTCGTCTTAACTACCACAACTACAACTAATACTATCCCAACACATTCGTCTTAACTACCACAACTACCACTAATACTATCCCAACACCTTCGTCTTAACTACCACAACTACAACTAATGATATCCCAACACATTCGTCTTAACTACCACAACTACCACTAATGCCATCCCAACACCTTCGTCTTAACTACCACAACTACCACTAATACTATCCCAACACCTTCGTCTTAACTACCACAACTACAACTAATACTATCCCAACACATTCGTCTTAACTACCACAACTACCACTAATACTATCCCAACACATTCGTCTTAACTACCACAACTACAACAAATGCTATCCCAACACCTTCGTCCCAACTACCACAACTACCACTAATACTATCCCAACACCTTCGTCTTAACTAGCACAACTACCACTAATGCTATCCCAACACCTTCGTCCCAACTACCACAACTACCACTAATACTATCCCAACACCTTCGTCTTAACTACCACAACTACAGCTAATGCTATCCCAACACATTCGTCCCAACTACCACAACTACCACTAATACTATCCCAACACATTCGTCTTAACTACCACAACTACCACTAATACTATCCCAACACATTCGTCTCAACTACCACAACTACAACTAATGCTATCCCAACACATTCGTCTTAACTACCACAACTACCACTAATGCTATCCCAACACCTTCGTCTTAACTACCACAACTACAACTAATGCTATCCCAACACCTTCTTCTTAACTACCACAACTACCACTAATACTATCCCAACACCTTCGTCTTAACTACCACAACTACCACTAATGCTATCCCAACACCTTCGTCTTAACTACCACAACTACCACTAATACTATCCCAACACCTTCGTCTTAACTACCACAACTACAACTAATGCTATCCCAACACCTTCGTCTTAACTACCACAACTACCACTAATACTATCCCAACACCTTCGTCTTAACTACCACAACTACCACTAATGCTATCCCAACACCTTCGTCTTAACTACCACAACTACAACTAATACTATCCAAACACCTTCGTCTTAACTACCACAATTACAACTAATACTATCCCAACACATTCGTCTTAATTACCACAACTACCACTAATACTATCCCAACACTTTCGTCTTAACTACCACAACTACCACTAATGCTATCCCAACACCTTCGTCTTAACTACCACAACTACCACTAATGCTATCCCAACACCTTCGTCTTAACTACCAAAACTACCACTAATTCTATCCCAACACCTTCGTCTTAAATACCACAAGTACCACTAATACTATCCCAACACCTTCGCCTTAACTACCACAACTACCACTAATACTATCCCAACACCTTCGTCTTAACTACCACACCTACCACTAATGCTATCCCAACACCTTCGTCCCAACTACCACAAATACCACTAATACTATCCCAACACCTTCGTCCCAACTACCACAACTACCACTAATACTATCCCAACACCTTCGTCTTAACTACCACAACTACCACTAATACTATCCCAACACCTTCGTCCCAACTACCACAACTACCACTAATACTATCCCAACACCTTCGTCTTAACTACCACAACTACCACTAATACTATCCCAACACCTTCGTCTTAACTACCACAACTACCACTAATACTATCCCAACACCTTCGTCCCAACTACCACAACTATCACTAATACTATCCCAACACCTTCGTCTTAACTACCACAACTACCACTAATACTATCCCAACATCTTCGTCTTAACTACCACAACTACCACTAATACTAACCGAACACCTTCGTCTTAACTACTACAAATACCACTAATACTATCCCAACACCTTCGTCCCAACTACCACAACTACCACTAATACTATCCCAACACCTTCGTCTTAACTACCACAAGTACCACTAATACTATCCCAACACCTTCGTCTTAAATACCACAAGTACCACTAATACTATCCCAACACCTTCGTCTTAACTACCACAACTACCACTAATACTATCCCAACACCTTCGTCTTAACTACCACAAATACCACTAATACTATCCCAACACCTTCGTCCCAACTACCACAACTACCACTAATACTATCCCAACACCTTCGTCTTAACTACCACAACTACCACTAATACTATCCCAACATCTTCGTCTTAACTACCACAACTACCACTAATACTATCCGAACACCTTCGTCTTAACTACTACAAATACCACTAATGCTATCCCAACACCTTCGTCTTAACTACCACAACTACCACTAATACTATCCCAACAACTTCGTCCCAACTACCACAACTACCACTAATACTATCCCAACACCTTCGTCTTAACTACCACAAGTACCACTAATACTATCCCAACACCTTCGTCTTAACTACCACAACTACCACTAATACTATCCCAACACCTTCGTCCCAACTACCACAACTACCACTAATACTATCCCAACATCTTCGTCTTAACTACCACAACTACCACTAATACTAACCGAACACCTTCGTCTTAACTACTACAAATACCACTAATACTATCCCAACACCTTCGTCCCAACTACCACAACTACCACTAATACTATCCCAACACCTTCGTCTTAACTACCACAAGTACCACTAATACTATCCCAACACCTTCGTCTTAAATACCACAAGTACCACTAATACTATCCCAACACCTTCGTCTTAACTACCACAACTACCACTAATACTATCCCAACACCTTCGTATTAACTACCACAAATACCACTAATACTATCCCAACACCTTCGTCCCAACTACCACAACTACCACTAATACTATCCCAACACCTTCGTCTTAACTACCACAACTACCACTAATACTATCCCAACATCTTCGTCTTAACTACCACAACTACCACTAATACTATCCGAACACCTTCGTCTTAACTACTACAAATACCACTAATGCTATCCCAACACCTTCGTCTTAACTACCACAACTACCACTAATACTATCCCAACAACTTCGTCCCAACTACCACAACTACCACTAATACTATCCCAACACCTTCGTCTTAACTACCACAAGTACCACTAATACTATCCCAACACCTTCGTCTTAACTACCACAACTACCACTAATACTATCCCAACACCTTCGTCCCAACTACCACAACTACCACTAATACTATCCCAACACCTTCGTCTTAACTACCACAACTACCACTAATACTATCCCAACACCTTCGTCCCAACTACCACAACTACCACTAATACTATCCCAACACCTTCGTCTTAACTACCACAACTACCACTAATACTATCCCAACACATTCGTCTTAACTACCACAACTACACCTAATGCTATCCCAACACCTTCGTCCCAACTACCACAACTACAACTAATGCTATCCCAACACCTTCGTCCCAACTACCACAACTACCACTAATACTATCCCAACACCTTCGTCCCAACTACCACAACTACCACTAATACTATCCCAACACCTTCGTCCCAACTACCACAACTACAACTAATGCTATCCCAACACATTCGTCTTAACTACCACAACTACCACTAATGCTATCCCAACACCTTCGTCTTAACTACCACAACTACAACTAATACTATCCCAACACATTCGTCTTAACTACCACAACTACCACTAATACTATCCCAACACCTTCGTCTTAACTACCACAACTACAACTAATGATATCCCAACACATTCGTCTTAACTACCACAACTACCACTAATGCTATCCCAACACCTTCGTCTTAACTACCACAACTACCACTAATACTATCCCAACACCTTCGTCTTAACTACCAAAACTACAACTAATACTATCCCAACACATTCGTCTTAACTACCACAACTACCACTAATACTATCCCAACACATTCGTCTTAAATACCACAACTACAACAAATGCTATCCCAACACCTTCGTCCCAACTACCACAACTACCACTAATACTATCCCAACACCTTCGTCTTAACTACCACAACTACAACTAATGCAATCCCAACACATTCGTCCCAACTACCACAACTACCACTAATACTATCCCAACACATTCGTCTTAACTACCACAACTACCACTAATACTATCCCAACACATTCGTCTTAACTACCACAACTACAACTAATGCTATCCCAACACATTCGTCTTAACTACCACAACTACCACTAATGCTATCCCAACACCTTCGTCTTAACTACCACAACTACAACTAATGCTATCCCAACACCTTCTTCTTAACTACCACAACTACCACTAATACTATCCCAAGACCTTCGTCTTAACTACCACAACTACCACTAATGCTATCCCAACACCTTCGTCTTAACTACCACAACTACCACTAATACTATCCCAACACCTTCGTCTTAACTACCACAACTACAACTAATGCTATCCCAACACCTTCGTCTTAACTACCACAACTACCACTAATACTATCCCAACACCTTCGTCTTAACTACCACAACAACCACTAATGCTATCCCAACACCTTCGTCTTAACTACCACAACTACAACTAATACTATCCAAACACCTTCGTCTTAACTACCACAACTACAACTAATACTATCCCAACACTTTCGTCTTAACTACCACAACTACCACTAATACTATCCCAACACCTTCGTCTTAACTACCACAACTACCACTAATACTATCCCAACACCTTCGTCTTAACTACCACAACTACCACTAATAGTATCCCAACACCTTCGTCTTAACTACCACAACTACAACTAATACTATCCCAACACCTTCGTCTTAACTACCACAACTACCACTAATGCTATCCCAACACCTTCGTCTTAACTAACAGGACTACCACTAATACTATCCCAACACCTTCGTCTTAACTACCACAACTACCACTAATGCTATCCCAACACATTCGTCTTAATTACCACAACTACCACTAATACTATCCCAACACTTTCGTCTTAACTACCACAACTACCACTAATGCTATCCCAACACCTTCGTCTTAACTACCACAACTACCACTAATGCTATCCCAACACCTTCGTCTTAACTACCAAAACAACCACTAATTCTATCCCAACACCTTCGTCTTAACTACCACAACTACCACTAATGCTATCCCAACACCTTCGTCTTAACTACCACAACTAACACTAATGCTATCCCAACACCTTCGTCTTAACTACCATAACTACCACTAATACTATCCCAACACCTTCCTCTTAACTACCACAACTACCACTAATACTATCCCAACACCTTCGTCTTAACTACCACAACTACAACTAATGCTATCCCAACACCTTCCTCTTAACTACCACAACTACCACTAATACTATCCCAACACCTTCGTCTTAACTACCACAACTACCACTAATACTATCCCAACACCTTCGTCTTAACTACCATAACTACCACTAATACTATCCCAACACCTTCCTCTTAACTACCACAACTACCACTAATACTATCCCAACACCTTCGTCTTAACTACCATAACTACCACTAATACTATCCCAACACCTTCCTCTTAACTACCACAACTACCACTAATACTATCCCAACACCTTCGTCTTAACTACCATAACTACCACTAATACTATCCCAACACCTTCCTCTTAACTACCACAACTACAACTAATACTATCCCAACACCTTCGTCTTAACTACCATAACTACCACTAATACTATCCCAACACCTTCGTCTTAACTACCACAACTACCACTAATACTATCCCAACACCTTCGTCTTCACTACCACAACTACCACTAATACTATCCCAACACCTTCGTCTTAACTACCACAACTACCACTAATACTATCCCAACACCTTCGTCTTAACTACCACAACTACCACTAATACTATCCCAACACCTTCCTCTTAACTACCACAACTACCACTAATACTATCCCAACACCTTCGTCTTAACTACCACAACTACCACTAATACTATCCCAACACCTTCGTCTTAACTACCACAACTACCACTAATTTTATCCCAACACCTTCCTCTTAACTACCACAACTACCACTAATACAATCCCAACACCTTCGTCTTAACTACCACAACTACCACTAATACTATCCCAACACCTTCGTCTTAACTACCACAACTACCACTAATACTATCCCAACACCTTCGTCCCAACTACCATAACTACCACTAATACTATCCCAACACCTTCGTCTTAACTACCACAACTACAACTAATGTTATCCCAACACATTCGTCTTAACTACCACAACTACCACTAATACTATCCCAACACCTTCGTCTTAACTACCACAACTACCACTAATACTATCCCAACATCTTCGTCTTAACTACCACAACTACCACTAATAATATCCGAACACCTTCGTCTTAACTACTACAAATACCACTAATACTATCCCAACATCTTCGTCTTAACTACCACAACTACAACTAATGTTATCCCAACACATTCGTCTTAACTACCACAACTACCACTAATACTATCCCAACACCTTCGTCTTAACTACCACAACTACCACTAATACTATCCCAACACCTCCGTCTTAACTACCACAACTACAACTAATACTATCCCAACACCTTCGGCTTAACTACCACAACTACCACTAATGCTATCCCAACACCTTCGTCTTAACTACCAGGACTACCACTAATACTATCCCAACACCTTCGTCTTAACTACCACAACTACAACTAATACTATCCCAACACCTTCGTCTTAACTACCACAACTACCACTAATGCTATCCCAACACCTTCGTCTTAACTACCACAACTACCACTAATGCTATCCCAACACCTTCGTCTTAACTACCACAACTACCACTAATGCTATCCCAACACCTTCGTCTTAACTACCACAACTACAACTAATGCTATCCCAACACCTTCCTCTTAACTACCACAACTACCACTAATACTATCCCAACACCTTCGTCTTAACTACCACAACTACCACTAATGCTATCCCAACACCTTCGTCTTAACTACCACAACTACCACTAATGCTATCCCAACACCTTCGTCTTAACTACCACAACTACAACTAATGCTATCCCAACACCTTCCTCTTAACTACCACAACTACCACTAATACTATCCCAACACCTTCGTCTTAACTACCACAACTACCACTAATGCTATCCCAACACCTTCGTCTTAACTACCACAACTACAACTAATGCTATCCCAACACCTTCCTCTTAACTACCACAACTACCACTAATACTATCCCAACACTTTCGTCTTAACTACCACAACTACCACTAATGCTATCCCAACACCTTCGTCTTAACTACCACAACTACCACTAATGCTATCCCAACACCTTCGTCTTAACTACCACAACTACAACTAATGCTATCCCAACACCTTCCTCTTAACTACCACAACTACCACTAATTCTATCCCAACACATTCGTCTTAACTACCACAACTACCACTAATACTATCCCAACACCTTCCTCTTAACTACCACAACTACCACTAATACTATCCCAACACCTTCGTCTTAACTACCACAACTACCACTAATACTATCGCAACACCTTCCTCTTAACTACCACAACTACCACTAATACTATCCCAACACCTTCGTCTTAACTACCACAACTACCACTAATACTATCCCAACACCTTCCTCTTAACTACCACAACTACCACTAATACTATCCCAACACCTTCGTCTTAACTACCACAACTACCACTAATACTATCGCAACACCTTCCTCTTAACTACCACAACTACCACTAATACTATCCCAACACCTTCGTCTTAACTACCACAACTACCACTAATTCTATCCCAACACATTCGTCTTAACTACCACAACTACCACTAATACTATCCCAACACCTTCGTCCCAACTACCACAACTACCACTAATACTATCCCAACACCTTCGTCTTAACTACCACAACTACCACTAATACTATCCCAACACCTTCGTCTTCACTACCACAACTACCACTAATACTATCCCAACACCTTCGTCTTAACTACCACAGCTACCACTAATATTATCCCAACACCTTCGTCTTAACTACCACAACTACCACTAATACTATCCCAACACCTTCGTCTTAACTACCACAACTACCACTAATACTATCCCAACACCTTCGTCTTAACTACCACAACTACCACTAATACTATCCCAACACCTTCGTCTTAACTACCACAACTACCACTAATACTATCCCAACACCTTCGTCTTAACTACCACAACTACCACTAATACTATCCCAACACCTTCGTCTTAACTACCACAACTACCACTAATACTATCCCAACACCTTCGTCTTCACTACCACAGCTACCACTAATATTATCCCAACACCTTCGTCTTAACTACCACAACTACCACTAATACTATCCCAACACCTTCGTCTTAACTACCACAACTACCACTAATACTATCCCAACACCTTCGTCTTAACTACCACAACTACCACTAATACTATCCCAACACCTTCGTCTTAACTACCACAACTACCACTAATACTATCCCAACACCTTCGTCTTAACTACCACAACTACCACTAATACTATCCCAACACCTTCGTCTTAACTACCACAACTACCACTAATACTATCCCAACACCTTCCTTTTAACTACCACAACTAACACTAATACTATACCAACACCTTCGTCTTAACTACCACAACTACTACTAATACTATCCCAACACCTTCCTCTTAACTACCACAACTACCACTAATACTATCCCAACACCTTCGTCCCAACTACCACAACTACCACTAATACTATCCCAACACCTTCGTCTTAACTACCACAACTACCACTAATACTATCCCAACACATTCGTCTTAACTACCACAACTACAACTAATGCTATCCCAACACCTTCGTCCCAACTACCACAACTACAACTAATGCTATCCCAACACCTTCGTCCCAACTACCACAACTACCACTAATACTATCCCAACACCTTCGTCCCAACTACCACAACTACAACTAATGCTATCCCAACACATTCGTCTTAACTACCACAACTACCACTAATGCTATCCCAACACCTTCGTCTTAACTACCACAACTACAACTAATACTATCCCAGCACATTCGTCTTAACTACCACAACTACCACTAATACTATCCCAACACCTTCGTCTTAACTACCACAACTACAACTAATGATATCCCAACACATTCGTCTTAACTACCACAACTACCACTAATGCTATCCCAACACCTTCGTCTTAACTACCACAACTACCACTAATACTATCCCAACACCTTCGTCTTAACTACCAAAACTACAACTAATACTATCCCAACACATTCGTCTTAACTACCACAACTACCACTAATACTATCCCAACACATTCGTCTTAACTACCACAACTACAACAAATGCTATCCCAACACCTTCGTCCCAACTACCACAACTACCACTAATACTATCCCAACACCTTCGTCTTAACTACCACAACTACCACTAATGCTATCCCAACACCTTCGTCCCAACTACCACAACTACCACTAATACTATCCCAACACCTTCGTCTTAACTACCACAACTACAACTAATGCTATCCCAACACATTCGTCCCAACTACCACAACTACCACTAATACTATCCCAACACATTCGTCTTAACTACCACAACTACCACTAATACTATCCCAACACATTCGTCTTAACTACCACAACTACAACTAATGCTATCCCAACACATTCGTCTTAACTACCACAACTACCACTAATGCTATCCCAACACCTTCGTCTTAACTACCACAACTACAACTAATGCTATCCCAACACCTTCTTCTTAACTACCACAACTACCACTAATACTATCCCAAGACCTTCGTCTTAACTACCACAACTACCACTAATGCTATCCCAACACCTTCGTCTTAACTACCACAACTACCACTAATACTATCCCAACACCTTCGTCTTAACTACCACAACTACAACTAATGCTATCCCAACACCTTCGTCTTAACTACCACAACTACCACTAATACTATCCCAACACCTTCGTCTTAACTACCACAACTACCACTAATGCTATCCCAACACCTTCGTCTTAACTACCACAACTACAACTAATACTATCCAAACACCTTCGTCTTAACTACCACAACTACAACTAATACTATCCCAACACTTTCGTCTTAACTACCACAACTACCACTAATACTATCCCAACACCTTCGTCTTAACTACCAGAACTACCACTAATACTATCCCAACACCTTCGTCTTAACTACCACAACTACCACTAATAGTATCCCAACACCTTCGTCTTAACTACCACAACTACAACTAATACTATCCCAACACCTTCGTCTTAACTACCACAACTACCACTAATGCTATCCCAACACCTTCGTCTTAACTAACAGGACTACCACTAATACTATCCCAACACCTTCGTCTTAACTACCACAACTACCACTAATGCTATCCCAACACATTCGTCTTAATTACCACAACTACCACTAATACTATCCCAACACTTTCGTCTTAACTACCACAACTACCACTAATGCTATCCCAACACCTTCGTCTTAACTACCACAACTACCACTAATGCTATCCCAACACCTTCGTCTTAACTACCAAAACAACCACTAATTCTATCCCAACACCTTCGTCTTAACTACCACAACTACCACTAATACTATCCAAACACCTTCCTCTTAACTACCACAACTACCACTAATACTATCCCAACACCTTCCTCTTAACTACCATAACTACCACTAATACTATCCCAACACCTTCGTCTTAACTACCACAACTACCACTAATACTATCCCAACACCTTCGTCCCAACTACCACAACTACAACTAATGCTATCCCAACACATTCGTCTTAACTACCACAACTACCACTAATGCTATCCCAACACCTTCGTCTTAACTACCACAACTACAACTAATACTATCCCAACACATTCGTCTTAACTACCACAACTACCACTAATACTATCCCAACACCTTCGTCTTAACTACCACAACTACAACTAATGATATCCCAACACATTCGTCTTAACTACCACAACTACCACTAATGCTATCCCAACACCTTCGTCTTAACTACCACAACTACCACTAATACTATCCCAACACCTTCGTCTTAACTACCAAAACTACAACTAATACTATCCCAACACATTCGTCTTAACTACCACAACTACCACTAATACTATCCCAACACATTCGTCTTAAATACCACAACTACAACAAATGCTATCCCAACACCTTCGTCCCAACTACCACAACTACCACTAATACTATCCCAACACCTTCGTCTTAACTACCACAACTACCACTAATGCTATCCCAACACCTTCGTCCCAACTACCACAACTACCACTAATACTATCCCAACACCTTCGTCTTAACTACCACAACTACAACTAATGCAATCCCAACACATTCGTCCCAACTACCACAACTACCACTAATACTATCCCAACACATTCGTCTTAACTACCACAACTACCACTAATACTATCCCAACACATTCGTCTTAACTACCACAACTACAACTAATGCTATCCCAACACATTCGTCTTAACTACCACAACTACCACTAATGCTATCCCAACACCTTCGTCTTAACTACCACAACTACAACTAATGCTATCCCAACACCTTCTTCTTAACTACCACAACTACCACTAATACTATCCCAAGACCTTCGTCTTAACTACCACAACTACCACTAATGCTATCCCAACACCTTCGTCTTAACTACCACAACTACCACTAATACTATCCCAACACCTTCGTCTTAACTACCACAACTACAACTAATGCTATCCCAACACCTTCGTCTTAACTACCACAACTACCACTAATACTATCCCAACACCTTCGTCTTAACTACCACAACAACCACTAATGCTATCCCAACACCTTCGTCTTAACTACCACAACTACAACTAATACTATCCAAACACCTTCGTCTTAACTACCACAACTACAACTAATACTATCCCAACACTTTCGTCTTAACTACCACAACTACCACTAATACTATCCCAACACCTTCGTCTTAACTACCACAACTACCACTAATACTATCCCAACACCTTCGTCTTAACTACCACAACTACCACTAATAGTATCCCAACACCTTCGTCTTAACTACCACAACTACAACTAATACTATCCCAACACCTTCGTCTTAACTACCACAACTACCACTAATGCTATCCCAACACCTTCGTCTTAACTAACAGGACTACCACTAATGCTATCCCAACACATTCGTCTTAATTACCACAACTACCACTAATACTATCCCAACACCTTCGTCTTAACTACCACAACTACCACTAATGCTATCCCAACACATTCGTCTTAATTACCACAACTACCACTAATACTATCCCAACACTTTCGTCTTAACTACCACAACTACCACTAATACTATCCCAACACCTTCGTCTTCACTACCACAACTACCACTAATACTATCCCAACACCTTCGTCTTAACTACCACAACTACAACTAATGCTATCCCAACACCTTCGTCCCAACTACCACAACTACCACTAATACTATCCCAACACCTTCGTCCCAACTACCACAACTACCACTAATACTATCCCAACACCTTCGTCCCAACTACCACAACTACAACTAATGCTATCCCAACACATTCGTCTTAACTACCACAACTACCACTAATGTTATCCCAACACCTTCGTCTTAACTACCACAACTACAACTAATACTATCCCAGCACATTCGTCTTAACTACCACAACTACCACTAATACTATCCCAACACCTTCGTCTTAACTACCACAACTACAACTAATGATATCCCAACACATTCGTCTTAACTACCACAACTACCACTAATGCTATCCCAACACCTTCGTCTTAACTACCACAACTACCACTAATACTATCCCAACACCTTCGTCTTAACTACCAAAACTACAACTAATATTATCCCAACACATTCGTCTTAACTACCACAACTACCACTAATACTATCCCAACACATTCGTCTTAACTACCACAACTACAACAAATGCTATCCCAACACCTTCGTCCCAACTACCACAACTACCACTAATACTATCCCAACACCTTCGTCTTAACTACCACAACTACCACTAATGCTATCCCAACACCTTCGTCCCAACTACCACAACTACCACTAATACTATCCCAACACCTTCGTCTTAACTACCACAACTACAACTAATGCTATCCCAACACATTCGTCCCAACTACCACAACTACCACTGATACTATCCCAACACATTCGTCTTAACTACCACAACTACCACTAATACTATCCCAACACATTCGTCTTAACTACCACAACTACAACTAATGCTATCCCAACACATTCGTCTTAACTACCACAACTACCACTAATGCTATCCCAACACCTTCGTCTTAACTACCACAACTACAACTAATGCTATCCCAACACCTTCTTCTTAACTACCACAACTACCACTAATACTATCCCAAGACCTTCGTCTTAACTACCACAACTACCACTAATGCTATCCCAACACCTTCGTCTTAACTACCACAACTACCACTAATACTATCCCAACACCTTCGTCTTAACTACCACAACTACAACTAATGCTATCCCAACACCTTCGTCTTAACTACCACAACTACCACTAATACTATCCCAACACCTTCGTCTTAACTACCACAACTACCACTAATGCTATCCCAACACCTTCGTCTTAACTACCACAACTACAACTAATACTATCCAAACACCTTCGTCTTAACTACCACAACTACAACTAATACTATCCCAACACTTTCGTCTTAACTACCACAACTACCACTAATACTATCCCAACACCTTCGTCTTAACTACCAGAACTACCACTAATACTATCCCAACACCTTCGTCTTAACTACCACAACTACCACTAATAGTATCCCAACACCTTCGTCTTAACTACCACAACTACAACTAATACTATCCCAACACCTTCGTCTTAACTACCACAACTACCACTAATGCTATCCCAACACCTTCGTCTTAACTAACAGGACTACCACTAATACTATCCCAACACCTTCGTCTTAACTACCACAACTACCACTAATGCTATCCCAACACATTCGTCTTAATTACCACAACTACCACTAATACTATCCCAACATTTTCGTCTTAACTACCACAACTACCACTAATGCTATCCCAACACCTTCGTCTTAACTACCACAACTACCACTAATGCTATCCCAACACCTTCGTCTTAACTACCAAAACAACCACTAATTCTATCCCAACACCTTCGTCTTAACTACCACAACTACCACTAATACTATCCCAACACCTTCGTCTTAACTACCACAACTACCACTAATACTATCCCAACACCTTCGTCTTAACTACCACAACTACCACTAATACTATCCCAACACCTTCCTCTTAACTACCATAACTACCACTAATACTATCCCAACACCTTCGTCTTAACTACCACAACTACCACTATTACTATCCCAACACCTTCGTCCCAACTACCACAACTACCACTAATACTATCCCAACACCTTCGTCCCAACTACCACAACTACAACTAATGCTATCCCAACACATTCGTCTTAACTACCACAACTACCACTAATGCTATCCCAACACCTTCGTCTTAACTACCACAACTACAACTAATACTATCCCAACACATTCGTCTTAACTACCACAACTACCACTAATACTATCCCAACACCTTCGTCTTAACTACCACAACTACAACTAATGATATCCCAACACATTCGTCTTAACTACCACAACTACCACTAATGCTATCCCAACACCTTCGTCTTAACTACCACAACTACCACTAATACTATCCCAACACCTTCCTCTTAACTACCAAAACTACAACTAATACTATCCCAACACATTCGTCTTAACTACCACAACTACCACTAATACTATCCCAACACATTCGTCTTAAATACCACAACTACAACAAATGCTATCCCAACACCTTCGTCCCAACTACCACAACTACCACTAATACTATCCCAACACCTTCGTCTTAACTACCACAACTACCACTAATGCTATCCCAACACCTTCGTCCCAACTACCACAACTACCACTAATACTATCCCAACACCTTCGTCTTAACTACCACAACTACAACTAATGCAATCCCAACACATTCGTCCCAACTACCACAACTACCACTAATACTATCCCAACACATTCGTCTTAACTACCACAACTACCACTAATACTATCCCAACACATTCGTCTTAACTACCACAACTACAACTAATGCTATCCCAACACATTCGTCTTAACTACCACAACTACCACTAATGCTATCCCAACACCTTCGTCTTAACTACCACAACTACAACTAATGCTATCCCAACACCTTCTTCTTAACTACCACAACTACCACTAATACTATCCCAAGACCTTCGTCTTAACTACCACAACTACCACTAATGCTATCCCAACACCTTCGTCTTAACTACCACAACTACCACTAATACTATCCCAACACCTTCGTCTTAACTACCACAACTACAACTAATGCTATCCCAACACCTTCGTCTTAACTACCACAACTACCACTAATACTATCCCAACACCTTCGTCTTAACTACCACAACAACCACTAATGCTATCCCAACACCTTCGTCTTAACTACCACAACTACAACTAATACTATCCAAACACCTTCGTCTTAACTACCACAACTACAACTAATACTATCCCAACACTTTCGTCTTAACTACCACAACTACCACTAATACTATCCCAACACCTTCGTCTTAACTACCACAACTACCACTAATACTATCCCAACACCTTCGTCTTAACTACCACAACTACCACTAATAGTATCCCAACACCTTCGTCTTAACTACCACAACTACAACTAATACTATCCCAACACCTTCGTCTTAACTACCACAACTACCACTAATGCTATCCCAACACCTTCGTCTTAACTAACAGGACTACCACTAATACTATCCCAACACCTTCGTCTTAACTACCACAACTACCACTAATGCTATCCCAACACATTCGTCTTAATTACCACAACTACCACTAATACTATCCCAACACTTTCGTCTTAACTACCACAACTACCACTAATGCTATCCCAACACCTTCGTCTTAACTACCACAACTACCACTAATGCTATCCCAACACCTTCGTCTTAACTACCAAAACAACCACTAATTCTATCCCAACACCTTCGTCTTAACTACCACAATCACCACTAATACTATCCAAACACCTTCCTCTTAACTACCACAACTACCACTAATACTATCCCAACACCTTCCTCTTAACTACCATAACTACCACTAATACTATCCCAACACCTTCGTCTTAACTACCACAACTACCACTAATACTATCCCAACACCTTCCTCTTAACTACCACAACTACCACTAATACTATCCCAACACCTTCGTCTTAACTACCACAACTACCACTAATACTATCCCAACACCTTCGTCTTAACTACCATAACTACCACTAATACTATCCCAACACCTTCCTCTTAACTACCACAACTACCACTAATACTATCCCAACACCTTCGTCTTCACTACCACAACTACCACTAATACTATCCCAACACCTTCGTCTTAACTACCACAACTACCACTAATACTATCCCAACACCTTCGTCTTAACTACCACAACTACCACTAATACTATCCCAACACCTTCCTCTTAACTACCACAACTACCACTAATACTATCCCAACACCTTCGTCTTAACTACCACAACTACCACTAATACTATCGCAACACCTTCCTCTTAACTACCACAACTACCACTAATACTATCCCAACACCTTCGTCTTAACTACCACAACTACCACTAATACTATCCCAACACCTTCGTCTTAACTACCACAACTACAACTAATGTTATCCCAACACATTCGTCTTAACTACCACAACTACCACTAATACTATCCCAACACCTTCGTCTTAACTACCACAACTACCACTAATACTATCCCAACACCTTCGTCTTAACTACCATAACTACCACTAATACTATCCCAACACCTTCGTCTTAACTACCACAACTACAACTAATGTTATCCCAACACATTCGTCTTAACTACCACAACTACCACTAATACTATCCCAACACCTTCGTCTTAACTACCACAACTACCACTAATACTATCCCAACACCTCCGTCTTAACTACCACAACTACAACTAATACTATCCCAACACCTTCGTCTTAACTACCACAACTACCACTAATGCTATCCCAACACCTTCGTCTTAACTACCAGAACTACCACTAATACTATCCCAACACCTTCGTCTTAACTACTACAACTACCACTAATACTATCCCAACATCTTCGTCTTAACTACCACAACTACCACTAATAATATCCGAACACCTTCGTCTTAACTACTACAAATACCACTAATACTATCCCAACACCTTCGTCCCAACTACCACAACTACCACTAATACTATCCCAACACCTTCGTCTTAACTACCACAACTACCACTAATACTATCCCAACACCTTCGTCCCAACTACCACAACTACCACTAATACTATCCCAACACCTTCGTCTTAACTACCACAACTACAACTAATGCTATCCCAACACATTCGTCTTAACTACCACAACTACCACTAATGCTATCCCAACACCTTCGTCTTAACTACCACAACTACAACTAATGCTATCCCAACACCTTCGTCTTAACTACCACAACTACAACTAATGCTATCCCAACACCTTCGTCTTAACTACCACAACTACCACTAATACTATCCCAACACCTTCGTCTTAACTACCACAACTACCACTAATGCTATCCCAACACCTTCGTCTTAACTACCACAACTACAACTAATACTATCCAAACACCTTCGTCTTAACTACCACAACTACAACTAATACTATCCCAACACCTTCGTCTTAACTACCACAACTACCACTAATACTATCCGAACACCTTCGTCTTAACTACCACAACTACCACTAATACTATCCCAACACCTTCGTATTAACTACCACAACTACCACTAATATTATCCCAACACCTTCGTCTTAACTACCACAACTACAACTAATACTATCCCAACACCTTCGTCTTAACTACCACAACTACCACTAATACTATCCCAACACCTTCGTCTTAACTACCAGGACTACCACTAATACTATCCCAACACCTTCGTCTTAACTACCACAACTACCACTAATGCTATCCCAACACCTTCGTCTTAATTACCACAGCTACCAATAATACTATCCCAACACTTTCGTCTTAACTACCACAACTACCACTAATGCTATCCCAACACCTTCGTCTTAACTACCACAACTACCACTAATGCTATCCCAACACCTTCGTCTTAACTACCACAACTACAACTAATGCTATCCCAACACCTTCCTCTTAACTACCACAACTACCACTAATACTATCCCAACACCTTCGTCTTAACTACCACAACTACCACTAATACTATCCCAACACCTTCGTCTTAACTACCAGGACTACCACTAATACTATCCCAACACCTTCGTCTTAACTACCACAACTACCACTAATGCTATCCCAACACCTTCGTCTTAATTACCACAGCTACCAATAATACTATCCCAACACTTTCGTCTTAACTACCACAACTACCACTAATGCTATCCCAACACCTTCGTCTTAACTACCACAACTACCACTAATGCTATCCCAACACCTTCGTCTTAACTACCACAACTACAACTAATGCTATCCCAACACCTTCGTCTTAACTACCACAACTACCACTAATACTATCCCAACACCTTCGTCTTAACTACCACAACTACCACTAATACTATCCCAACACCTTCCTCTTAACTACCACAACTACCACTAATACTATCCCAACACCTTCGTCTTAACTACCACAACTACCACTAATACTATCGCAACACCTTCCTCTTAACTACCACAACTACCACTAATACTATCCCAACACCTTCGTCTTCACTACCACAGCTACCACTAATACTATCCCAACACCTTCGTCTTAACTACCACAACTACCACTAATACTATCCCAACACCTTCGTCTTAACTACCACAACTACCACTAATACTATCCCAACACCTTCCTTTTAACTACCACAACTAACACTAATACTATCCCAACACCTTCGTCTTAACTACCACAACTACTACTAATACTATCCCAACACCTTCCTCTTAACTACCACAACTACCACTAATACTATCCCAACACCTTCGTCCCAACTACCACAACTACCACTAATACTATCCCAACACCTTCGTCTTAACTACCACAACTACCACTAATACTATCCCAACACATTCGTCTTAACTACCACAACTACAACTAATGCTATCCCAACACATTCGTCCCAACTACCACAACTACAACTAATGCTATCCCAACACCTTCGTCCCAACTACCACAACTACCACTAATACTATCCCAACACCTTCGTCTTAACTACCACAACTACCACTAATACTATCCCAACACATTCGTCCCAACTACCACAACTACAACTAATGCTATCCCAACACCTTCGTCCCAACTACCACAACTACCACTAATACTATCCCAACACCTTCGTCCCAACTACCACAACTACCACTAATACTATCCCAACACCTTCGTCCCAACTACCACAACTACAACTAATGCTATCCCAACACATTCGTCTTAACTACCACAACTACCACTAATGCTATCCCAACACCTTCGTCTTAACTACCACAACTACAACTAATACTATCCCAGCACATTCGTCTTAACTACCACAACTACCACTAATACTATCCCAACACCTTCGTCTTAACTACCACAACTACAACTAATGATATCCCAACACATTCGTCTTAACTACCACAACTACCACTAATGCTATCCCAACACCTTCGTCTTAACTACCACAACTACCACTAATACTATCCCAACACCTTCGTCTTAACTACCAAAACTACAACTAATACTATCCCAACACATTCGTCTTAACTACCACAACTACCACTAATACTATCCCAACACATTCGTCTTAACTACCACAACTACAACAAATGCTATCCCAACACCTTCGTCCCAACTACCACAACTACCACTAATACTATCCCAACACCTTCGTCTTAACTACCACAACTACCACTAATGCTATCCCAACACCTTCGTCCCAACTACCACAACTACCACTAATACTATCCCAACACCTTCGTCTTAACTACCACAACTACAACTAATGCTATCCCAACACATTCGTCCCAACTACCACAACTACCACTAATACTATCCCAACACATTCGTCTTAACTACCACAACTACCACTAATACTATCCCAACACATTCGTCTTAACTACCACAACTACAACTAATGCTATCCCAACACATTCGTCTTAACTACCACAACTACCACTAATGCTATCCCAACACCTTCGTCTTAACTACCACAACTACAACTAATGCTATCCCAACACCTTCTTCTTAACTACCACAACTACCACTAATACTATCCCAAGACCTTCGTCTTAACTACCACAACTACCACTAATGCTATCCCAACACCTTCGTCTTAACTACCACAACTACCACTAATACTATCCCAACACCTTCGTCTTAACTACCACAACTACAACTAATGCTATCCCAACACCTTCGTCTTAACTACCACAACTACCACTAATACTATCCCAACACCTTCGTCTTAACTACCACAACTACCACTAATGCTATCCCAACACCTTCGTCTTAACTACCACAACTACAACTAATACTATCCAAACACCTTCGTCTTAACTACCACAACTACAACTAATACTATCCCAACACTTTCGTCTTAACTACCACAACTACCACTAATACTATCCCAACACCTTCGTCTTAACTACCACAACTACCACTAATACTATCCCAACACCTTCGTCTTAACTACCACAACTACCACTAATAGTATCCCAACACCTTCGTCTTAACTACCACAACTACAACTAATACTATCCCAACACCTTCGTCTTAACTACCACAACTACCACTAATGCTATCCCAACACCTTCGTCTTAACTAACAGGACTACCACTAATACTATCCCAACACCTTCGTCTTAACTACCACAACTACCACTAATGCTATCCCAACACATTCGTCTTAATTACCACAACTACCACTAATACTATCCCAACACTTTCGTCTTAACTACCACAACTACCACTAATGCTATCCCAACACCTTCGTCTTAACTACCACAACTACCACTAATGCTATCCCAACACCTTCGTCTTAACTACCAAAACAACCACTAATTCTATCCCAACACCTTCGTCTTAACTACCACAACTACCACTAATACTATCCCAACACCTTCCTCTTAACTACCACAACTACCACTAATACTATCCCAACACCTTCGTCTTAACTACCACAACTACCACTAATACTATCCCAACACCTTCGTCTTAACTACCACAACTACCACTAATACTATCCCAACACCTTCGTCTTAACTACCATAACTACCACTAATACTATCCCAACACCTTCCTCTTAACTACCACAACTACCACTAATACTATCCCAACACCTTCGTCTTAACTACCACAACTACCACTAATACTATCCCAACACCTTCGTCTTAACTACCACAACTACCACTAATACTATCCCAACACCTTCGTCCCAACTACCACAACTACCACTAATACTATCCCAACACCTTCGTCCCAACTACCATAACTACCACTAATACTATCCCAACACCTTCGTCTTAACTACCACAACTACCACTAATACTATCCCAACACCTTCGTCCCAACTACCATAACTACCACTAATACTATCCCAACACCTTCGTCTTAACTACCACAACTACAACTAATGATATCCCAACACATTCGTCTTAACTACCACAACTACCACTAATACTATCCCAACACCTTCGTCTTAACTACCACAACTACCACTAATACTATCCCAACACCTTCGTCTTAACTACCACAACTACCACTAATACTATCCCAACACCTTCGTCTTAACTACCACAACTACCACTAATACTATCCCAACACCTTCGTCCCAACTACCACAACTACCACTAATACTATCCCAACACCTTCGTCCCAACTACCATAACTACCACTAATACTATCCCAACACCTTCGTCTTAACTACCACAACTACCACTAATACTATCCCAACACCTTCGTCCCAACTACCATAACTACCACTAATACTATCCCAACACCTTCGTCTTAACTACCACAACTACAACTAATGATATCCCAACACATTCGTCTTAACTACCACAACTACCACTAATACTATCCCAACACCTCCGTCTTAACTACCACAACTACAACTAATACTATCCCAACACCTTCGTCTTAACTACCACAACTACCACTAATGCTATCCCAACACCTTCGTCTTAACTACCAGAACTACCACTAATACTATCCCAACACCTTCGTCTTAACTACCACAACTACCACTAATACTATCCCAACACCTTCGTCTTAACTACCACAACTACCACTAATACTATCCGAACACCTTCGTCTTAACTACTACAAATACCACTAATACTATCCCAACACCTTCGTCCCAACTACCACAACTACCATTAATACTATCCCAACACCTTCGTCTTAACTACCACAACTACCACTAATACTATCCCAACACCTTCGTCCCAACTACCACAACTACCACTAATACTATCCCAACACCTTCGTCTTAACTACCACAACTACAACTAATGCTATCCCAACACCTTCGTCTTAACTACCACAACTACCACTAATACTATCCCAACACCTTCGTCTTAACTACCACAACTACCACTAATGCTATCCCAACACCTTCGTCTTAACTACCACAACTACAACTAATACTATCCAAACACCTTCGTCTTAACTACCACAACTACAACTAATACTATCCCAACACCTTCGTCTTAACTACCACAACTACCACTAATACTATCCGAACACCTTCGTCTTAACTACCACAACTACCACTAATACTATCCCAACACCTTCGTATTAACTACCACAACTACCACTAATATTATCCCAACACCTTCGTCTTAACTACCACAACTACCACTAATACTATCCCAACACCTTCGTCCCAACTACCACAACTACCACTAATACTATCCCAACACCTTCGTCTTAACTACCACAACTACAACTAATGCTATCCCAACACATTCGTCTTAACTACCACAACTACCACTAATGCTATCCCAACACCTTCGTCTTAACTACCACAACTACAACTAATGCTATCCCAACACCTTCGTCTTAACTACCACAACTACAACTAATGCTATCCCAACACCTTCGTCTTAACTACCACAACTACCACTAATACTATCCCAACACCTTCGTCTTAACTACCACAACTACCACTAATGCTATCCCAACACCTTCGTCTTAACTACCACAACTACAACTAATACTATCCAAACACCTTCGTCTTAACTACCACAACTACAACTAATACTATCCCAACACCTTCGTCTTAACTACCACAACTACCACTAATACTATCCGAACACCTTCGTCTTAACTACCACAACTACCACTAATACTATCCCAACACCTTCGTATTAACTACCACAACTACCACTAATATTATCCCAACACCTTCGTCTTAACTACCACAACTACAACTAATACTATCCCAACACCTTCGTCTTAACTACCACAACTACCACTAATACTATCCCAACACCTTCGTCTTAACTACCAGGACTACCACTAATACTATCCCAACACCTTCGTCTTAACTACCACAACTACCACTAATGCTATCCCAACACCTTCGTCTTAATTACCACAGCTACCAATAATACTATCCCAACACTTTCGTCTTAACTACCACAACTACCACTAATGCTATCCCAACACCTTCGTCTTAACTACCACAACTACCACTAATGCTATCCCAACACCTTCGTCTTAACTACCACAACTACAACTAATGCTATCCCAACACCTTCCTCTTAACTACCACAACTACCACTAATTCTATCCCAACACCTTCGTCTTAACTACCACAACTACCACTAATACTATCCCAACACCTTCCTCTTAACTACCACAACTACCACTAATACTATCCCAACACCTTCGTCTTAACTACCACAACTACCACTAATACTATCGCAACACCTTCCTCTTAACTACCACAACTACCACTAATACTATCCCAACACCTTCGTCTTAACTACCACAACTACCACTAATACTATCCCAACACCTTCGTCTTAACTACCACAACTACAACTAATGCTATCCCAACACCTTCCTCTTAACTACCACAACTACCACTAATTCTATCCCAACACCTTCGTCTTAACTACCACAACTACCACTAATACTATCCCAACACCTTCCTCTTAACTACCACAACTACCACTAATACTATCCCAACACCTTCGTCTTAACTACCACAACTACCACTAATACTATCGCAACACCTTCCTCTTAACTACCACAACTACCACTAATACTATCCCAACACCTTCCTCTTAACTACCACAACTACCACTAATACTATCCCAACACCTTCGTCTTCACTACCACAGCTACCACTAATACTATCCCAACACCTTCGTCTTAACTACCACAACTACCACTAATACTATCCCAACACCTTCGTCTTAACTACCACAACTACCACTAATACTATCCCAACACCTTCGTCTTAACTACCACAACTACCACTAATACTATCCCAACACCTTCCTTTTAACTACCACAACTAACACTAATACTATCCCAACACCTTCGTCTTAACTACCACAACTACTACTAATACTATCCCAACACCTTCCTCTTAACTACCACAACTACCACTAATACTATCCCAACACCTTCGTCCCAACTACCACAACTACCACTAATACTATCCCAACACCTTCGTCTTAACTACCACAACTACCACTAATACTATCCCAACACATTCGTCTTAACTACCACAACTACAACTAATGCTATCCCAACACATTCGTCCCAACTACCACAACTACAACTAATGCTATCCCAACACCTTCGTCCCAACTACCACAACTACCACTAATACTATCCCAACACCTTCGTCTTAACTACCACAACTACCACTAATACTATCCCAACACATTCGTCCCAACTACCACAACTACAACTAATGCTATCCCAACACCTTCGTCCCAACTACCACAACTACCACTAATACTATCCCAACACCTTCGTCTTAACTACCACAACTACCACTAATACTATCCCAACACATTCGTCCCAACTACCACAACTACAACTAATGCTATCCCAACACCTTCGTCCCAACTACCACAACTACCACTAATACTATCCCAACACCTTCGTCCCAACTACCACAACTACCACTAATACTATCCCAACACCTTCGTCCCAACTACCACAACTACAACTAATGCTATCCCAACACATTCGTCTTAACTACCACAACTACCACTAATGCTATCCCAACACCTTCGTCTTAACTACCACAACTACAACTAATACTATCCCAGCACATTCGTCTTAACTACCACAACTACCACTAATACTATCCCAACACCTTCGTCTTAACTACCACAACTACAACTAATGATATCCCAACACATTCGTCTTAACTACCACAACTACCACTAATGCTATCCCAACACCTTCGTCTTAACTACCACAACTACCACTAATACTATCCCAACACCTTCGTCTTAACTACCAAAACTACAACTAATACTATCCCAACACATTCGTCTTAACTACCACAACTACCACTAATACTATCCCAACACATTCGTCTTAACTACCACAACTACAACAAATGCTATCCCAACACCTTCGTCCCAACTACCACAACTACCACTAATACTATCCCAACACCTTCGTCTTAACTACCACAACTACCACTAATGCTATCCCAACACCTTCGTCCCAACTACCACAACTACCACTAATACTATCCCAACACCTTCGTCTTAACTACCACAACTACAACTAATGCTATCCCAACACATTCGTCCCAACTACCACAACTACCACTAATACTATCCCAACACATTCGTCTTAACTACCACAACTACCACTAATACTATCCCAACACATTCGTCTTAACTACCACAACTACAACTAATGCTATCCCAACACATTCGTCTTAACTACCACAACTACCACTAATGCTATCCCAACACCTTCGTCTTAACTACCACAACTACAACTAATGCTATCCCAACACCTTCTTCTTAACTACCACAACTACCACTAATACTATCCCAAGACCTTCGTCTTAACTACCACAACTACCACTAATGCTATCCCAACACCTTCGTCTTAACTACCACAACTACCACTAATACTATCCCAACACCTTCGTCTTAACTACCACAACTACAACTAATGCTATCCCAACACCTTCGTCTTAACTACCACAACTACCACTAATACTATCCCAACACCTTCGTCTTAACTACCACAACTACCACTAATGCTATCCCAACACCTTCGTCTTAACTACCACAACTACAACTAATACTATCCAAACACCTTCGTCTTAACTACCACAACTACAACTAATACTATCCCAACACTTTCGTCTTAACTACCACAACTACCACTAATACTATCCCAACACCTTCGTCTTAACTACCACAACTACCACTAATACTATCCCAACACCTTCGTCTTAACTACCACAACTACCACTAATAGTATCCCAACACCTTCGTCTTAACTACCACAACTACAACTAATACTATCCCAACACCTTCGTCTTAACTACCACAACTACCACTAATGCTATCCCAACACCTTCGTCTTAACTAACAGGACTACCACTAATACTATCCCAACACCTTCGTCTTAACTACCACAACTACCACTAATGCTATCCCAACACATTCGTCTTAATTACCACAACTACCACTAATACTATCCCAACACTTTCGTCTTAACTACCACAACTACCACTAATGCTATCCCAACACCTTCGTCTTAACTACCACAACTACCACTAATGCTATCCCAACACCTTCGTCTTAACTACCAAAACAACCACTAATTCTATCCCAACACCTTCGTCTTAACTACCACAACTACCACTAATACTATCCAAACACCTTCCTCTTAACTACCACAACTACCACTAATACTATCCCAACACCTTCCTCTTAACTACCACAACTACCACTAATACTATCCCAACACCTTCGTCTTAACTACCACAACTACCACTAATACTATCCCAACACCTTCGTCTTAACTACCATAACTACCACTAATACTATCCCAACACCTTCCTCTTAACTACCACAACTACCACTAATACTATCCCAACACCTTCGTCTTAACTACCACAACTACCACTAATACTATCCCAACACCTTCGTCTTAACTACCACAACTACCACTAATACTATCCCAACACCTTCGTCTTAACTACCACAACTACCACTAATACTATCCCAACACCTTCGTCCCAACTACCACAACTACCACTAATACTATCCCAACACCTTCGTCCCAACTACCATAACTACCACTAATACTATCCCAACACCTTCGTCTTAACTACCACAACTACCACTAATACTATCCCAACACCTTCGTCCCAACTACCATAACTACCACTAATACTATCCCAACACCTTCGTCTTAACTACCACAACTACAACTAATGATATCCCAACACATTCGTCTTAACTACCACAACTACCACTAATACTATCCCAACACCTTCGTCTTAACTACCACAACTACCACTAATACTATCCCAACACCTCCGTCTTAACTACCACAACTACAACTAATACTATCCCAACACCTTCGTCTTAACTACCACAACTACCACTAATGCTATCCCAACACCTTCGTCTTAACTACCAGAACTACCACTAATACTATCCCAACACCTTCGTCTTAACTACCACAACTACCACTAATACTATCCCAACACCTTCGTCTTAACTACCACAACTACCACTAATACTATCCGAACACCTTCGTCTTAACTACTACAAATACCACTAATACTATCCCAACACCTTCGTCCCAACTACCACAACTACCACTAATACTATCCCAACACCTTCGTCTTAACTACCACAACTACCACTAATACTATCCCAACACCTTCGTCCCAACTACCACAACTACCACTAATACTATCCCAACACCTTCGTCTTAACTACCACAACTACAACTAATGCTATCCCAACACCTTCGTCTTAACTACCACAACTACCACTAATACTATCCCAACACCTTCGTCTTAACTACCACAACTACCACTAATGCTATCCCAACACCTTCGTCTTAACTACCACAACTACAACTAATACTATCCAAACACCTTCGTCTTAACTACCACAACTACAACTAATACTATCCCAACACCTTCGTCTTAACTACCACAACTACCACTAATACTATCCGAACACCTTCGTCTTAACTACCACAACTACCACTAATACTATCCCAACACCTTCGTATTAACTACCACAACTACCACTAATACTATCCCAACACCTTCGTCTTAACTACCACAACTACCACTAATACTATCGCAACACCTTCCTCTTAACTACCACAACTACCACTAATACTATCCCAACACCTTCGTCTTAACTACCAGGACTACCACTAATACTATCCCAACACCTTCGTCTTAACTACCACAACTACCACTAATGCTATCCCAACACCTTCGTCTTAATTACCACAACTACCACTAATACTATCCCAACACCTTCGTCTTAACTACCACAACTACCACTAATGCTATCCCAACACCTTCGTCTTAACTACCACAACTACCACTAATACTATCCCAACACTTTCGTCTTAACTACCACAACTACCACTAATGCTATCCCAACACCTTCGTCTTAACTACCACAACTACCACTAATGCTATCCCAACACCTTCGTCTTAACTACCACAACTACAACTAATGCTATCCCAACACTTTCCTCTTAACTACCACAACTACCACTAATACTATCCCAACACCTTCGTCTTAACTACCACAACTACCACTAATACTATCCCAACACCTTCCTCTTAACTACCACAACTACCACTAATACTATCCCAACACTTTCGTCTTAACTACCACAACTACCACTAATGCTATCCCAACACCTTCCTCTTAACTACCACAACTACAACTAATGCTATCCCAACACTTTCCTCTTAACTACCACAACTACCACTAATACTATCCCAACACCTTCGTCTTAACTACCACAACTACCACTAATACTATCCCAACACCTTCCTCTTAACTACCACAACTACCACTAATTCTATCCCAACACCTTCGTCTTAACTACCACAACTAACACTAATGCTATCCCAACACCTTCGTCTTAACTACCACAACTACCACTAATACTATCCCAACATCTTCGTCTTAACTACCACAACTACCACTAATACTATCGCAACACCTTCGTCTTAACTACCACAACTACCACTAATACTATCCCAACACCTTCCTCTTAACTACCACAACTACCACTAATACTATCCCAACACCTTCGTCTTAACTACCACAACTACCACTAATACTATCCCAACATCTTCGTCTTAACTACCACAACTACCACTAATACTATCGCAACACCTTCGTCTTAACTACCACAACTACCACTAATACTATCCCAACACCTTCCTCTTAACTACCACAACTACCACTAATACTATCCCAACACCTTCGTCTTAACTACCACAACTAACACTAATACTATCCCAACACCTTCGTCTTAACTACCACAACTACCACTAATACTATCCCAACACCTTCCTCTTAACTACCACAACTACAACTAATGCTATCCCAACACCTTCGTCTTAACTACCACAACTACCACTAATACTATCCCAACATCTTCGTCTTAACTACCACAACTACCACTAATACTATCGCAACACCTTCCTCTTAACTACCACAACTACCACTAATACTATCCCAACACCTTCCTCTTAACTACCACAACTACCACTAATACTATCCCAACACCTTCGTCTTAACTACCACAACTACCACTAATACTATCCCAACACCTTTCTCTTAACTACCACAACTACCACTAATACTATCCCAACACCTTCGTCTTAACTACCACAACTACCACTAATACTATCCCAACACCTTCGTCTTAACTACCACAACTACCACTAATACTATCCCAACACCTTCGTCTTAACTACCACAACTACCACTAATACTATCCCAACACCTTCGTCTTAACTACCACAACTACCACTAATACTATCCCAACACCTTCGTCTTAACTACCACAACTACCACTAATACTATCCCAACACCTTCCTCTTAACTACCACAACTACCACTAATACTATCGCAACACCTTCCTCTTAACTACCACAACTACCACTAATACTATCCCAACACCTTCGTCTTAACTACCACAACTACCACTAATACTATCCCAACACCTTCGTCTTAACTACCACAACTACCACTAATACTATCCCAACACCTTCGTCCCAACTACCACAACTACCACTAATACTATCCCAACACCTTCGTCTTAACTACCACAACTACAACTAATGCTATCCCAACACCTTCGTCTTAACTACCACAACTACCTCTAATGCTATCCCAACACCTTCGTCTTAACTACCACAACTACCACTAATACTATCCCAACACCTTCGTCTTAACTACCACAACTACCACTAATACTATCCCAACACCTTCGTCCCAACTACCATAACTACCACTAATACTATCCCAACACCTTCGTCTTAACTACCACAACTACAACTAATGCTATCCCAACACATTCGTCTTAACTACCACAACTACCACTAATACTATCCCAACACCTTCGTCTTAACTACCACAACTACAACTAATGCTATCCCAACACATTCGTCTTAACTACCACAACTACCACTAATACTATCCCAACACCTTCGTCTTAACTACCACAACTACCACTAATACTATCCCTACACCTCCGTCTTAACTACCACAACTACAACTAATACTATCCCAACACCTTCGTCTTAACTACCACAACTACCACTAATGCTATCCCAATACCTTCGTCTTAACTACCAGAACTACCACTAATACTATCCCAACACCTTCGTCTTAACTACCACAACTACAACTAATGCTATCCCAACACCTTCGTCTTAACTACCACAACTACCACTAAAACTATCCCAACACTTTCGTCTTAACTACCACAACTACCACTAATACTATCCCAACACCTTCGTCTTAACTACCACAACTACCACTAATACTATCCCAACACCTTCGTCTTAACTACCACAACTACAACTAATGCTATCCCAACACATTCGTCCCAACTACCACAACTACCACTAATACTATCCCAACACCTTCGTCTTAACTACCACAACTACCACTAATACTATCCCAACACCTTCGTGTTAACTACCACAACTACCACTAATGCTATCCCAACACCTTCGTCCCAACTACCACAACTACCACTAATACTATCCCAACACCTTCGTCTTAACTACCACAACTACAACTAATGCTATCCCAACACATTCGTCCCAACTACCACAACTACCACTAATACTATCCCAACACATTCGTCCCAACTACCACAACTACCACTAATACTATCCCAACACATTCGTCTTAACTACCACAACTACCACTAATACTATCCCAACACCTTCGTCTTAACTACCACAACTACCACTAATACTATCCCAACACATTCGTCTTAACTACCACAACTACAACTAATGCTATCCCAACACATTCGTCTTAACTACCACAACTACCACTAATGCTATCCCAACACCTTCGTCTTAACTACCACAACTACAACTAATGCTATCCCAACACCTTCTTCTTAACTACCACAACTACCACTAATACTATCCCAAGACCTTCGTCTTAACTACCACAACTACCACTAATGCTATCCCAACACCTTCGTCTTAACTACCACAACTACCACTAATACTATCCCAACACCTTCGTCTTAACTACCACAACTACAACTAATGCTATCCCAACACCTTCGTCTTAACTACCACAACTACCACTAATACTATCCCAACACCTTCGTCTTAACTACCACAACTACCACTAATGCTATCCCAACACCTTCGTCTTAACTACCACAACTACAACTAATACTATCCAAACACCTTCGTCTTAACTACCACAACTACAACTAATACTATCCCAACACTTTCGTCTTAACTACCACAACTACCACTAATACTATCCCAACACCTTCGTCTTAACTACCACAACTACCACTAATACTATCCCAACACCTTCGTCTTAACTACCACAACTACCACTAATAGTATCCCAACAACTTCGTCTTAACTACCACAACTACAACTAATACTATCCCAACACCTTCGTCTTAACTACCACAACTACCACTAATGCTATCCCAACACCTTCGTCTTAACTAACAGGACTACCACTAATACTATCCCAACACCTTCGTCTTAACTACCACAACTACCACTAATGCTATCCCAACACATTCGTCTTAATTACCACAACTACCACTAATACTATCCCAACACTTTCGTCTTAACTACCACAACTACCACTAATGCTATCCCAACACCTTCGTCTTAACTACCACAACTACCACTAATGCTATCCCAACACCTTCGTCTTAACTACCAAAACAACCACTAATTCTATCCCAACACCTTCGTCTTAACTACCACAACTACCACTAATACTATCCAAACACCTTCGTCTTAACTACCACAACTACCACTAATACTATCCAAACACCTTCGTCTTAACTACCACAACTACCACTAATACTATCCAAACACCTTCGTCTTAACTACCACAACTACCACTAATGCTATCCCAACACCTTCGTCTTAACTACCACAACTACCACTAATGCTATCCCAACACCTTCGTCTTAACTACCAAAACAACCACTAATTCTATCCCAACACCTTCCTCTTAACTACCACAACTACCACTAATACTATCCCAACACCTTCCTCTTAACTACCACAACTACCACTAATACTATCCCAACACCTTCCTCTTCACTACCACAACTACCACTAATACTATCCCAACACCTTCGTCTTAACTACCACAACTACCACTAATACTATCCCAACACCTTCGTCTTAACTACCACAACTACCACTAATACTATCCCAACACCTTCCTCTTAACTACCACAACTACCACTAATACTATCCCAACACCTTCGTCTTAACTACCACAACTACCACTAATACTATCCCAACACCTTCGTCTTAACTACCATAACTACCACTAATACTATCCCAACACCTTCCTCTTAACTACCACAACTACCACTAATACTATCCCAACACCTTCGTCTTAACTACCACAACTACCACTAATACTATCCCAACACCTTCGTCTTAACTACCATAACTACCACTAATACTATCCCAACACCTTCCTCTTAACTACCACAACTACCACTAATACTATCCCAACACCTTCGTCTTAACTACCACAACTACCACTAATACTATCCCAACACATTCGTCTTAACTACCACAACTACCACTAATACTATCCCAACACCTTCGTCTTAACTACCACAACTACCACTAATACTATCCCAACACCTTCGTCTTAACTACCACAACTACAACTAATACTATCCCAACACATTCGTCTTAACTACCACAACTACCACTAATTTTATCCCAACACCTTCCTCTTAACTACCACAACTACCACTAATACTATCCCAACACCTTCGTCTTAACTACCACAACTACCACTAATACTATCCCAACACATTCGTCTTAACTACCACAACTACCACTAATACTATCCCAACACCTTCGTCTTAACTACCACAACTACCACTAATACTATCCCAACACCTTCGTCTTAACTACCACAACTACCACTAATACTATCCCAACACCTTCCTCTTAACTACCACAACTACCACTAATACTATCCCAACACCTTCGTCTTAACTACCACAACTACCACTAATACTATCCCAACACATTCGTCTTAACTACCACAACTACCACTAATACTATCCCAACACCTTCGTCTTAACTACCACAACTACCACTAATACTATCCCAACACCTTCGTCTTAACTACCACAACTACAACTAATACTATCCCAACACATTCGTCTTAACTACCACAACTACCACTAATTTTATCCCAACACCTTCCTCTTAACTACCACAACTACCACTAATACTATCCCAACACCTTCGTCTTAACTACCACAACTACCACTAATACTATCCCAACACCTTCGTCTTAACTACCACAACTACCACTAATACTATCCCAACACCTTCGTCCCAACTACCATAACTACCACTAATACTATCCCAACACCTTCGTCTTAACTACCACAACTACAACTAATGTTATCCCAACACATTCGTCTTAACTACCACAACTACCACTAATACTATCCCAACACCTTCGTCTTAACTACCACAACTACCACTAATACTATCCCAACACCTCCGTCTTAACTACCACAACTACAACTAATACTATCCCAACACCTTCGTCTTAACTACCACAACTACCACTAATGCTATCCCAACACCTTCGTCTTAACTACCAGAACTACCACTAATACTATCCCAACACCTTCGTCTTAACTACCACAACTACCACTAATACTATCCCAACATCTTCGTCTTAACTACGACAACTACCACTAATACTATCCGAACACATTCGTCTTAACTACTACAAATACCACTAATACTATCCCAACACCTTCGTCCCAACTACCACAACTACCACTAATACTATCCCAACACCTTCGTCTTAACTACCACAACTACCACTAATACTATCCAAACACCTTCGTCCCAACTACCACAACTACCACTAATACTATCCCAACACCTTCGTCTTAACTACCACAACTACAACTAATGCTATCCCAACACATTCGTCTTAACTACCACAACTACCACTAATGCTATCCCAACACCTTCGTCTTAACTACCACAACTACAGCTAATGCTATCCCAACACCTTCGTCTTAACTACCACAACTACAACTAATGCTATCCCAACACCTTCGTCTTAACTACCACAACTACCACTAATACTATCCCAACACCTTCGTCTTAACTACCACAACTACCACTAATGCTATCCCAACACCTTCGTCTTAACTACCACAACTACAACTAATACTATCCAAACACCTTCGTCTTAACTACCACAACTACAACTAATACTATCCCAACACCTTCGTCTTAACTACCACAACTACCACTAATACTATCCGAACATCTTCGTCTTAACTACCACAACTACCACTAATACTATCCCAACACCTTCGTATTAACTACCACAACTACCACTAATACTATCCCAACACATTCGTCTTAACTACCACAACTACCACTAATACTATCCCAACACCTTCGTCTTAACTACCACAACTACAACTAATACTATCCCAACACCTTCGTCTTAACTACCACAACTACCACTAATACTATCCCAACACCTTCGTCTTAACTACCAGGACTACCACTAATACTATCCCAACACCTTCGTCTTAACTACCACAACTACCACTAATTCTATCCCAACACCTTCGTCTTAACTACCACAACTACCACTAATACTATCCCAACACCTTCCTCTTAACTACCACAACTACCACTAATACTATCCCAACACCTTCGTCTTAACTACCACAACTACCACTAATACTATCGCAACACCTTCCTCTTAACTACCACAACTACCACTAATACTATCCCAACACCTTCGTCTTAACTACCACAACTACCACTAATACTATCCCAACACCTTCCTCTTAACTACCACAACTAACACTAATACTATCCCAACACCTTCGTCTTAACTACCACAACTACCACTAATACTATCCCAACACCTTCGTCTTAACTACCACAACTACCACTAATACTATCCCAACACCTTCGTCTTCACTACCACAACTACCACTAATACTATCCCAACACCTTCGTCTTAACTACCACAACTACCACTAATACTATCCCAACACCTTCGTCTTAACTACCACAACTACCACTAATACTATCCCAACACCTTCCTCTTAACTACCACAACTAACACTAATACTATCCCAACACCTTCGTCTTAACTACCACAACTACCACTAATACTATCCCAACACCTTCGTCTTAACTACCACAACTACCACTAATGCTATCCCAACACCTTCGTCTTAACTACCACAACTACCACTAATACTATCCCAACACATTCGTCTTAACTACCACAACTACCACTAATACTATCCCAACACCTTCCTCTTAACTACCACAACTACCACTAATACTATCCCAACACCTTCGTCCCAACTACCATAACTACCACTAATACTATCCCAACACCTTCGTCTTAACTACCACAACTACAACTAATGCTATCCCAACACATTCGTCTTAACTACCACAACTACCACTAATACTATCCCAACACCTTCGTCTTAACTACCACAACTACCACTAATACTATCCCTACACCTCCGTCTTAACTACCACAACTACAACTAATACTATCCCAACACCTTCGTCTTAACTACCACAACTACCACTAATGCTATCCCAATACCTTCGTCTTAACTACCAGAACTACCACTAATACTATCCCAACACCTTCGTCTTAACTACCACAACTACAACTAATGCTATCCCAACACCTTCGTCTTAACTACCACAACTACCACTAATACTATCCCAACACTTTCGTCTTAACTACCACAACTACCACTAATACTATCCCAACACCTTCGTCTTAACTACCACAACTACCACTAATACTATCCCAACACCTTCGTCTTAACTACCACAACTACCACTAATACTATCCCAACACCTTCGTCTTAACTACCACAACTACCACTAATACTATCCCAACAGTTTCGTCTTAACTACCACAACTACCACTAATACTATCCCAACACCTTCGTCTTAACTACCAGAACTACCACTAATACTATCCCAACACCTTCGTCTTAACTACCACAACTACCACATATATTACAACACCGTTTTCACTACCGTATAATTCTACTGCCCCCCCCCCCCCAAAAAAAAACATTCTTCTTCACTACTACATACCACTAGATTCACTATTAGCAACATCATTATCATCATTATCAACATTATCATCACCATCAATGTGAATATTTCATTTTAAGTTTTAAACTCAATATTGAATATAAACACACTCGTTCTACCATTCTACCTGCACGAACGTTCTGCATAGCTGTTTTCAAGAAATTTATTCGTGCATAAATGTAATAAAATTGAACGATCATCACAATTTTTTCATAACATTGGCTATATAGGTTATGCGAAGTAGCGACAATCGGGAATAAAAAGATGAATAAAGAACAGGAAGGAAGTTTATTCAATACATTCTCCCGACTGCCACTCCAATGTTTAGGAACAAAGCTGAAGGCAATAAAGCGGATACCAAGATAACATTTCATGTGGGATCAAATGTGTGCTATATTGAATATGATTAATGCAATAAATATTGATCGATTTAATCAACTGTACCACTTTGCTCTAAAGCTGTCCTTGCGTCAATATTATCTATCTATTAAGGTGATTGAATTTTCCATTGATTGCAGGTAAGTCCTAACAACGCAGAAGGTTAGCTGCAATACAATCAGCCACAAGCAAACAATTAGTGGCTTGATAATCACAAACAAAAGCAAACTAGAAAAAAACCTTCTTGAGACACATCCCTTGAAACCCGAAGATAATTGGCAGTAGTTCGATAACAATGAAGCATATACCCACCAGGAAAACAGAATGAAGAGACATTCATGGGACGCATGTTCTGGGAATGAAACTACTAATTTAGAAAATATTTAGAGAAGAGGGATCAAGTACAGTAAAGCACGGGGAGGAATCAGTGACAAAATTCATAAGGATAACATAAATATACGTATTTATATGATATAGATAACATTCCTAGCCATGAGAGGGGTTGCCATTTAATCGTTAGAAAAGGAACAATTATGTTGTAGACATGCTTTGGGATTCAATCAAAGAGAAACAAATATCGCCAGCACATGCGCGAGCTCAGAAGTGACAACAGTATTTCATAAAATGGCGAACATGTTGCTTATCAAAATAAATAATAATCTAGGACGGATAGCGATAGTTTTGAAATTATACCTTCATTGACGCAGATTTAGCCATATATTTAGTATAATTCTTTCAGAAAAATAAATACATGAATACTCACAAAGATTATTCGGAATATAAATAAGTAAGAAATCAGTATAACACTATATATATCCATGGATTTAGTTTATTTGCATAGTTGAACATGTCCAGCCTCTGACATCCAAGGAAAGAGTAAACATCTGTATAAGAGTTGAGACAAAAAAAAAAGAAAAACAAAAGTTCATAATAGCCGATTTTCTAACGAATATCGTGGATATTATCAGGGCAAGAGACCCTATGTGTGTCGGAGCAACAGGTTATCTTCGCTATTTAAATAGAAGTAGTAATCAACCAGATAAAAGAAATTGAGAAATGAAATCTGGAAGAACAGATCATCTCAGCGAGTATTACCGCCACATCTTCAGAAGTCAGTAAGTTATAGCTATTTAAGTGAAGAAGAATACTAAATTTATCATTATTCAATAAACTAATATAGATTTTTTGAAATTCCTGAGAGACAAGAATCATAAACGTTCCAGATAGCAAGATTTCAGAAGAATGATTGGTATTGATGCATGCCGTTATCTTGTGCAATATATAACGGAATATTTCAGTTTTCAATATTTAGTGTTATGAACATACGGAATTTTGTGGTTAGGTAATTTACAAAATATTCATGAATTTAGTAGTTTCGTGGATAAGGAATGAATATAAGAGTAGTAGTGTTCACAGAAAAGAAATAAATTCACCTGGGCTACATGGTGGCCATGTTTCTCTCTCCCTCTCCCTCCCCCCTCGCTATATCCCCCCTCTCTCTCTCTCTCTCTATATATATATATATATAATACTATGACTTTTCATGAAATTATGTTAGGCATGATGATTTCTCATATATATATAAGAGGATAATATATATATGATTCGATGAAGCGGATTATGTAGTCAGATACAAGATAAAATGAGTCGATAGCTGGAGGGAAATAGTGTACAAATATATGAGATAGAGAATGAGTGGTAGTTATGGAGTGAATACAACTTTCTACATAGTTTCTAGATACATGGCGTCAGTTAAATGAAATAAGCACCTATTTAAATATATCTTCATAACAAGGAATATAAACATATTTCCCCATTCCAACATAAAATATTTCGTCTCTAGATATTGATATAAGTACAGCTAAATATTGTAACAACCACCGCTTTAAGTGTTTACACAAACTGAGAAGGTATTTTCCTTTAAAAAAATTTCCTATGTGCAAAATATCATTACGAATTGCTATCATCTTATATCATAGAAATATTTGCTATAACGATTCTTCTGTCACAGCAATTTCAGATTTAAACCAACCTCGAAATCACATCATCAGTGGACATAAGTTTCCTAGTTATTCACATTACAGTTCTTTGCTTGTTTACAGCCGACAATGACCTTTAGCTCTTACAGAGAAATTCGCATTAATATTATCCAACAAAATCTGCTTAATAGTAGTCGCTGTCAATACTTATTTCCATCCAATCCACTCTGGTGTCTGGAGAGAATCATTTTCTGCAGCAAGGAATGCATGCATCAAAGCAGCAGTCATTTATATTACCACGTATGAGCAAACAGTGTTGTATTCTAGGCCCAATATCACTTATTTCCTCAAATAATTTCATTGTGATGGAAACAACATTGTGGAGAATACAATGAATAATAACGAGGGGTTGTGTTTTTGATATAATAGATGTCTTCTGAAAGAAATGCAATAAAAATAAGAAGTATATTATATTTGTTTGCCTGGTTACAAATCGTATTCCTTTGGTCTTTTCAACCTGTAGATTTGGAGAAATATATTCTAAGTTATATATGTATATATATTTATATATATATATATATATATATATGTGTGTGTGTGTGTGTGTATGTGTGTAGGTGTGTGTGTGTGTGTGTGTGTGTGTGTGTGTGTGTATGCGTGTGTATGTGTGTATATATATATGTATATATATATATATATATTTATATATTTATAAATATAAATATATAATTATATATATATATATATATATATATATATATATATATATATATATATATATATATATATATATATATATATATATATATATATATATATATATATATATAATATTTATATATCACATTACACTTTTATTTTCTCTCACATACCTACAATAACTCCATGTAAATCGCTCCCACACTTTCTTTTCTTACTCACTCAATATCTGATACCTTATACAATCTATATAGAAAACATATAAAATATGTTGAATGAAATCAATGTAGATATATTTATGAATTATTTCTCCTGCTAATATTAATATATATCAGAACATTTTTTTTTTTTTTTAATGAGAGGTCTCACACAGACAAAACAAAACAGAAACACAAACCCTACATCTCTATATAACCTTTGAGAATCTTAAGCACTGGAACAGGTGAATATTTATATCGTTAAAGTACTCCAGTTGAATTTTTGTTATGTGTACATATGAGTATTTCGAATATTAATAATAATTCTTCGATTCGTTTGCAATTATGCAAACATCCCCTTTTATAAGCCACATCAGAAGACGGAGCCCCTCATCCTCGCTCTTCACATGCAAACAGAACTGCAGACAAAAATGTTTCTGGGTGATTACCCTTCATCAGTGTTGTTTACTGATTACCTGCTAACTGTCAGAGGGTGTTTGCATGATTTCAAACGAATCAAATATTATTATTAATATTCGAAAGACTTAGATTACATTTATTGTATTCAGCCATGTAGAGCGATAACTAATTGTTATATATATATATATATATATATATATATATATATATATATATATATATATATATATATATATATATATATATATATATATATATATATAGAACAGGTGAATATGTAAATCGTATCTTAATTCATTTAAAAGATTGTTTAATGTTTACTTGTTCCGCTCATTTTTCATAATTCTGGTATCTCAAATTAGTACCATTGAATAACCACTGTTATAGACACCATATATATTTCCGTGGGTACTTAGTACCGACTGGAATATTTATATCAGTTATTTGTATTCTCCTCCTATGTAGAGAACAAAATGTTGTATCGTGCTGCTATTGCTAGTAACATGAAATGTCAACAAGTCTATATACCCGCTTTTTCCTAACTGCCTATTTATGTGTAGGTCACTTTAACGGCCTGACCTCATACATTGGGCAGAAAGCAATATGTTTACTACTACAAGGCTCTGTGCCATGTGGTTGGAAATAGCTGTCTGAAGAGCTGATTCTTTCCATTGGAAACTCTCTGAATTTCCATTCTTTTGGTTAGTGAAACCGTCGGTCACAACACTAGAACAGGTGAATATTTATATCGTATTTTAATTTATTTAAAATATTGTTTAATGTTTACTTGTTTCGCTCATTTATATATATATATATATATATATATATATATATATATATATATATATATATCGTCTTCCTGTCTGCCTTCGGTTGCAAAGATTTTCGAAATATTTACTTCTGCGTTCAAGATGAAGCTGGAAATACCACGGGAGATATGTTTAAGGGTTTTTTTGTTCTTTTTTGATACGTCAAAGTAACATTATCGAAAAGATTGTGTTATTAAAAATATAATGTTATAAAAAAAAAAGAGAGGGACAATTCTCTTTTGAACATTTGTTTATGGAGTATATAAAGTGTATGAGAAAATAACCGGTTTCGATGTATTAAGATCCATATTGTCAAATTCAGTGACAAAAGTTAATTAAAATGGGAGTACAAAAAGGTTTAAAATTAAAATAAAAAACGAATGTTTGAGTAAAATGTGTTCGATAATGCCTTCTGAAAAGTTGGCAGGGAATGATGCAAAGTTGTTTTGTTGGCGTGATAAATGGGCTGTGACTGTTTTGTTTAATCTAGACGTCAATAGTTCAAAAGGGGGTAGGGGGTTGTGTACATAGCCCCCCCCCCCCCCCCACACACACACACATACATGTGTAGAGAGAGTGTGAGGCTGCATATACAAGAGTACACACGTGTATGCATAAATATGTATGCGTATATATGTGTAGGATTGTGTGTGTTTTTACACTTTGTCTGTTCAGAAAATTGGCAAAAGTTAGCAGCTGAAATCCAAAGGATTCCCAGAATCCAAATAAATTAAAATTAAATAAGTCAAGAGAGTTAAGACAATTCTTTAAAAAAACTTCAAAACATACCTTTCAAACGGAACCTTAAAATCATTCTCTCTACAAAAAAATAATTCTTAAAGAGAAATTTTCAAAAGATCCTAAAAGTTCTTTCCAAAATCGAGACACAGTGCATGCATATATATAAATGAATGAGTAAATAGATAAATACATACACGCAGAGAGAATTAAGTAAACATTTTTTCTACAAAATACCGAATATTGTCAAAAGTTAAAGGCTAAGCACCAAAGGGTCCTCAGGATCCAAAAGTGTAAACATTAGAAACAAATTCACTGCGCGTGTGTGGGTGAAGAAACAAATGAGGGTGATTACATATTTGGTTTTGGTTTAAATTTATTAATACATAGATTTTCCTTTATCTATTATTTGTTGTTGAGTGAAAGAATCGGAGAACTTGTAATGGGGAAGAATTTTAAAGTTGGGGAGAGTCATTCCTGCACAATCTGCAATGTGGCTGCTTAAGGGGATTTTCCCGGAGATTATGTCTCGAATCGAATTTGTTGGCGATGGATTTTCATTATTTTGCGTAATGACACACGTATGTCCTATATTGTTATGTTGACAACCACCACATGTGATTACATAGATTAGGTTCTCCGAGTTGCAAGTGAAGTTGTTTTTCACTGTGAAAGTTTGGCCATCTTTGAACATGAATGTTTGCCCTTCAATTAAGTATAGGTATGTTCGACAGTTCGTTCTTCCGCATTTTGATACCATGAGGTTGGAGATAGGTTTGTGTGTCTTTGTTCATGTGAGCATGTGTTTTAGTGTTGTTGGTTGCCTTTTGTTTTTGATGATTTTGTGTGTTTCTAGAATGTTTTTTCATTTTCTCATATTTTAATAGAATGGGGAAGTGTTTGTGTAGGAGGTCGAATATTTCGTCGGTTTTGGGGTTGAATGTGGATACATATGGTAAGGTATTGTTTGTGGTGCTGTGTTTTGGGTTGTTGGGTTGATGAACATTGGCGTGTTTGGCTTTA
>OZ024742.1:354832909-354847909 GCA_964016885.1 Eledone cirrhosa
TAGTCTGTAAACTACGTAAGCCTGGTGGCATAGGTCTGTGTCGTTGATGGGGCAGTTGGCTAGTCTGCAGCAGTTGTCATGTCTGGTGGAGTGTCTCTTAGCTAGCCGTCCACGCAAAGAAGGACCCGAATGGGCCAGTTGAATATCCAGACCTTCTCATCTGATGGTTCTGCGGATGGCTGTTGTTGTTTCTTCACTGAAGTGTGGGAGCTTCAGGAAGCAAGTGTTAGTGCCTCGGGTGTGGTGTCCTCTGTTCTTTCTGGCACGGTTTGTGGTGGATGTCGTGTATCCGTTCAGTCCGAAGAGGAGATATTATCTCGAAAATTAAGGACATTTAAATAAATTCCAGGTGAAAGACGAATTCCCATCAATATCTCTCACTATTGCATTCTTTTTTCTATGTCCATATCTGCATTGTCTTGGCCTTATTACACATATTCTAACGTTTATACCTCATTACACAATGCTTCAAGTGAACTATAACCTCCTCCATATATATATATATATATATATATGTATATATATATATATATATATATATATGGAGAAAACATTTACGAAATGGAAATGCGGGTATATAGAATTTATTAGGTAACAATTGTTTCTATAGTGTATGAGTTACCTATACCTCGCTATTTGAATAATACACAAATATTATCAAAAACTGAAAGTACACTGTAAGCCAACACACCATGTCATCAGACCTTTATATTAGAATGATATGAAAATATTTCATACACTAGATAAAAGATAAAGAAGGAGGTAGGAAGAGAAGGGGAAGAGGGAAGTGAGTAAGGTGGAGGGAGTCTTAGGGTTTAAGACTGTCAGACTAGTAGAGATTGTGAAGAGAAAATGTTTTGGCAGCAGTTAGCTTAATGAGGCGTGCTAAGGTTGGCTGCGAAGTAGATACTTCTAGTGGTGTTGTTCGGACAAAATTTAGTTAGAGGGGTCAAAGTGGTACAATGTCACAGACAAGTTATCAGGGCTATTATAGTAGCAGGTTATTTCTAAAGGGGTCCAGAAAAACAGTGTTTAGTACTATTATTATAGAAAGCCATATCTAGTGTATAAACATATAAGACAGAAATTTGCAAACGTTGGTGTAAAAATGTAACATTATATGCATTTAAAAAAAGAAAAAGTCGTTTTCAAACGATGGTTACAGTATAGAGAACGTTCAATTTTGCTGTTCAAAAGTTTGTTTACCGACGTTAAAATGCAGTATATCTCTAAATTGCATAACTTGCAGAATCGATGATTTTGCTGATATGCAGGCGCAGCTGCAATAATTTGCCAATCAAGGGAGAACGCTTGATTGTTCCTCCGAAGCTGCCAGGCTTTATCGGCGAGGGTTGTTACGGAGCGCATTTTCTCGTTCCCGATCGAAGATCGATGTTGGTATAGGCGAGCCTTGAAAGAAGTTGCGGTACATCCGACGTAATACCATTTGTTGGTCCCGGAATTTATTGTACACCGGTAGACAATATTGCGTGCTAGGCACTGGTTATTCAGTGGGCACGTACCTGGTTTGGTGCAGTTACAACTATTTTTATGTTTTGCAGTAGAATCCTGGATAGTTTGGTGGGGTTGCGGTTGCGTGTTAGTGCGTTGCATGTTGCTATGCTGGTGCGCTGAGTCATTAGGGATGTACTTATTCAGTATTGCTGAGTTGAGTTTTCTAATTAGTTGTTCTATGTTAGGTGCAGTGGAGTATGAGAGTCTAATGGTGCGCGAGTTAAAGATTTTATAGTATTTATGTGAAGTTGTAAAGTGTTTATTGATTAGTGTATAGAATTGTGAGATAATCTTAGTGCTAATAGAAGAATTGTACACGGGGTTATACCATATGTACTCTCTACGTCTGACTCTATTTGCTGGTTTGCACCTGTTAGTATGCCTATTGATGTGTGTGTGTGGTGCAATACTAGTTCGGCATAGATGTGTTTTATTCATAGTACTTATGTGGCTATCGTCTAGATATTCAATTTTCTCGCAGTAACCAGCTTTTCTAAGTGCGTCATTATAATATTCAGCATGTTCGTTGAAGGTCTGCAAATTAGACGACAGTCGGGAGATCCTTATGGATATATTTTTAGGGATAGATTTAATAATGGAATGAGGATGGTTCTATTTTACATTAACGTACTTAAGATTTTCATTAAGTTTGTGAAATGGCTCTATATTACCGTTATTAATGTTGAAGGTAACATCCAAGAAGTTGACCACCTTAAGATTGTGTTCAAAGGTAATATTAAGCCCTAGTTCTAAGAAAAGTTTCCTAATGTTTTTACGTCGCCTTTCTAGGTTTTGTTTGTTCATATTCTTGACTAATAGAAGTGTATCGTCGCGGTATATTCCGCCGTGGAGGTCCGTAAATTCGCTCTGGAGTCTATGGGCTATATAGATCCCAACCAAATCCGTGACCTCCGCCGAATCATTAGAACCCATCGTAATGTCGAATTCCGAGGGTCTATCCCTGCGGACCCAATAACTATTTTCAAAGTGCACTACTGTGCGTCTAGCTTCAAGTATAATAATAATTTCCTCGTTTGTGAGGTCCGAGTTAGTCTTAGCGAAAGAGAGGGCCTTATGCAGGGTTTCGGGTGAAATAGAGGAATAGTATTCATCTATATCGAATTGAATAAAAGATTTGTTTTTGTCCCTAATGTTATTGAACCATCTTATTGCCTTATATATATATATATATATATATATATATATATATATATATATATATATATATATATATATATATATATATATATATATATATATATATATATATATATATATATACATATATATATATATATATATATATATGTATATATATATATATATATATATACATATATATACACACAAATGAAGTATTTCCGTAGGAAGGATAAAGGAAAAGAGAGTGCACTATGTAGGCTATATGTATATATATATATATAAACACACACATACAAAAGCAGACACACACACCCATACACACACATAGACACACACACACACACACATACATATATATATATATTTATATATATATATATATATATATATATATATATATATATATATATATATATATATATATATATATATATATATATATATATATTTATATATATATATATATATTTATATACAGATATACACACACATATACACACACACACACACACACATGCACACACACACACACTTAACACTAGCAGAAAGCAAAAGAGAGCGTCGGACAGAATTATGAACTTGTATTTAAAAACTAATATTTTTTTCTTCTCCATTTTATTATTATTCAAATAAATATACAATTTATCTGTACTTTTACACTTCCATCGTTGAAAATGCATTTAAAGTTGAAACCGTTACACGATTAAATGCGGAAAGCCCCACTTTATAAATAAATGTTTGAATATGACAGGAACAAATCCATCCATTATTTACTACTGTATTTTATTGCTTTTACTATTTGTTTACATATATATATATATATATATATATATATATATATATATATATATATATATATGGAGGAGGTTATAGTTCACTTGAAGCATTGTGTAATGAGGTATAAACGTTTGAATATGTGTAATAAAGCCAAAACAATGCAGGTATGGACATAGAAAAAAGAATGCAATTGTAAAGGATATTGTTGACAATTCGTCCTTTACCTTAGAATTATTTAAATGTCCTTAATTTTCGAGATAATATCTCTTCTTCACAGTGAAATAAAGGTCTCAAACCAGCGTTCTAAATATCTTGCCAAGCCATGCTGACAGGAAATAGTATAGAGTATCTGTTCTATCTCTAATGTCAAAGAGTTAAACTTAGGTGGATAAAGAGTAGTCTGCCTTTAAAAGGGGTTTGTTTAGGTTTTTTTTTTTTTTTTAATATTTTATATACATGCCTGTATAAGTGTGTGGGTGAATGCATGAAGGTGTAAGTATGTGAGTGTGTGTTTGTGAGTGTGAGAAGATAAGTCTATTCGTAAATGTGGGGGATAGGTGTTATCTGGTGTTAGAACTGGTTATGTGTGTGTATGTGTGAGAGAGAATAAGTGGAGGTGTAAGCGTGTGTGTGTGCGCGTGCGTGTGTGTGTGGGGGGGGTGTAAATATGGGGCCGGAAGCCCTATCAGGTTATAAATTGGGTGTTGAGTTCTAGTCTATTATTGATTGGTGGTTGTGTTTTATCTATAATTAGTGCTTCCTTAATTCTAAGATTACCGAGGTTTCTTTCCTTAGTTTCTATCCTAACTGTTATGGTTCTGTCGGTGTTTTTGCATTTAGCTAGGTGTTTCTTAAATGAGGAAGCGTTAGTATTGAGGTGTTCTTTTATTCTTATGTGGAGTGGTCTGGTGGTGCTACCTACGTAGAAGTTGTTGCATTTGTCACACTCTAGTCTGTATACGACGTAAGCCTGGTGGCATAGGTCTGTGTCGTTGATGGGGCAGTTGGCTAGTCTGCAGCAGTTGTCATGTCTGGTGGAGTGTCTCTTGGCCAGCCGTCCGCACATAGAAGGACCCGAGTGGGCCAGTTGGATATCCAGTCCCTCTCGTCTGATGGCTCTACGGATGGCTGTTGTTGTTTCTTCACTGAAGTGTGGGAGCTTCAGGAAGCAAGTGTTATTGCCTCGGGTGTGGTGTCCTCTGTTCTTTCTGGCACGGTTTGTGGTGGATGCCGTGTATACGTTCAGTTTGAGTACTTCCAGAAAATGAGTGGTGTGTGTATCTCGGTCTCTAGCGTCGGTGCATTTGTTCCGGATACATGCTAGTTCGTTCCTTATGTATCCGAACTTGGCACCGAGTGGGAGGGCCGATCCGAAATGTAAGAACAGGTCCCTGCTAGCGGCTTTTTTTATAGAATCAGGTGTGGATGTTGCCTTCCTCCGTTACCCTGAGTTGGAAGTCCAGTAGGGATAGGGATCCGCGGTCATCGGGGTGTTCCATGCTGAACTTTATACTGGCGTCCTTGCTGGAGAATGTTGTGTATATTTTATCTGCCTCCTCACGGGATGATGTAAGGATGAGTATGTCATCTACATATCGGGTGAAGAAGGCATGGGAATGGCAGGTGTTGAGGGCTCGGCATTCTAGCTGGTTCATGTAGGTGATGGCCAGCAGGCCCGATAGGCTGGATCCCATGGGTAATCCTGTTGTCTGTCTGTATGTGTCGTGGTGGAAGGTGAAGTACGTGTTTTCTACTGTGAAGGACACAAGCTGGTGTATGTCCGTCGGGTGGAGGCCGTAGCAGTGAATGTCCTCTGCGACCACGCAGTCCGTCAATAAATCGACAGCTGAATGAGCGGGGACTGTAGTGTAGAGGGGGACAACGTCGAGGCTAAAAGCGTATTTATTTAGTTTAAGTTGTTCTGGCTGGAGTTGGTGTAGTCTACGTATGACTTCGTCGGAGCTACTGACATGCCTGGGAAAGGTGGAGAGTAGAGGCTTGAGGACCTGGGAGAGGAGCCAGGAAATTTTGTATAGGGGTCCTTCTATGCTAGAGACGATGGGTCTTATTTGCGTCTTAGTACTATTCTTGTGGGTCTTGATGATGTGGTAGAAAGTGGGCAGTCTGCTATTTCTAGTGGTGTAGTTGAGCTTAACTTTATTTGGGAGTTGTCTTCTATTCCAACTAGATCGCCCACTCCGTCCACCGCCTGCCAACCGCGAGCTTGAAGAAAAACTCTCGAGACTAAAACATTCCGTATTTAACATCTTACGGAAACAGAAGAAGACAGCCCCAAACCTCTCCAGGACACAACAACCCGCCCTGAAGAACCTACGGAATAGGGAACTTATATACTTACCATCCGACAAAGGTAAAGAGTTTTGCGTCATCTCTCAAGCCACATACAATAACCTAGCCTTTGAACACCTTAGCGACAGTGAATTATACACAGTGATCCCGGACATGACAGCAGCCCTGATCGAAAAACAGACCAACTCCATTTGGTTCGATATCTGTAGGAGAAGACAACTCCCAAATAAAGTTATGGATGAAAGGCAAAGTAAACCTCGGCGGGATTTGAACTCAGACCGTAAATGGACGTAATATATATATATATAACGGCGATGAATTAGTTTTCGCCGTGATGGCATTAGCTTGTGCCAAGCTGAAAGGTTATTGAAATACACTGTTTTCTGTTATATAAAAATTACAATAACAACAGAACAAATCCGCTTCTTAAAACACTGTGTTTCCTTCAAAATATACACAACAAACAAATCAAAACAGGTAAATAATGTATTATTTTAAAAAAAATTAATAAAAAAAGAAAAAATGGCGTAGGCATACAATACAACAGGAGGAAACATAATAGCACCACTGACGATGTTGTAGATGTGCAACGAAAGAACTTTGTTAGACCATATATATGTGTTTGTGTCTATACTATATCTGTATTTTTGACCGTTGGTCAGTCAATGGTAACATTGAGGACCGAATAAATTAAATTAACAGATATAAAAGACAGAAGCGAAAACCAGCCAAACAGTGAGTGCGTTCTATTATTAATTCTGGCAATATTATTACACAAATATGACCCTCCCCAAGTATGACAATATATATATATATATATATATATATATATATATATACGCCTCTGAGCGTAAGCATATCCTTCTGTGGCCAATATTAAAATTCGGTGCTAAGACGTCACTGAGCTGGATCAGACATAACATTTCGTCTACAGATTGAAATGTTATACAGGTCCAATGTTCTTGGGTAACACAAATGAGAATATTGTCCGTGCTTTCTTCTTTAAATTAAGGGCCATTATATATAGGAAACATAATTCATATGAAACATATATATTTCTGCTTCTTGGAATTAGTCATAATCTCATGCTGAATTGGTTTCGGCTCTCAGTCATTGCTATTTCCTTCATATAGGTAAATAAACACTGAATATTGTTTTCCGACGTTTCACATACAACCCCTCCACCCCCCACACACACACTCTGAAGACAATAGCACTAATCATTACTTCTAAGGTTCTACTATGTTTGAATAGTCAATCAAGTAGTAAATGTATATGTATGAATGTACATCATTTGATATCCTCATATACACATTACTATATACATTACATTGTATTTAGTACGTTTGTTGGGAGGAAATGTTATTTATTGGTATCCTAATGTTGCAATTGTTTGTGTGCAGGAGACACCACCTTCAACTAATAGTGCAACTAACGATAAGTTAATTCCACATCGAATAAAATAAAGAGACTCTCAATAATTTCCCGTCCCTGCTTTAACACTTCATGTCCGTAAATGTTTGGAGTGACGAATTCCTCCTCGTGTCTCTATACACTGCATGAGGTTATATTCACAAAATACAATCGAAGACAACGAAATAGTTTATTCAGAAATATTACGTTGTCAGGTTTTCGTTAATATTAAATAATCTCTTCTGACGCCAGTCCCTACCAAACGTGTTTCAGAATCTACTGTTTCATATATATTAGGACTATTCTACATACTGATATATATAGTTACTGCTGTTGCTGCTGTTGTTACTGTTATTGGTATAGTTGATGCGGGTGTTATTATTACTGCTGCTGTTACTTTTGTCTAACTCCGTCAATTTCACTCTCTTCATCTCTCACTATTAAAAGCACATGGGCACACAGACACTGGCCACTCTGTGGCTCAGGTGGACAGAATAAAGAAGGAGTTTCCCCGAGGGAGGAGGATGAAAAGACGTGTTGCAATAGCCTTTCCAGCTGGCGAGGCTCATATCTGCGTCTAGCTAACTCCATGCCGAATGTGGTGAGTAGAGATGTGGTCCTAAGGTCAAGAATACCAGATGTCTCCACTGATATTGTAACTATATACTTTAGTGTTATTTCTATATTGTATCTCATAGGTGTTCAGACTTAATATGCGTAAGTGAATTTCAATAGCCATGCAAATATACCTAATGTCCACAAACACACACATGAGTCGTTTCTTGTGGTTTTAGGGATGTTGTGTTTAGCTTGTCATTGGTTGTTTCTAATATATTTATTTGTACTTTTTTACAGTAGTATTTAAATGAGTTTATTATTCACGGTTATATAAATAACATTACACCTGTCTTGTAATCTGTTAGCCTGAGATCAACTAATAGTTTGGATGTTAAATGTAGTGAAATGGCAAATATATTTCATTAGATGTAACAGACCAATCCAAATAATTTTAGATCTCATTACCAACCTAGAAGTTCAACGATGTATAGAAAATATAAGCCTCACAGGAAAATACAATTGTGGTGTTTCACACCACAATTGTATTTTAGTACAATACTTTAGTTTGGAAATAATGAGGGGGGCCGAATAATGTAACACCATTTTTACGATTCAGGAAGCATCAGACTAAAACGTCAGAAGAATAAAGATGGACTGTATCAGTAAAAATAAAATTAGAAACATTGGAACTAGTTTGGATGGTGTGGTAAAAGAATACCCTATGGTATGGGGAGATAATTCAAAGGTGAAGTGTCACATATTAAAATCAAATATGTTTGTCACTCATGCCAAATTATAATTGTTTTTACGTTTGACACAAGGCCAACAATCACCCAGTACATTACTGGTACTTTATTTTATCGACCTAGTTAAGATGAAAGGCAAAGTTAACCTCGGCGGGATTTAAATTCGGTCGGTAAATGGATGTAACCGTGGTGCAAAGCATTGCGTCCGACCCTCTACTGATACTGCCAATCCACCACCATTCATGACAAATTATAATATGTACCTGAAGACAAAATGGTGAAGATGAGATGTGTAACTTAGGCTAATATCAAATAAAATTCAATGCATTTTATTATATTTTTACGTTACGAAACAAAAAAAAAATATATATATATTAAAGCACATTTAGTCCTGGAACCGATATATAGAAGGGTCGGTTGAAAAGATCATAGGCTGACTACTAAGAAGAGATGCAAAGCTGTGAAATATTCCATGCATTATTAACAATACTTCTTACTAATAAATACATTGATTCTATCTAGATGCCAAATTCAAAAATAAACCTCATTTGATCAATGCATGACAATTTATTGGCCAACCGAACGAACATTTCAGCTGTACTTTGTAATGCTTGTGGAAGCAGATATATTTCAATTACATACATAATATGCGAACACAATTGAGTTTACGCAATCATGTTTTTTAATCATATATATATATATAAATATATAAATAGGATTTCGCTTGAAGCATAGTTTTATACAATATGTATAAATATTTCGTATCTCCAAAGAAATACGGTTTTAGGAAGCCGTAGCAATGTAAACACCGGGGGGCTAACGCCCTCTGGTGATGTCCAGCACAAGCAAGTGGGACAACCGCTTATGCATTTCAGGCTTAACTAGCCTACGTCAGGACGGTCCCTCCCACAGCTCGCGACTGCTGGACTAGAAGACAGGCGAGAATATATACTTTTCTCGTCTGTGTAAATGAGGTGATTAATCTCATCTGCATATGAAGCTGCATAATTTGGCTCAACTTATAATAGAAAAGAAATAAGATTTCGATTCAAGCATAGCTTTATACAATATGTATAAATATTTCGTATTTCCAAAGAAATACGGTTTTATGAAGCCGTAGCTATGCAAACACCGGTGAGGAGGGGAGGGGGTGGGAGTGGGCTAACGCCCTCTGGTGATGTCCAGCAGAAGCAAGGGGTACAACCGTCTATGCATTTCAGGCTTTACTGGCCTTCGTCAGGACGGTCCCTCCCACCGCTTGCGACTGCTTGACTAGAAGACAGGCGAGAATATATACGTTTATCTTCTGTGTAAATGAGGTGATTAATCTCATTTGCATATGAAGCTGCATAAGTCGACTCAACTTATAATAAGTAAGAAATAATAAAAAAGAAAATGTATATATTCTCGCCTGTCTTCTAGTCCAGCAGTCGCAAGCGGTGGGAGGGACCGTCCTGGTGAAGGCCAGTTAAGCCTGAATTTAATAGACGGTTGTCCCCCTTGCTTCTGCTGGACATCACCAGAGCGCGTCAGCCCCCGGTGTTTGCATAGCTACGGCTTCCTAAAACCGTATTTCTTTGGAGATACGAAATATGTATACGTATTGTATAAAGACATGTGTAGTGTCGCCAATCTGGTGGAATGTCTATAGTTTCTGTCTTTGAACGAGCTCTTGTGGTTGTACATCATCGACTGAAAAGTCGTGGATGTAGCTCCGATGTACGTGTGGCTATCGTTGTGCGTAGTAACCACACATCTTTATACAACGCCCTTTGTCAGGAACATTCCCTGCAGTTACATGTCCGTGCATTCATTTTTGCAACTCCTGTTACGTGTTCCTTGCGTCTTATTTGTGTGCTCTGGCGGAATGGTGGATTCAATGTTCACCACCAGCTGGTATCTGCTGGCAGGTCTGGGGCCTTCCGCAGCCGCAGGTCTGCCCCCAAACACGTCCCCAGAAACATCAGCCACTTCCCCGTGCTCCCCCCGCAACTCCCCCGGTGGGTCCGGTGCCTAACCGTTGCGCCTATGAGGTGTCCTCAATTTCAACGCCTTCATCCTGGCCATGTAGTCCACCATGTTGGGTGCCGTGTAAAATGAGAACTTCACGTTGTGCCGATTGAAAATTGTGTGATACCCGTGTGAAGCCGGGAAACATTCGTCCAATGCACTGAAGAAGAGACCTGGTACGTTAGTGCGTACATGTTTCGAGCAGGGTGCATTAAACCATGTGACGTTTATAGATCTATTTCCATTTCGTCGTCTGCTATTAGTGGTGCTTGCATCGTCAAGCTGCTCTCTCGGTTTAAGCCCTACTCCTAATTGACCCCCCATTCTATCCCTATGCTTAGAAATGTCACTTAATCTGTGGAATGGTCTTCGATCTCTAAGTTGTTATGGGCACGGTTACTAGCCCTATTTTCCGTCTCTGTCTCGCTACCCTAGTATCCTTACATATCATTACTGGTATTCTTAGTCATGGTATTACCCCTATAGCACCGGCCTGGGTTATCTACTTCACTCTCTATGGTTTGGCCGTCCCGGTCCGTGGATTTATTACTGTTTAGTCTGTATGTCTTGTGGTCCCTAGGGTTCCAGATTCTCTCAATTGTCTATGCGTTTTGCGGCCATCACTGCCGTGTTTAATTCTCCTATCTATACTGTTGGGTGTTTGATTATGTGTAGGTTGTCTGCCTGAGTTATTACTAGCTTTATCAGGGTCTTTTTGTTCTTCTCTATGCGGCCTGCCCTTGTCCGGGGTATACGCTATTGATTCTGTATACCCTGCCCTGCCCAGTGCCTCATTGTAGTAGTCGGCGTGCTGATTGAACACATACACATTGGCGGACAGTGTGGATACTCGGGTGGATAACCCCTTCACTATAGCGTCAATAACCGACTTGGGGTGGTTTGAGTGACTGTTTACATACTGCAGGTTCTCGTTGGGCTTGTGATATGGTCGGTATAAGCCTGTATCCAGTTCCAAGTATACGTCTAGGAAATGTACTCTATTAGTGCTATTTTCCCATCGCACGGATAAGCCGTGCTGCTAAAAGAAATGGGAGATGCGCTTCCGCATGCGCTCCAGCTGGATAGAGTTTAATGAGCGGAAGGTAAATAGGGCGTCGTCTCTATATATCCCTCCGCCTATCCCTGGAATCTCCTGTGCTAACCTATGGAGTAGATACATTCCCACCAAATACGACACCTGTGCGGAGTCGCTCGAGCCCACGGTGATGTCGAAGCTGTCGGGTCTATCTCTCCTTTCCCACAATCTACCGACAAACCTAGTGAGTGTATTTCTAGTAGCTATAATGATGGCTACTAGAACTCCAGTTAAGTTGGACCTTGCCATAGCGCTCATGAGGGCCTTGTTTACAATTAATAGTGAGATAGACGCGTAGTAATTTGCTATGTCCAGCTGCACAAAGTTCACTTGCTGCTTGGTGGGCAGCGCTGTAAACCAGTCTATTACCTCCTTAGTGGAAGTCTATAAGCTAAGTTTATTTCCACTCATAAGAGTGGGCAGTATCCTATCCATAATATTCTTACTGGCCCTACTTAGGTCTGACTTGGAGGGTGCTATTAATCTAACCGGGTGTCTGGTCTTAAAGTCTAATTTATGGTCCTTGTTGAAAATCCGCGGTTTTCTAGGTACGTGTTGTTCTGTCTTGTCTGCTACTTCCAAACCTGTCATTAAGCTTTGGGTCGTGTAGTTAATTATGTCAATGTTGTCCTGTCCCGTAATCGTATAAATGTTCTTAATCTCTTTCTCCATGCATTTTCCGTAGATTCCGTGGTTCATCCTGTAAATGTTACTCGTCTTATCTGAAGGTACAAGTAAGTCCGGCAACTCTCCATGCTTTAATCTTCGATCTGAGCTCTTTCGTGTACTGGTTTCCACGTGGTGGATTACTGTTGAATTGTATGTTCCTTGCGATGCCTACTGAGCGGTTTTCGAAGGTTTCCAGTGCCCCGTTTTGCGGGGGGTGTTGTCTGAACTTGAAAATCTTCCTAAGGCGGTCGCGTGGGATGTCCTGAGTCTGTTGTGTGTTCCCGTGGTCGTAGTGGAAGGCCAGCCATCTCATCCGCCTGACAAATGAGTTGGTGTGGTGGATGAGTAGGTGAAGGTAGGTGTTGTCCGAAAGTATCGTGATGTATTTGGACGAGGAAGAGTACTGGAATCTCTCCATGGCAATTCGCTTCAAGCGCTCGACTTGTGGAGAAGCAAAATAATTGGTGTTGGTTGCTTAAAGCGTCCGTATGCGATAGGCCGTATGAGCACTCAATGCCCTCGTAGAGGGAGTATGATATCACAGAAAAAAGAGAATCACTGATGCGCCGAAAGGAATTTATTGGACATATTTCGAATGTTTCTCGGGCAACCAGCTCGAGGCAAGATCGATATGGATATAACTGACTCTGAAATCAAAATGTCTTCGATTCGCGATGCTTAATCAGCTACTTGGATGATGGACATGATGCTTGTCTTGAGGTTAATATCGCAGATAATTGTAATGATGATGTTAATTTTAATTTTAATTTAATTTTGATTTCAATTTCAATCTTGTCGTTCCATGCCGCCGATATACACACACACACAACGCATAACGCTGGCACATTTTATCATACATACACACCACTAACATTCCATATATATTGTTATGAAACACATCCTCTTTACTTTCCATGTATATACTAAACCCGTGCACATCTCATATATACTTTTATCAAATGGAAGTTAAACATAACCACAATATATATAACTTGTTTGTGCACGCATACACGGCCTACACCTATTCACAAGCAACGAGACCTGCATTATGTGCAGCCTCCTACCCAGTACATTAGCCCAACAACCCCCATCTATTTCATATAAACATTTGAACCACAGCCCACAACTACTGTATGAAACTTTAAGCACACCTCGATAATGTCCGGTCCCCCTCTGCATCCTTGTCATGTATGCATTCTCTTGTTCTAGCATTTTATTTTATTGTATTTTATTTTATTATTGTATATTATTTCATTATTTTATGTTATGTGCATACAGGTTTTTTTTTTAAATATATTAGTACAAGGATATTGTGCTGCCGTAACATGTTGGCATATTGTGCAGATACCCTCGGACTCACACCGCCACGTGATCAAGTTAGGTCAAGGCCTCAAACGCGTTGTCTCATACAATACTGTGTGCACCAACTGCGCAGCGGCACGTGGGGGGAGGGCTACCTATATGCATCCGGTGCTGAGCACGCGGTATGTATGCGTGCCTACACAGACATGTATGTGCACGTGTGTGTGCATGCATGGGTCGATGTATTTGTCTGAGCATGTATGCGTGGGTGTACGGATGAATTTCCATGGATTGTTCTTTTGCCATCTGCCTATATAAGTGTGCGGCGTCTTGGCTATGCACGCTACCTTGAGTCCAGTGTGTGAGTGTAGAATTGGGTCTATTTGTTGAAAACACCTTTGATATAGCCCTCCGTTTGAATGGCTGTTGAAAGCTTTCTTTTTAAAAACGCCTTTTTAAAAAACGTTCTTGTACAGGTTCTTTCTTTTTCTTTGTCCTTTTCTTTTTGAAATATGTATGGCGGAGTGTCTCCTAAGGTTGTATCCAACTAATTTTACGCTAAATATCCCCATAACTTGTTTTTTTTTTTTAAATTCCGCAAAACATTATTTATGATGAATGCCGTATACAGCATAATTATGGGTTTGTACCTGACAGATGTAGACTAAGGCGCCTACGGGCAATGAAGAAGTCGAAGTGATGCCAGCCGTTCAAGATTACAGCCCCTTTTCCACCACAGTAGTAATTCTGATACATGAAGAAATTTTGATTGACAGGTGGAGAAAGAGAGGGAGCAAGACGTGGGCAACCATGAGTGGCTAGAAATACCGATGACGTGTACAATTCTTGACCACTCTTGGAATGACAACAACAGGATCTAAATCAACAAACGAAGAAATTCGATGTTAAAAGAATATAGGAAAATCTCATTCGTAGAATCGAGACGTATCTGACGACCTTGTTGATTTCAGAGTCTGGTGTGATCCCCATATCGATCGTGCGTCGAACTTTTCACCAGAGAAACTTTTGTAATATGTGTAATACATTCCTTTCGTCGCAACACTGATTCTCTTTTTTCTAGGATAGCATGTTATGCTCTACAAGAACATTGAGTGCACATACGGCCTACCGCATACGGATGCTTTAAGCATCCAACGCCAATTACCATATATATATATATATATACATATATATATAGGTTGAAAAAAAAATGAAAACGAAATTTCATTTCTCACTCTTAGTATGGCACTTACTTAAATGTAAGTATGTATGTATACGTACATACATATATGTATACAGACGTACAGTAGCATGTATATATATATATATATATATATATATATATATAAAGAAAAAGAGATGAAATCGAAAATGCAACTGAAGTCTTATTTTTTTTAAAAATATATATATTTATTTGGTTCCTTTACCGGTTTCGCAGTTCTTCTGCTTTTCAAAAGGTGA
>OZ024742.1:354852909-354870409 GCA_964016885.1 Eledone cirrhosa
CTCCAAACCCTGCATATATTTCTCTCTCTCTCCCTCTCCCCTACCTTTCTCTCTTCTTTTTCTACTCTATCTTCCCCAACAACCCCACTTAAGGGTATTTACATAGTACATTTACCATTCTGCTCTGAGGAAACAGTGGTCACAGCATTGGATATTTGAGTTCTGCAAATACTTGTGAATTTGCACATAGCATAACAAGGCTGTAGTACCACCGTGGAAACACTTGTAAGCACACGGAATAAATTACCTTTTTATGATGTCTACCTGTTATTATTCATTCTTTATATATATATATATATATATATATATATATATATATATATATATATATATATATATATATATATATATATATATATGTATATATATATTAAATACAATTTACAATTCATTAATATATATGTGTGTGTTGTGTGTGTAGTTTGTATATACTTGAGAATCTGTGTGCATGTAAGTGTCTAAATATATATATGTATATCGCTGTATGTGTGTACATGTATACATCCGTATCATATATGATATCTGTAATCATATGTGATATATTTAATCATATATGATATAAAAAATCATATATGATTAATTTAATAAAAAGACCGTTCCATAAAAATACGTAACAGTTTACAGTAGCATGGATGATATTATCGTTTGCCTGTTTTGTAGGTGTATTCTGATGTGGAAATGAGTTGCGCCTTGACTGGCGCCAAGATGTATCGGCATTTGCCTTTCCCTTGGACGACATCGATGGCGTGGAAACGGGTGGGTGTTATGCAGGGTCGACTACTTGTTTTCTATAAAGAAATTTACCCGGATTTGTGTTTAGGAAGTGCAAATCTGGTCTTTAACTCTCTTACCTATACTTCTGCAGGTAAGTGATCGAATTCTGAATTTAGATTTTAGATAGAATCGAAAACCTTTATACCTTGGTTGGCATTCACACTGATGACGAAGTTTTCGATTTGAAAGGAACTGAAAGAAAACATAAGATGAACATAAAGAAATGATTGTGATGGTGATCATGATGATGATGGTTATGATGAGGCCAGATTGGATGAAGTTGTTTGTTATAACGATGATGATCTTGATAAATGGCCAGGTGATATAATTTCTTCATTATATACATGCGTTATGACATCGTATATACATACACACACATACATATATATATATATATATAAATATATATATATATATATATATATATATATATATATATATATATATATATATATATAATGTGTGTATATATATATATATATAATGTGTATATAAATATATATATATATATATATATATATATATATATATATATATATATATATATATATATATATATATATATATATATATATATATATATATATATATATTTTTATATATATATATACATATATATACATATATATGTGAGTGTGTGTGTCTGTGTGATTCCTGTGCTTTGAACAAATTGCATTTATGCAAGATTTTCTTTCCCCGTTTATAAATTGAAATTAATGATAATCAAAATAAAATATAATTATAATTAAATGCGTTGTAGTAAAAGAAAAAGAAGAAAAACTACCTAGCAAACAAATAGTATTAACATCCATAATTGTTTGTTTATTTATTTTGTAAATCCTTTTTCTAAATGAAATTATCGTTTATTTAAAGTTTGTCAACAGAGAACGTAATCTAAATACAAGAATATGAAGATGTATATGAATGTATAATTCTCTCTCTCTCTCTCTCTCTCTCTCTCTCTCTCTCTCTCTCTCTCTCTCTCTCTCTCTCTCTCACACACTCACTCACTCACTCACTCACTCACTCTCTCTCTCTCTCTCTCTCTCTCTATATATATATATATATCTTTCTCTATCTCTCTCTCTTACTCTCTCTCTATCTCTATATCTATCTCTTTTATCCCCTCCCCTCTCTATACATTTGTACTACCTATCTTTCACCCCTTCTCTCTCCATCTATGTATCTCTCTCTCCCCTCTTATTACCCACTTTCTCTCTCTCTCTCTTATTACTTATTATTCAATCTTTCTTCCTCTGTTTATACTCCTAGACTTTCTTTTTTCTGAATTCATTTTTGTTTTACTAATTGTTGGGAATTACTGTTTATTCCGATCATAATATTACATTTTCATCAATTTTCATTAATATATATTGTTTGTGTGTGTATTGGATTAAGTGAATGTCTATGTTTAAATGTCCATATGTTTTGTAGAAATTAAAAACAAAAAGAATAGTTTTCAAACATGTTAATGACATTTGAAAAATTATCTAAATTTATGTTCATTATTAAATATTGCACCTGATAAGGAAATATATGAATCAGTTTCAATTTCTGTTTAAAGCTAAATTCATATATTATTACTATTTCTGTCATTAATAGCTATTATAGTAGATTACTATATTCTAGCATTCCATTTCTCCAACAAATAAATATGTGGACACTTCCTTTCTAAAGTAATCCTATAATATATTAGAGTAACAATCCACTCAGGTATTCATTTTCAGGATTTTATAGAATTCTATATATAAGGTATACTGAAAATATGAATTTAAAAGAGGTGTAATCTTTTACTGACTCCTAGTCATATGCTGATTGATATGGACATTCTATAATATTGGATTTCTAGAACTATTCCATATATATATGTGTGTATATATGAGTGTGTGTGTGTGTGTGTGTGTGTGTGTGTGTGTGTGTGTGTGTGTGTGTGTGTGCGTCCGTGTGTGTGTGTGTGTGTGTGTGTGTGTTTCTGTGTGAATATGTGTGTGTGCATATGTGTGGGTGTAAAGTAGTAGTATATTCAATATGAAGCAAATATATATATATATATATATATATTGTAACAGCGTTATCAAAGCTATATATATATATATATATGCGTGAGTGTGTGTTAACGGCCCAAATAGACCGAGAAACCAATATGGTCAAATACGTCAACAGTTTGTGTACAATGAAGTCCAATGGAAAGAAAAGTATGTGATGTTTCGCCTTAATCCCTTCATCGAAGTACAGTAATAGAAGATGTGTATACGAATGGAATAAGGAAATACTTCAATGCAACCATTTGCTTCATACGGATGCATCCTAGTATATATATATAAATACGCACACACACACACGCACACTCACACATACACACACACACACATACACACCCATATACACACACACACACACACACACACACACACATATATCCTCATTCTTGCTCTAGTGTTTGCATATAAACAGAACTGCAGACACTAATGTTTCTGGGCATAGCCCTTCATCAGTACAGTTCACTGTTCACCTGCCAACATTCATAGCTAGTGAAAATATATGATATATTCAAAAAGATACAGTGACCGATAGGCCTAATTTGCATAATAGCAGACTGGCTGATCAGTCTGATTTGCATATTCGCAGATCCCCTGATCAGCTAAATTTGAATATCAGGAGACTGGCCAGTTAGTTTCCTGTATCCGAGCGATAAATGGCCGGCTTTGCCACATTCAAATAATAAAAAAATCGCTCTACATGGCAGAATATATATGTAATTAGTTAAGATAACTTGATAATTCAACTCTATAAAGGCAAAGGATAATTTAAAGGTGGAATGTGATTTCATAGTCAACAGTAAAATAAGTGAACGACGGTTCAGAGTTTAATCGGTTTATTTCCAATCACAGTAGTTTCACAGTATCACAGAGCTCATATAAATGATTCAAATAACCAGCAATACATTACATAATTTAATGTAATTGAATCCAGGTTAGTTCATTCTCATATATATGTATATATATATATATATATATATATATATAACGAAGTAAATGTGGTAAGGAACCAGGTGGACCATAACGCACCAAAGTACTCAATACTTAGGGTAGTAGAGTGGGTAATAGGAACGAGTAGGACCCCGACGGCTGAGCTCAAGCCGTTTCGACGGTTAATTCTGGACTAAATTTAGTCCAGAATTAGCCGTAGAAACGGCTTGAGCTCAGCCGTCGGGGTCCTACTCGTTCCTATATATATATATATATATATATATATATATATATACAGAAGACCAACAAATACACACACACACATATTATTATATATAAACACACACATACCGCCTATGGAAGCCTCTTAGTTACCATCAGAAACACATATATATATATATATATACGTATATATATATATGTATATTTATATATATATATATGTATATATATATATATATATATATAGTGAACAGATATATATATATATATAAATATATATAAAGATATATATATATATATATACATATATAATATATATGATTACATACACACATACGTATATATATACATATATATGTGTGTGTGTCCATGTGTGTGCATGCGCATGTGCGTTTGTGGATATATATTAATGGGAATACATACTACATACATTGACGCAAATTTATATATATATATATATAAAGAATGAGGGTGTCAGAGAGAGAGAGAAGAAGAGAGTGAAAGAAAGATTAAATCTAGTACTATATGGATGATGGGGAATGTTTCAGCTGAACTTTTCCTAAAAAACCATTACATTCAGGTTTGTATTTTGACTAAGCATATCTCATGATGTATTGGAGGATTTCAAGAGTTTAGCTGCCAAATATAAAGACGAAAGATAAAGGGTTGACGCTGTAGCCGTAGCAGTAACAGCAATAATGAGAACAGAGTGAATCAAAGATGAAGATTAAGATTCGAAAAACATTTTTATGAAACATCAGATAACTAAACTGGAGCCTGTGGAAAACATATGTAGAATGTAAGGCAAGAAATCCATACACGTAGATATAAGATTTATATATGGATAACATATATGTGTGTGTATGTGCGTTTATGTGTAATTGTTGGTGTGTGTGCTCGTATATGCGCATGCGCAAGGACATAGTTTAGGAGACACACGGATCCATAAAGAATCCAACACAGCCTATTGTCAGTAATAGAAAATCAATCAGTGATTGAAGATAAAAAGATCTATGTGCATGAATAGATTCTACCGGACAGAGATATAACGTTTATACAGACGTTGATATATATATATTTAGTTTTGTTACCCTCGATTACTCTCAGGATCTCCCGCCTTCTCTCCCACTCACTAACTCTCTCTCTATATATATATGTATAGGTCTATATATCTCCCTCTCTATCTCTCTCTCTATATATATAGAAAGAGAGAGAGCGGGAGAGAAGGAGGGATATGCCGAGATTAATCGGGGGTAACAAAAGTAAATAAGGTACTAAATACATCAGTGGGTGAGAACAACAAAAATTAATATAGAAATGACTTCTACAGAATTAGAACTGTTTCATTCGCATGAAATCATCCATATGAATGAAACAGTTCTAGCCACGTAGAAGCCATTTCGATATTTCTATACATATATTCAAGTCTGCATGTAATAACTACTTGTACATATGAACACATTCAAAACATCTGCTGCTCCCTCACACATAAAACATCCACATCCACACATACATTAACTTCTATACCCACAGGCGCACTCTCGAAGACATGTATACCTACCTCCCTAGTTAATGTCTATATTCCAATAAAATAATATTCTGCCTATGTTAGAAACATACTAAAACATTTCATTTCAATTTGGTCCAGTATTCTCAGCTGAAAATGACTACCGAGAATGGTGGGAGGTTTAATACTGAGAATATATACCATCCAGTGGAGAATCTTGTACTGTCAGTCGTTTCACGCCACGCAAACGACGATAGTAACCAGCCTTGTGAACTTCCAGATTCAAAGCAGAATGTTCTGTGCGGACCCATGACATCAGAGTCTGTCTTAGAAGTGTTATATTGACATACGAAAATTCTAGGAAATTTTAAATCATGGCGGATTTCTTGCACCAAAAAGATTGAGTGTGAGGGAATGGAAGAGTACAGAGATATAATAATGGATCGAATGAATGAAAAGCAAATAAACAACAGCGGGGTTTGAATTCATGAGGTAGAGAAACGGAACTAACATCACACACCATTCTATCCGACGTTCACTCCCATATTAAAAAAAAAACAGAAAGAAACTTTAATAAATTTTGTATGAAGTAATTTCGTTTTGAGGTACACTGTAAATTTGCATTACGTCCTTCTTCAAATATTTAATATCATTTTCACTATATACACACACACGCACACACACACACACACACACACACACACACACATACACACACACACACACACACACACACACATACACACACACACACATATATATATATATATATATATATATATATATATATATATATATGTATATGTTTATATATATATATATATATATACATATATATATATATATAGGGGGGCGAGTGCAGGCCAGTTATATTATTATTATTATTACTATTGCTGATATTGTTTATGCATTAATGATATTTTTCCTGGGATAAGGCACTCGGCGTTTGATGTTATCACATTCAATTTGTGTCCATTGTTGGAGCTGGTTCATTCCGCCTCACTCTATGTATTTCCACGGTGACTTACCAGAATGTTCTACTGCATGTGTCTCTGTGTGATTTATATATATCTGTATGTGCATGTGAGTGAGGGTGGGGAACATTTGGACGATGTTTATTGAATAGTGCCTTTAATCTGAGTGGATTGTGCAAATGTTCATATCCATAAAGATACTGGTCTGTAACCCAACGCAGGAAATACAGAAGAATATAGATAAATATGTATGTATCTAAATCCCTATACATATGCTTGTTATATATATATATATATATATATATATATATATATATATATATATATATACATATAGATTCTTAAATTCGTATATATATATATAAAGTATAAACATTTATACATATATTTACATGTATACAAGTATAGACATTTATATACATACCTACATAATATATATATATATATATATATATATATATATATATATATATATATATATATATATATATATATATATATATATATATATATATATATTATGTAGGTATGTATATAAATGTCTATACTTGTATACATGTAAATATATGTATAAATGTTTATACTATATATATATATATACGAATTTGCTCTACGGTTCTTATATATTTGATATATATTTATCCTTATCGAGCCCTCTGTGGATTTTAGTCTTGAAATGTATTATTATTAATATATATATATATATATATATATATATATATATATATATATATATATATATATATATATATATATATATATATATATATATATATATACATATATATATATAAATAATTAATATCTAGTAACATATATATACATACAGATGCATATCAATGCAGGCAAATATATAGGTCTTGTCTTAGTAACTTTGTGGTTCAATGCATGGGGTTGCAGAACAATAATATGAGAGACGTAAAATAAGAAAATTATAAAATTAACTTACTTACTAAAATATCACTTCCAACTAATTAGTTTCTGAAATGGAATAAATATACTTTCCGAAGAAAACATTGAGAATCATTTTGTCGTCAGGGAAGACTATTCTCAGCTAAGTATCCAGGCAAAGCGTGGACTCTGGAAACTTATTCAAAAATAATTCAGTGGATAGAAAATAGCAAAGCGTGGACTGAATTCCTAGCCATTGAGAAAATCACTGCCTCTACGTCGGTGGCAAATTCAAAAAGAATCAATCACGTGACATCGAGGTCAATCAGTAGAAAGTGGTTTGCTAATAAGACAGTGGCCTGCCTGCTACCATAGCAGCAGTCTTGGCCAATATTGCTCGACAAATAATTTGGAGATAAGTATAAAGAATTGATATCTAGTAACAAATATATACATACAGATGCCTCGATGTCACGTGATTGATTCTTTTTGAATTTGCCACCGACGCAGAGGCAGTGATTTTCTCAATGGCTAGGAATTCAGTCCACACTTTGCTATTTTCTATCCACTGAATTATTTTTGAATAAGTTTCCAGAGTCCACGCTTTGCCTGGATACTTAGCTGAGAATAGTCTTCCATGACGACGAAATGATTCTCTATGCTTTCTTCGGAAAGTATATTTATTCCATTTCAGAAACTAATTAGTTAGAAGTGATATTTTAGTAAGTTAATTGATTTTATAATTTTCTTATTTTACGTCTCTCATATATATATATATATATATATATATATATATATATATATATATATATATATATATATATATATATATATACACACACACATATATATATATATATATATATATATATATATGTGTGTGTGTGTTTGCGTGTGAGTGTCTCTGTCTGTGTGTGTATAGATATGGATGAGAGTAGGGCTATGTGGTTACTTATAATGGGTGTTAGAAGTAAGGAGACAATAACAAAAGGTGGACAGTTTGCCTTCGTCAGTAGTTAACTATGGGTCACGGATGTTTCGGCGCATTATTAACTATACATCTGTCCGTAGCGTGCCGATAGCCTTTTAACTATCAAAAGGCCATGAGGAAGAAAAAGAAAAAAAAGAATGACAGAAGAAAAAAAGGAAAAGAAAAAACAAGAGATAAAAAAAAGCTACCGAAAAAAGTGGAAACACGGGACTATGGTATATGTAAGCAAGTAACTGACAGAATGGAGATCAAATAAAAAAAAAAGAGGTTGGGTTTGAGACCGGGGCAATAATAACGCAGACAGAAAGAGAAAACGACGGAGGGAACAGAAGCGAGAGAGAGTATAAAACAGAACGGGTGAGTGAGAGGGATAGATAAGGAGAGACAGAGAAATAAAGAGAACGGGAATATATATATATATATATACAAATTAATATACATAATTATATACATATGAATAGTAAACGCTGAAAAATAGAAACTGGAACAATCACGAAAATACCCCAACACTCAAACTTAAATCACTGCGATGTTTGGTACCCGAATGCATTACTCCTCTTTCATACAACAGTTAAACATAATACATGTCCTGTGACACATTTTGTGCCGCTCCCTATGTCACCGTGATCAAAAATCTCCAGCTATCATCTACATCATAAAGGAGTAGGAAAGTATCAAATACTATATACTCCTTTTCGCTGCCATTCGCGATCCCTAATGTTTCCGGTTAACGCAATACCAGTCTGTTAATGTACACAGGGAAAAGAGGGTTTTCGTATGAAGATAAGCTTAAGACTCATGTGTGTTTAAATAATCGAATATGCTGTTATAGTTAAATAACTGAGTATGTTGCAAGTGTGATGCCACTGAATTAGGTTCTTCCAATCTACATACGAAGTCTGTTATCTAACCATCCTTCTCTGAGTCTAATTCTGGGTCTCCTGCCTGTTTTGGTTTTGCCCATAAAATATGTCTAGTGATTCATTCCTAATGCATACTAACCGCAAGCCCAAAGTATCTGAGCTGGTAATCACTCAATTAGGAAAAGAAGTGCCTCTACCTTGAGTAACTCTTTGATCTCCGAGTTACTCACTCTATCGAGTAACGTAACTCCCAAATCCTGAAGTGTATATGTCATTATATATGTAGTGTAGTTTGAACTAAAAAATATCTGAACACGTATATATAGAAAACCGGCGAGTGGAATACTGTCTAATTTTGGGAAAGAATATAAGGAAATCACAATGTCTAAAACAAAAAAGGGAATTCATTGGTGACAGAATGTCAGAACTCCTGAAATTAATTTAATTCTTAGGTTGGTATCTGCGATAACGAACCATGCTTAGAAATGACAGATTTCACACACAGTTCTTTAATGTGTATTTTTACATAGTCAGCTCTATTTTATTATTATTTAATGTGTGTATGCACACACACATGTATAAACACATACATATATATGCGTATATAATATATATATTTATATATATAAATATGTATATATATATATATATATATATATATATATATATATATATATATATATATATATATATATATATATATATGTATATATACTGTATATATGTATATATATAAATATATATATTTATATGTATATATATATATATATATATATATATACACAAACACACACATGCGCGCGAGCACACACACATATATATATATATATATATATATATATATATATATATATATATATATATATATGTATATATATATATATATATAAACACACTCACGAACGCACACACACACACACACATGTGCGTGCGCACATATATATATGTATCTATATATACATATAAAGTGGTTACACAACAGTTCAACAGTTAGTTCACCATACCGAGAACAATTGTTTCTCCTTAGCGGAACCTCAGCTCGTATATATACATATACATACACACATTCACACACACACACACACATACACACACACGCACACACACACACACACACACACACACACACACACACACACACACACACACACACACACACACACACACACACACACACGCATACACACACACACAGCACAGACACACACGCACGCCCACACACATATATACATTTATAAACAGCTATAGATGTTTGTGCGCCTACGTGTCTGAATACTCTGACAAGCTTTTGCTCATCAAAATAAAAGTATACTGAAATAATTAAAAAACATACTTCCTATATAAACAAGGAATTAAATATTCATGTAAGTTAAATAAGGATGAGAGTGATTACAAATATACATATTTAGTATACAAACCTTTATACATATATACATGCATGTTTAGACATAGACAACTATTATATATATATATATATACTGGGCGGTGGATTGGTAGTATCGGTAGAGAGTCGGACGCTATGCTTTGATGCATAGAGTTACAGCCCTTGCCATTCTGAGTTCAAATCCCTCCGAAATTAACTTTGCCTTTCATCCTTATGGGGTCGATAAAATAAAGTACCAGTAATGCACTGGTTATTTGGTGGCCTTGTGCCAAAAGTAGAACCATTTATATATATATATCTGTGTGTGTGGGGGGGGGGGTATATGGGCGTGTGTGTGTACGTGTGTGTGGGTGTGCGTGTGTGCGTACCTGTGTGTGTGAGCACGTGCGTGCGTACATACTCACATATATATCTACAGAAGTATTCATGTATGTACATTTTTACATATATTTATAAAAAGGGTTCCTCAAAGGATATTTCAGATATTGTATCTTTCAAGACACAAAACAAACTAAAAAAAACTCATACGTTGATCTGATCTGTTATATTGATGGGAGAATGACATCGAGAAGTATGTTAGATGTTTAGAAAAATAAACAGCAATAGCTAACATACATATAAGTATAATTATATATGTATATATAAGTATAAGTATATATATATATATATATATATACACACACATTCAATACACACATAACCCCCCACACACACATACACACACATATGTATATATATATATATATATATATATTTATATATATATATATATATATAATATATATATATATATATATAATATAATATAATAAATATATATATATATGAATATATATAAGTATATATATATGTGTGTGGTGGGAGTATGTTATGTGTGTGTATGTGTGTGAATGTGTCTATGTGTGTGTGCGCGTGTGGGTGTATGTGTGAGAATGTGTATGTGTGTACCTGTTTGTTAGATGTATAGAACAACTAAAATTGAAAGGTAAAAAAAGTCGACAGTTATCAGAATCTCGGCAATGATAAGAATAATAAGATAAGCTGTATTTTACTGTACGTGCCAACACGAAAAATGCTTGGATTTAGAGTGATGTTATGCTAATGTGTTATATGATATGGTTGTTTCTGTTAGATTGACGTGTAATAGAACCAGAAAGTGCACAACAAACATTTATTGATGAACTGTCGGACAAAAATATGCATATGTGTTCAATACCTCGTAGCCATATATCTATATTTTTAAAACATTATTTCTTACAAATGCGAGGCGATTAAATAATATCTCTATATCATCATCATACACAGAATATATATATGTATATAAGTATAAATATAAATATATATATATATATATATATATATAAATATATATATTGTATATATACATGTCTGTATATATATATTGCATATATACATATATGTATATATATAGTTGTATATATATATATATATATATATATATATATATATATACAACTATATATATACATATATATAAATATATATGTATATATATATATATATATATATAAACATATATATATTTAAATATAAATATATATTGTTCCCCGCACACACAGACACACAACCCTCCTCCTGCCTTGACCCTCTGACCAGTTCCTGTTCCACGCGCACCCCACATCTCCCCTCTTCCGACCAATCTCTTCACGGATTACACATATCTGAACCTTGATCCCGAGAATCTACCGCATCCCAGGATTTTACTCAGCACTCCACCACATCTTTTTACGGAATTACCTTTACGACTCACCCGAGACACACACTCAAAACAATTGTTTTCCCACACCCCACCTACATCCACAACACGCATAACCACCACACACACACGTGCGTACCACCACATATTTACACATTCAGCCTCCGGAATCCTCTCTCCCCACCCCTATATCCACACACGCACACACACTCCGACCTACACCCCACCCACACACACCTCTTCCTGAACATGCAACCCCGTTCTTCCCCCAACCCTTGCTTTCACATACACACACACACACGTACACCTACACACACACACCACCTTCAGCCCTCAATCTTTGCCCAGTACACCGGCCCCACGCCCGAAATGTACGGTCGTGACATCGACGACTGTATCGGAGCCACGACCCTCACCCGGGAACAGCCCTACTCCTTTCTCTCCTTCTTCTGCTCCTTCCACCCCTCCCTCCACTTCACCACCTCTATCTCCACCAACCACGTCCACTTCTTAGACATCTCCGTCGCCTTCAACCCCTCCCACCACTCCCTCGTCACCTCCGCCTTCTTCACACCCACCGACTCCCACTCCTACCTCGACTTCACCTCTTCCCACACCACACACACTGAACACTCTATTCCCTACTCCCAACTCCTCAGGATCCGCTGCCTCTAGAGCCGAGATGCTGGCTTTGAGTCCCAGGCCCTTTCCCTAGTCAGCCATTTCATCCGCAGAGGTTACCCCCTCTCTCGTCCACACGGCTCTCACCCGCGTCCGACCTGTCCACCGCTCCACCACCCTCACCCCACGCCACCGCACACCCACCCACCATCTCCCCTCCCCCATCACCTACCACCCCTTTACCATACCTCTCCACTGCACCATCCTCCGCCTCTTCCGACGCCTCCAGTCCGACCACTGCACCTCCCACATCTTCCCAACCCACCACTCCCCTCCTTCAAACGCGCACGCAATCTTCGCACCCTCATCGCCCACAGCTCACTACCTCCAACCCACGCCCCCCCCCCGGTTCCCTTCTCTGTTCTAGGCCCGGCTGCAACACCTGTCCCCACATCACCAACAGCACCACCTTCCAGGGTCCCTACGGCCACTCTCTCTTTGTCCGGCATGCCTTCCGTTGCACCTCCTCCAGCCTAATCTACGGACATCACTGCACGTAGTGCAGCGCGACTTACGTCGGACAGACTGGACGTCGCCTGGCGGACAGATTTACTGAGCACTTCCGGGATATTCGTCTCGGTGGTAGTTCCCCCATCGCCCGCCACTTTGGGGCCCTTGAAATTCCGTACACCACCTCACAGTCTGTGGCCTACTCCAATGCCACGGAACACCCGCCAATCTCCTAAAGGTCGAACAACGAACCATATTAACCCTACAGACACACACTAGCCCCCGGCCTGAACTCCCCACCCTTATCCCTTTAGCTTTCGACCGCCCTCCTCCCCCACACACATCCCCCATTAACACCACTAACACAACTCCTCCTTCTCACCGCCCACCCCACAACTAACTATACCAACACCTCCACCCCTCATCCGACCACCCTTCCCCAACTAACATACTAACATCCCTCCTTTCTTCTCCTCCCCCCTCCTTATCATTCGCACACACCCACCGGTACATATATACATGCGCTCACACTAAACACACACCCTACTACCACCACTAACCCTCACCCCCACACATCCACCCCACCACCCCGCAACTAAGATCTCTAACACCCCCAACCCTACGCACACGAACACACACACCCTCTTACACCACCCACTCTACACACCCTACCACCACTGACCCCCACTCACACTCGCATTCAACCCTTTCTCCACCTCCAGTATACTAACACCCACTAACACCCCCTTCACCACACACCCACTAACACCCCCTTCACCACACACACACTCATCCAAACACGCACACACACACACCAGTACACTACACTCCCTCCATCGGGCCCCACATCCTTCTCTCCCCGCTCCACCCACACCCTTTCTCAAACACACCTACTTCCCGCTAACACCTCTACTAATACACACACACCCTCTCCTCACTCCAACGTTCATACCTACCCATCCTCTCCCCTGTCCACCGCACCTTTCGCACACACTGACACACCGACTTTCTTCACTTACCATTCTCCCTACTGCTGCTATGCCCCTGACCACCTCCCCGCACACACTGACACACAACCCTCCTCATGCCTTGACCCTCTGACCACTTCCTGTTGCGCGCGCACCCCACATCTCCCCTCTTCCGACCAATCTCTTCACGGATTACACATATGTGAACCTTGATCCCGAGAATCTACCGCATCCCAGGATTTTACTCAGCATTCCACCACATCTTTTTACGGAATTACCTTTACGACTCACCCCAGACACACACCCCAAAAAAATGTTTTTCCCACACGGCACCTACATCCACAACACGCATAAACACCACACACGCACGTGCGTACCACTACATATTTACACATTCAGCCTCCGGAATCCTTTCGTCCCACCCCTCTATCCACACACGCACACACACTCCGACCTACACCCTACCTCACACACACCTCTTCCTGAACATGCAACCCCGTTCTTCCCCCAACCCTTGCTTTCACATACACACACACACGTACACCTACACACACACACCACCTTCATCCCTCCCCGCTCGGACACCCCGTCTCCCTCTCCCCACTCCACCGCCACCACCCCTACACGCCCCACACCGTTCCACCACCTGTTTTACCCCATTTTAATTTTAATTTGATCATGCCTTTATTTTTTATTTCATTTGCACCGTTTCCTCCCACCCCAGTTTTGCTATATGTCTCTCCACCACTCCCCTACACACCCGTTGAACTCTCTCCCCACACACTTTTCACCTGAAGATGGGATTATGCCCGAAACGTCGTTCCCCACCACCACCCCACTCTCAAGAGCGTGAAACTAATAAACCTTTGTTCGTACCGCCTCTCTGTTTTGTTCCCGTTCAATTGTTCACTATATATATATATATATATATATATATATATATATATATATATATATATATATATATATATATATATATCAAGATAAGCAGAACAAGTAAAATTAAACCAATTTTTCAAAATAAATCAAAATTAATATACAATTAAAATTAATCAAAATTAAAAAATATAATATAAATATTTACCTATTCAAATGGCCCTAACTGTACAGTTTCCGTTGCAAAACATTAGATATCACATGGATATTAATGGAAAAGCAAAGATCATCAGAGAAGCATTTTCCTTTCCTAGGGTTAAAAACCCCAGGAACAATAAAACGAGTGACCTCACTCCAACTAATACAGGTCTGAAAGGTCGTGAAAGTGACCCATAAATACGTTGGTGTATAGTGAAGGCGGGAAATCGTAGATATGTATATATATACATATATATATATTTATATATATATATATATATATATATATATATATATATATATATATATATATATATATATATATCACGATAAATTAACGGAGGCATAGGCCCACGCTATTCGCTGTAATTCAACATATTATATATATATATAGAGAGAGAGAGATAGATATATAGATAGATAGATAGATAGATACATGTATATGGTGTTGAAGTATAAAGACGTGTTTTCACTTCTCTCCCCAAGTAAGCAGCAAGTCACACAGCTACGAAAGAAAACCAAACAAACCAAATTGTCCGGTCAAATACATTTACATACAACTATATTCTTATATATTTGAAACCACGTGTTTACCAACTTCTGAGTACATTTTACTTTAACTACAAATTATTATATACTTTCGTATTTTCATTAATTTCATTAATTTCAAATAACTAGAATATATTTATATATATATATACTCATATTCATATATACACTTCTCACTCACACACAAGAAAAACAAAAGAAAACAAAAAAAAATATATTGAAATACTTAACTAAAACACACACACTCAAAACTAGAATGGCTAACCAGCAAAAATCCAAACAGAACTGGTCTGATAATGAAATCGACATTCTAATAAACACATGGCATTGCCTTACCCAAACAGAAGACATAGATGCTTCATGTCTGAACGACATTGCTAAACGTACAGTTCACCTTTTGAAAACCCGATCTGAACAACAGATTCAAAATAAATTAAAGCAAATCGAAGTTGCTTTTAAATTAATCAATAAACATTTGGATAAACTACGGTGTGTTTTGTTCTTCGGACGCTGTCCAGCAGCAGCAACAGCAGCAATAAGAACAACAGCAGAAACAACGGCAACAACAACAACAGCTACAACAACAGCAGCAACAACAGCAACAGCAGCAGCAACAACAACGACAACAGTAACAACAACACCGACAACAACAACAACAGTGTGAACCACTCCCTGATTCATCAACAATGGCCGATCTACTAAATGAAACTATTGACCTCCCAGTAGCCACTGTCTCACAGCAGGAAAGGCCCCTTCCTTTCTCTGCCCCAGCAGTCCAATCATCACCACTGCCAACATCTCCTATGCCTACTACTACTAATACTACTACTACTACAACATCTTTGCCTACTGCTATCTCAAGGAATTTACCTTCTAATACCATACGAGAACTCTCCCTCCCACAGCTCACAAATGTCGTCAAAACCTACTCAAACCATCATCTACACCTCTCACAACACACACACACACACATACACACCCACTCGAAACCCCATCATTTGCCGCTACTCTCTACGCTATAGAATATGTACGGATAGTGGCTGCAAATTCACCCATTTACCTAGGACAAAACGGTCTATCCCCACAAACAGCCACCACCATAATACATATACTATTTTAATACCAACACAACCATCAATAACTCAAACAAGGAATACACAGATCTGCCGCTTTTCCCTGCGAGACAGATTGTGTTTACACCGGGATTGTCCATTTACCCATCTCCCGGGGACCCGTCGGACAAAAGAAAATAAAAATAAAAATAAAAGCAAAAACAAAAACCATAACCTACATAAAAATAACCACTACCACAGTCACCAACAGATTCCAAAACAGGAAACTTCTTCCTCTTTTTTAGCCATAATGAATCTGGCAAAAGAACTGGAAAAAAAACATTCGAGCTGTCACCCAGCACCATCCTCCACTATCACCCCACTGCACAAACTCCCATTGCTGCCATTAACAAACAAACAAATTAACAACACAC
>OZ024742.1:354875409-354912909 GCA_964016885.1 Eledone cirrhosa
AGGCGCATACAATATTCCACTACGATGATAAAAAGGAAGGGAGCCAATATATCTCCCTGGAGCACTCCAGCCAGTACGTCAAAGAACTCTGTCATCCCATTAGGTGTAATGACGTGTGCTTTGGTGTTGGTGTAGAGCAGTGATATCAGGTCCACTAACATCTTGGGGATTCCATAAGCCTGTAAGATCTTCATCAGGAAGTCACGGTCCACAGAATCAAAGGCCTTCCTAAAGTCAATAAAACCATGATCGCAGGAAGGCATTTTGCTCTAGCCCCTCTAATATCCTCCTCATCAACAGGATGTGACTGGTGGTTGATCTTCCCTCTCTGAAGCTATTCCTAAGCTTCCTCTCCATCTCAGGCTGGATCCTGTTAAGAATCATCCTGTTGAGGACCTGGAAATCCGCCTCTTCATTGTTGTAGTGGAGTCTGTGCTGCTGTACGGGTCTGAGACTTGGACACTGACCAAGAAACCCACTCAGATGGTGGATGGGTGCTACACGAGAATGCTGAGGACGGCTCTGAACATAAATCAGTATACACTGAGGATGAAAAACTCAGAGCTGTATGGGAGCCTCCCAAAAGTCAGTTCAAAAGTGACACAGAGGAGAATCCGTTTAGCTGAACATGCTGACCGTCATCTAGAGTTGACATTGCACTCAGTGCTCCTGTGAGAGCCCCTACATGGACACACTGGAAGAAGAAGACCAAGGTTAACGTATGTTGTTCCCTAAGGACAGACACTGCTCTGTTGGAGACGCATGACATGGTAGCGATAATGAGGTACAAATACCGGTGGAGAGAAGTCGTCCATAGATCTCGGAGATTTTACCCGTCCTAGAATAGAATATATATTGTTATACTTGAGGAGGGTCATATGTGTGTAATTATATTGCCAGAATTAATAACAGAACACACTCACTGATAGGTTGGTTTTCGCTGCTGTGTCTTTCATATCAGTTAATTTAATTTATTCGGTCCTCAATGTTGCCATTGACTGTTCTCTCTCTCTCTCTCTCTCTCTCTCTCTCTCTCTCTCTCTCTCTCTCTCTCTCTCTCTCTCTCTCTCTCTCTTCATATATATATATATATATATATATATATATATATATATATATATATATATATATATATATATATATATATATGTTTATATGTATCTATATATGTATATATATATATATGACACAGAGGAGACTGAGGTTTGCTGGACATGCGCACCGACATCCAGAGTTGACATTGCACTCAGTGATCCTGTGGGAGCCTCTACATCGACACACTGGAAGAGGAAGACCAAGGTTAAAGTATGTTGATGCCCTAAGGACAGATACTGGTCTGTTGGAGACGCAGGACATGGCAGCGATAATGAGGGAGATAGACCGCTGGAAGAAGTCGTCCATAGATCTCGGGGATATGTATCCGCCCTAGAAAAAAAAAATATATATATATATATATATATAAGTATAAATTTACAGGAGGCTGGACAGGTGTGAATCCTATGATCATTTGAATGACCGGGTTCAGTATGAATCCGGTGACATCATAAGTTAATTCAAAATATAACGAAGGAATATAACAGATAAAAATCCTTGGTGCTGAAAATCAGTGACATGGCATTGCTGATCCACGTTGAATATTAAGATACGAACTTACACCAGGTATCCTCTATATCTATAGGTATAACCTTGTATTATCCGAATGCCCCTCAATATTTCCTATATTTCCTCTGTGTTTTGATTTCTTCGATATGTTCTCTATACTTCCGTTTTACTCCATGCATCACCACCCTAGTTATGAATGCATTTTATTTTTGTATTTTTATTTATTCATGTATCAGGCTTTTATTTTTGTATTTTGCTTATTATTCCTTTTATTTATTTACTTACTCGCTATATTCCCAGTACATAACTAAGAATGTGCTCATTAGTACACGACCCTAGAATATTACTCTCTGTACCCACATATCTGTTTCTTTATTCACTCCCCCTACCTACCCTAGAAACACACTACTATAACCCGGACTAAATGGAGACTAGTTATAGTCTATTAGCGTATTTCATCGAGTTTTACCACATTTAACCCGACACCACGGGTGTGAATAACATAATAATCGTTTGGTAACACGCGTCGATCCGACGGATGTGCCGGATTTCCGCCGGACCTCGGGCGGTTTAGGCTTCCTGGAGTGCTTGGAAAAATAAACTTCACCTTCTTTCGATAAACGAAATTACTCGGAACGGTTGCTTCGACCTGTGGCCAGGTCGAGCTTGGGACGAGCCGCGCCGCCGGCATTGACGCCCAAATAGTACCTTTTATTTCTAATCTTAGTCATAACCTTTAGGTGTATCATGCCTCTTCCTATTGCACTTAACTAAATCCCCACCCTGTGTGATATAATTTCATCCGTCTGGTATATACGATGGCCAGCCGTCACTGGGGGACTTCACACCAACACACCCGACGCCTAAGACAGTTTCATTCCTAGAGTGCTTGGAAAACCTAATTTCCATTTCTTTCGCTAGACGATATTACTCGGAACAGCTAACACGTGTGAGGGGGTGGCTGGGGCGGGGTCCGCAGTCGTCGCTGGCTATTGACCGCTAGCAAGGGCGTAATATTTACTCTATATACTAGCCTGAAATTGATCGTGACTATATATATATTACATTTAAACATTTTCATAAAAGCCTCCTTATGTTAATTGTCACCTTCTCTCTATATGACTTACACACACTCTCTCTTTCTCACTCTCTCTATCAATATCTCTCTCTTTTTAATTCTACTACACACTCTCTTTGTTTTACTCTCTCTGCCACTCTCTGTCTCTCTCTCATTCACACTCACTCTCTACCTTTTTAATCTGTATGTCTGTCTTTGTTGAAGTTATTTGTTCTTGAAAAAGAATGTTTCGCGGCATTTTCGAGCATGCCTAGCCAGCCTGATGGATGCGTTACCTCCGCGCTGACATTTCCATCTGACAGGATGGTAGTAGTACATTAAAAGCTTGCGTCGCCACAATAGATGGTCATATGTAGACCTAATGATCAACACTAGATAGCGGCCGACAAAGGTAGAAGCTGTTAAATTGCCGGTCGCCCTCCTGTCTCTGATTTTCAGCACCATGGCTTTTTATCTGTTTTATTCCTTCGTTATATGTTGAATTACCTGATGATGTCACCGGCCATTGAAATGATCATATTATAATACACTTTTCAAGGATTTACACCAGTCCAGCCTCCTGTTATTTTATAATAATTAACTCCGTACTCGCACCACCAGCTACACAAACGAAGACGGATGAGTTGCATTACGTTGAGTACTCTCCAAAATATTACATCGAGGTTGACCACACGGAATGACCAGTTCTATCCAGTGGTGAACCAACAAACCCAAATAAATACGTATGTTTATATTAGTGTTCATCTCTCTTGTTTATTCAATAATATATATATATATATATATATATATATATATATATATATATATATATATATATATATATCAATTAATAAAGTAATGAATAGACAAAGAAACAGTTCCTGATATTAAAAAAATTCATCATTTTCGATCGTTTCTAGGATATATATTTGTTAGTGTTGTTATGCATATTCTATAGATCTATGTCAAATATTTATACAAACCATCAGAGGGAATATAGATACCTACACATATATATGCCGTCTTCAGAAATAATGTTATTTATTTATTGAAAAAACAAAGATTTAATACAATAGGTCTGTTTGGGAATAGGTTTTGAATTGACTATATCTAAGGATATCCTATTAAATAAGCGTCAGGAATTAATAATATCGTGTAATCACAAACTGAGAAAAACCTTTAAATGTTATAAACTTAATTAATATACATCTTAGAAATTAATATATAAACTGTTTTTAATTTAGTTAACCTATAATTAGTATTCTACTACTGATGAACTACATAATTTTACTTTCCTTCTTACAACTATCATTTCCTAAAACTGATACCATTAAATAAACATATATAATGCTTTAATTTCAGGTTATGACTCTATGTTCCTTGAAATCTCTATATATTTATTATAAATTTAAATCCCACCCAATAATTATGTGTATGTGTATGTATGTATGTGTGTATATGTATATGTATGTATGTGTATATATATATATATATATATATATATATATATATATGTGTGTGTATGTGTGTGTATGTGTACGTATATATATATATATGTATATATATATATTTTATTTTTATATTCTTTTAATTTCCCCTCATCTTTAACAGCACTCTTCAACTACATCTAACTCTTATTTATCATATCTATATGCATTAGTATAATTTTATCAATATAAATATATCCATCACTTGAATAAATGTATATTCTTTTCATTGATGTATTTTTTTCACTAATACTCTTATCGTAAAATTTTAGTCTCCTTAGATATTTGCATTGGCATTACTATTTTATAACAGCAACTGTTCGTATACCTTTTACTGACCTGACCTATTTTCACCCCTAAAATAACCTTCTCATTCTTCACACTCCATTCAAAACTGAAATCTACCTTCATCTACCCCTAAAATAAACTTCAATTACTACTATTTTACCATTTGGCCAATTATTAACTCTCTATTGGTTAATTCTAAACGTGTTACCAAACAGACAGACTATATCAAATCTTTGTTGATTTTAATCAATGAAACAAATATAATTATTTCTGAGGTCAGCATACGACCTATTTCCATCCCTAAAATAATCTTTCATTCATAATATTCTTTTCCATCCAAAACTGAAATCTACCTTCCTCTACCCATAAATTAAGGTTCTTTTACTACTAGATTACTATCTTGACCTACACTATCTTTCTATTGGTCAATTCAAAATCTGTTCCCAAACAGACCTAGTGTATTAAATCTTTGTTTTTTCAATAAACACATATCATTATTTCTGAAGACGTCATATATATGTGTAGGTATGTATATTCCCTCTGATAGTTTGTATAAATATTTTACATAGATCTATAGAATATGCATACCAACATTAATACATATATATCCTAGAAACAATCGTAAAATGATGAATTTTTTTTATTATAAGGAACTGTTTCTTTGTTTATTCATGACTTTATTAATTTATCTTGACTCTGTTTTCCGTTAATTTACACCGAAAATAGTTTTTGAATGCATCTTCTCTTTTCATGATATCCGGATTACATTGAGTTCTTCATACGGATTGGACACTACCGTACATTTTTGGTAGATTTATCTACATATATATATATATATATATATATATATATATATATACTATATAATATTTTGAGAATAGGCTCTCAGTCCTTTACAATAATTAAGCTCCAGGAAAGGGGCATTTCCGAGCAGTTAATGTATATATATATATATATATATATATATGGGAGGAAGTTATAGTTCACTTCAAGCATTGTGTAATGAGATATAAACGTTTGAATTTGTAAAGCCAAACAATGCAGGTATGGACATAGAATAAAAATGCAAATGCAAAAGATATGTTGACAATTAGTCTTTTACCTTAGATTTATTTAAATGTCCTTAATATTCGAGATAATATTTCTTAACCGCTTTAACCGCTTTACTTCCCTCCGAAGAAGAAATATTATCTCGAAAATTAAGGACATTTAAATACATCTAAGGTAAAAGACTAATTGTCAACAACATCTTTTGCATTTGCATTCTTTATTCTATGTCCATACCTGCATTGTTTTGGCTTTATTATACATATACAAACGTTTATATATATATATATATATATATATACATACATCTCCAATATATAATTTATTTTTTAAATACATCTCCGTAATCTATCTCGATCTTTCTTTCTTTCCTTCTTTTAATGGCCGACTGAAAAAGCACGTGTGTCATTTTCCTCCCCATCTCTTTTCTTATTTTCCCTGTTCCTTCCTCTCATCATCCTTTACTTTCTATTTATATATATATATCAGATAAATTCAAGTCATAATACATCGTAATACATCGTAATCATACTTCGTTATCGATCTATATTAGGTTAGTTACAACAATTCGGATAAGGAAAATATTTACTTACATGTATATCACCAGCTGTTGTCAAAAATGACTGGGGATTCTTTTCTTTGTTTTTGTGCCTCTCTTTTGTTCTGTCCTACGCCATCTTGTTTCTCTTGAAACAAGATGGCGTAGGAGAGAACAAAGGAGAGGCATTAACTAATGAATATATATATATATATATATTTATTAAAATAACAGTTTAAGGTTTAAGCAAAGAATCGCTGCTTTCACCCTTAACTGTATCTTCAAAGAATCGCTGCTTTCACCCTTAACGGGATCTTCAAAGAATCGATGCTTTCCCCATTAACGGGATCTTCAAAGGATCACTGCTTTCACCCTTAACGGGATCTTCAAAGAATCGCTGCTTTCACCCTTAACGGGATCTTCAAAGAATCGATGCTTTCACCATTAACGGGATCTTCAAAGGATCACTGCTTTCACCCTTAACGGGATCTTCAAAGAATCGCTGCTTTCACCCTTAACGGGATCTTCAAAGAATCGCTGCTTTCACCCTTAACGGGATCTTCAAAGAATCGCTGCTTTCACTCTCAACGGGATCTTCAAAGAATCGCTGCATTCACCCATAACGGGATCTTCAAAGAATCGCTGCTTTCACCCTTAACGGGATCTTCTAAGAATCCCTGCTTTCACTCTGAACGGGATCTTCAAAGAATCGCTGCATTCACCCTTAACGGGATCTTCAAAGAATCGCTGCTTTCACCCTTAACGGGATCTTCAAAGAATCGCTTCTTTCACTCTGAACGGGATCTTCAAAGAATCGCTGCATTCACCCTTAACGGGATCTTCAAAGAATCGCTGGTTTCACCCTTAACGGGATCTTCAAAGAGTCGCTGGTTTCACCCTTAACGGGATCTTCAAAGGATCGCTGCTTTCACCCTTATATATATATATATATATATATATATATATATATATATATATATGTATATATATATATAAGTATATATATATATATATATATATATATATATATATATATATATATATATATATATATATATATATATATATATATATATATATATATATATATATATATATATATTTACACATACACCAATTAAACAAAGTCGCAGGTATATATTTGTATGTGTTTTTGCAACTTTTCACGATGTGGCTCAATGGGGATTTAATAAATTAATCAGAGCGAAATACTATAGAGTAAAGCATGTCCAGAGAATTATTTGATATTATATATACATCATCTCTACTCCCAATCAGCATATTTAACCACACAACAAATCAATTAGACCAGTCGATAAGAATAAAAGGCATCTATGAAAAACAGTAAACAAATACGCCATCGTGGCTTCTTCGCGTGCAACCGCTATATAATATTTACCCAACATTTCAAGAGCACGTGGAAATTAATTAAATATACGGTCAACCATACATAATTAGGTAAAAATTAATATTAGAAATGGTTATATACATACCAGGATTAAATCACTGAGATTAATTCTATGGACATGCTTTACTCTATAGTGTATATATATATAAATATATATATATATATATATATATATAATGTATAATATATTAATATATAATATATAATGTTTAATATATTAATATAGAAAATATTCTACAGGACTAGAACTGTTTCATTCGTGAGAAATCATCAGGAAGCTGACTGTCCAAGTAAATATGGTGGTATATAAATATACTTGGATAGTCTGCTTCCAGATGATTTCTCACGAATGAGACAGTTCTAGTCCTGTAGAAGTTTTTCTATATGAAACATTTATAGTCTGCTATGTATTGAGTACCTTACTTACTGTGATTAACCCTGATTGAACCCGGGATAAACTAACGTAATTAGATTGACTGAATTGTTCAACCTAATTGTCACTCATTCCTAGCACTGGTTAATTGCTTCAGGTTACCTTTGGTGTTTCTATGGTGAGATTTTTTTTTATTCTAATTAATTTTGATGCAGTTTTGGTCGACAGAAACCAGGCTTCTATCTAAGGCGGGTAACATTCCCGAGATCCATGGACGAGTTCTCCCCAGCGGTCTCTGTCCCTCATTATCGCTGCCAAGTTCTGCGTCTCCAACAGACCAGTGTCTGACTTGGTCTTCCTCTTCTAGTGTGTCCACATTAAACAAGGCTTAATATACTTAAATACTACTATTTGTGCCTTGCAAAACTTTGACAGCTCTTATACTATTGGAAGGAATTCTATGATGATTCCACTCAGTTAATACTGCTTGGTCTTTTTCCCACAGTTTCGAAGGCATTGAAATCTGCCATGTGTGTTACATCTTCCCCGAGTAAGTAATAAATAGAATCATAAAGACTCTACCTTTGAAGACTGTATTCAACCAGAATTTCTCTTAGTGATATACTTGTGTCATCATCCTGAGCCAGATGTTTTCATACATTAATCATATTATATATATATATATATATATATATATATATATATATATATATATATATATATATTGGTAAACGGAAAAGAAAATGCTGACAAATTGTTCCCAGTGAAAAATAGTTTAATTAGGAATAAGTGAAAATGTGTAATATTATTGGTTAGTATTCAGTTTTGGTTTTAAGTCTTACCGGTTGCGCATTTCTAATGCTTTTCAAAAATAATTTTGAGATAGAGCGCCCGTGATGTTTGCTCTAAGCTGATTAGTTTTGGAAATTATAACTGTTTTATGTGAAAAAAGTGGCTCCAGATGTATTAAATTAAGTTTCGCGCCAGTTCGTGTTGCAAAAACTATTGTGGTCAAAACAATTTTGATTGGTCGGTAGAGGTCATGTGAATGTTAAAAATTGATTTTGCGTCAAATGTAGGTTTGTGTCGGCTTTTCAATAACAAACCATTCAGGCAGAAATCTGGGACCGCTATGGAAACGAAAATAAGCCCCCACTTATGCCAACCTAGTCATGGGATACCTGGAAATCACCCTCTACACTAAAGTCCTAAACAAATTTGGAAACACTCCCCACTTACACATAGAAAGGAACTGGAAGCGATATCTAGATTACTGCTTCATCCTTTGGCACGACAAAATTGAGAAACTTAAATCATTTTACATCTTTATAAATGGGCTCAACACGAATATTAACTTCACGATGGAATACAGCCATCAACAACTCCCCTTCCTCGACATCCTCATTAAGATCCATAACAAACAAATAGAAACAGACATATACTACAAGCCCGCAGACTCCAAGAAATATCTTCCTTTCAACTCTTGCCACCCTAGACACGTTACAATCAATATTCCCTACAACTTAGCCAAGTGAATATGTAATATAGTCTCCAATAAAAACACCAGCTTCTTACGGCTACAAGAACTAAAGGACACACTTATAGGCAGGGGCTAGCCTGCATCACTAATTGACAATGGAATCCAACGTGCCCTAAAACTCAGTACCCAGGACCTTAGACACATTAAAGTAAATCAACCAAAACTAAAAGCTCTTCCATACATCTCCACACACAACACCCTCAACAATGAGGCCGTTGACACCATCCTCCAGAACATCCCTGCGTTGAAAAAGGACCATAGAATGAACCAAATCCTACGAACACACGATATCATAAAGAGCAAAAGACAATCTAAGTGAATGAAAAAGATTCTAACACATGCCAAAGTACTGCCCACCACAACAACGAAACCCACAGTAAAAAAAATGCGATAGACCCAACTGTGGCATATGCATCAACCTAATAGAGGGTTCGGAATTCTATTTCAAAGAAGGAAAACGTTTTATAGTAAAACACAATTTCACATGCGCATCAGAAAATCTAATATATGTATTAACTTGCTCAGGTTGTCGAGAACAATACATAGGCCAGACTAAAAACAGCCTCCGCCAAAGCATGACTGTCCATAGATCCCTAATTAAAATACAGGAATACAGGAAAATACCACTGAGTGAACACATTGATACCCGTGCCGCCCCAAATCATCCCAACTTCAGAATCTGTCCCCTCTTCTAATTTAAAGATAATGCCACCCACACCCAGCGCATCAGCAAGGAATCTCACTTTATTAACAAATACGGACCCCGTCTAAACACTTCTCCCTAAGACGAACCCACAACATACACACGTCAACATACATACCTACATCAGCATACATCTCTATCCACATATAAACACAATGACATACGTAAACACACATGTTCTATGGTGCAACACAAATATACACAAATTTGCATACCTTTTGATGTCTATAGATATAAACATGCCGACACACACACATACATAAACGCACACATGCATTGCACACTGATGGTCACATACATATTTGTATACAAGTATTCCAATACGGCAAGGCTCAATGTATTCCCCTTGCAGAAGTACAATCTGGACACTCTCACACACACCTTGGTATTGTGCCAATACTATATATCATTTCACACCTTTTATTATTAAGGTTTTTGATGTTCTATTGAGAGAATCGTTTTTACTGAAAATGTCGAAAAATGTGCATCATTTATACCAGTATCACACAAATACTGGTCCACCCACACACACACATACACATATATACACACACACACATATATATACACACACACATACACACGCGTACATTAACATACAAAGAGACATATACACACACACACACACTTCTCCGTATAAGACAAGAGCTGAAAAAATATTTGTTAACATGTTAAAATATCCCCCACACACGTACAGACACATTCCTACTACCATCCCTCTACCACGAATTACTCTGCCACACACACACACACACACACACACACACACACACACACACACACACACTTGTCTTAATAGGCATTTGAACTGTCAACAGGCTGCGGTTCGCACATACATCCCTGCTGACAATTATCACAACAACGAACATCTTTACTACTAGTACTACTACTACACACACACATATTTTTTTTGAAAGACTTATTTTTCAATGACTTCTCAATCAGCCGACACAAACATACATTTTGCGCAAAATCAATTTTTAACATCCACATGGCCTCTACCGCCCAATCAAAATTGTTTTGACCACAATAATTTTTGCAAAACGAATTGGCGCGTAACTTATTTTAATACATCTGGAGCCACTTTTGTCACATAAAACAGGTAGAATTTCAAAAAACTAATCAGATTAGAGTAAACATCACGGGCGATCTATCTCAAAATTATTTTTGAAAAGCATTAGAAATTCGCAACCCTTAAAATTTAAAACCAAAACTTAATACTAACCAATACTATTACTAATTTTTACTTATTCCTAATTAAACTATTTTTCACTGGGAACAATTTGTCAGCATTTTCTTTTCCGTTTACCAATATACCATAACTCGTGTGTTACACCTCTATTCTTTTAAATATATAAATATAAATATATATATATATATATATATATATATATTAAAATAACAGATTAAAGTTTAAGCAAATAATCGCTGCTTTCACGATTAACGAGATCTTCTGAAACTAAAAAATCAATCTTTGTACGCAGAAGTAACTATTTCAAAAAACGTTGCAACCGATGGAGGACAAGAAGACGATACTTTGGTTCGTGGAAATGTTCCCTGGCAAAGAACGAAAAAAACGAAGATAATACGTCATTATTTGGACCGGTGAAACAAATAGGCGCAAAGACAAAACAACGTTGATGGTATAAATGAAGTGATAGACAAATATTCTTTGAGGGGGTCCATGGAGACGTTCCCTGGCAATGAACGAGAAAAACAAAGATAATACGTCAAAACCACGTAAAAGGTATAACTGAAGTCGTAGACTAAAATTCTATCTAGGAAACCGAATGATTCTCAGCTTCAAAGTTAAGAATAAAGTAAATAAAATACTTAGGTAATCCACATTAAATATATACATACACGCACCCATGTACGTACATACACAAGTATACGCGAAAACACTCGCCATGGGTATACAAATAGAAGCATGTACATAAAAAAAGCCGCACGCCCATACAGAACCCACTCAACGCTTGTACCCGCACACATACGGACGAATACACCAAATACACATAAGACTATATATAAAATAAATACATATATATATATGTGTCTGTGTGCGAGTGTATACATATAATTAAATACATGTATATAAATAAATAAATACTTATATAACGCGCGCACACACATACCCACATGTAAAAACACGTATGTTCGCAGATGTACGTCAAACAAAACACAAAGTACACAAATACACACACCCTACATATGTACGAACCCGCATACTCACACAGACGCAAAAATCACGTATACACAGAACCAAATGCACATGTAGCAGAATATATAATATCATATATACGGCTATAACATATACAAGCAAATATACGAACGAGAAAGTATACGTACCTTCACAAAACATACAGGTAATATATACTTACCTATACAAATAAGTAATGTTATAAACATAACATATACTTAGCTACCACATCAAGACGTAACATATCCGCGTATAGTTCGTACTATCCGTTAGGGTATAATGTGGAGCTGTAATATGAGAAAGATTTGTGCAATCTATGTTTACAAGCCGAAATTGCCTCAGATTTTTTGTTTAAGATGTGGTCTTTGGCGTAGGGTATTTCCAGGGCCTCAGCGGCGTAGAGGTCACTTGTTCTTTTATTTCCGTTATACGATCTAGCCTTAGCTAGGATCTCCCAGTGCAACTTATCTTTTGTGTGGTTGTCTTTTAGACTCCAGCTATTAGCTGAAAGTGACATCATATTCCTTCTTAAAGGGTTAAGAAAAGAACGGGTATGCATGTAAAGACACTGCTTGATTTTATTGCCGGTTAACCCTATGTAGGCCCTACAGGACGTGAGTGTTTCAACCTTACATTTGTAGACAATGTTACTAGAGAAGCATTTCCCGGATAGGGGGCAGTCAACACGATTCCTGCAATTACAGTTAGTACTACTTACAGGGTTGCCCGTTTTCCTACGACTAGGTAATTTAGGTAATTTTGAAGCTGTGATGTTATGTGCAAGGTTAAGAGTCGTAGTGTAAGATATTTTAATGGTATTCCTATTAAAAAGTGTACTATATTTATGTGGTTGGGGGAAATGCTTCATAATAAGGGAGAGAAAGATCTTAGCTAATGGTGGGTTATCCCATGTAATACATCGGGATCTATTTTTCCTAGGTCTATTCTCGTACTCTGTATATGCTACCTTAATGACAAATCCACTCCGAGCAAGTGCTTCATTGTAATATGTGGAATGGTCGTTGAAAAAATATTCGGTCTATGTTTCTTATATATTTGATATACAATTATCCTTATCGAGCCCTCATTGAATTTTCGTTTTCAAATGTTATTATTACTATATATATATATATTTGGGTCCCAAAACACATATATTTCCGTGACTTTGTTTAATCGGTGTATGTGTAAATATTTAAATTTAATAATCTCCCTTAAGATTGAGATACAATTTGGGCGATATTGGGCTGCGCTTTCTAGCAACCAACCCACTCGCCGTAAGCAATCAATCACACTCTTTCTGACTTGACCACTGCCACGTCACAGATCTCAGCCATTTTGAATTCGTGTTTGGCGGGGGCCACTTCAGAAAATAATTTGTCCTAGCGAGTTTGTCACCTGAAGAGCTCTAAACTTGAGATTTATCATTAATAGGATATCTCAAAATGAGAGCGAAACCCATGAGTCGGGATTTAGTGATTTAATCCTGGTATGTATATACGCATTTCTAACTTTAATTGTATACCTAATTGTGTATGGTCGACCGTATATTTAATTAATTTCCACGTGCTCTTGAAATGTTAGGTAAATATTCTATACGCTGTCGTTTATTTATTTACTGTTTCTTCGTAGGTGCCTTTTAATCTTAAAGCCTGGTCTAATTGATTTTGTGTGTGGTTAATTATGCTAATTGGGAGAAGAAATGATGTATATATATTATTAAATAATTCTCTGGACATGCTTTACTTTATAGTATTTCGCTCTGATTATTTAATTCATTAATTCTTCATTGAGCCACATCGTGAATGGGTGCCAAAACACACACACACACACACATATATATATATATATATATATAATATATATATATATATATATATATATATATATATATATATATATATATATATATATATATATATATATATATATATATATATATATATATATAATATATATATATATATATATATATAATATATATATATATATAATATATATATATATATATATATATATTAATGTGTGTATAGTGTATTTGGCAATATACTGTATGTTTCATTAAGCACATTTAAAAAGCCATTCACTATGAGTTTTAAAGTAGTAACTATGTCATACTTATTCTCTGCAAAAAACAACAGAGAGTGGGCGAAAGACAGTCTGTTTTTCGCTTGTGAACGTTTAACAAGACCACACACTCAGTTGCCTTTGTTGAGAATTATCGAGGCTGGCTTCTGATATATACTATAATATATATACATTAATGTATACATCCCTATTTCAGAGAACCAATACTTATATATATATATGAATGTATATATAGTATGTTTGGCAATTTACCGTATGTTTAATTAAAAACATTTAGAATACCATACGATATCTGTTTTAAAGTAATAATTATGTCAATAATTTCATTCCGGCGAAAGAATGAGAGAGGCTGATAGTGTGTTTCACGCTGGTTGGCGTTCATCAGAGCCACTATTCCTCTCTCTCTCTCTCACTATATATATATATATATATATATATATATATATATATATATATATATATATTAGAAAGTGATGTTTTTTTTACAAAATGAAAAATAACCGAGGTGTTCTACACGAGTGAAAGTATAAAGAAAAAAAGATGAAATCGAAAATGCGACTGGAGTCTTATTTTTTTTAAAATATATATATTTATTTAGTTCCTTTACCGGTTTCGCTGTTCTTCTGATTTTCAAAATTAGAGTTGAGATGGAGGTTCTGTGGTTTTTCCTCACATCTGGTTGGTCTTAGAATGTTACTTGTTTTATATGGAAAAAAGTGGTATGACACGCCAGGTTTTTAGAGAAGTAATTTGAGTGGTTGGCCAATAAGTATAATAAATTTCGCGCCAATTCGCGTTACAAAGTTCTTCAAACAAGGTTGATGCAGTCACGTGAATAAGCACATCAGCTTTCGCGCAAGTTTGTTTGAATTTCTTTTTACTTAAAAAAAAAGGGGTTCACGAAGGCTTTCTTTTTATAAATGTAATGTGATTGGTTATAAATGAAATTATGGCACTCACGTGAACAAGTTATTTAAATTACGCGCCCGTATTTGGGAATTTATTTTGTAGCCTTTTAGAGAATTTTATGACAAACAATAAATAATGGTCAAGAGAAATGGGATGGGAGAATTGTTCTGGTTCAGTGAATATGGCTGGTTCGCTGGGGTATCTGTATTCAAACTTTCTATTAAAATAAAGAAAGTAGAAATATGTATCTTTATTTGTATGCTTGTGTGTGTAGGAAGATGATTTTATTAGTAGAAATGGGGGAGGGAGGTGTGTGTGTCTGTGTATATGGGTGTTATGTGTGTGTATGTGTCTTTTGGATGGTTAGCATGTTATGGTGTTGACACAATGTATATTAAACCATATTTAATGCTCGTCTATATTTTTGAATAAACATATTTTCCTTATTTATTCGTATTTGTTCTGTTAAATTGTCAGCGCAAAGGTAAGTTGGGAAGATTTGGAATTTGGGTGTCTTATTACTTGCGCATATGTTTAGATGTGCGCTTAGTGGTATTTGTCTCGTTGTTGTATCTCGTAATTGTTGGCGATGAACTGTCATTCTGTTTCTGAGTGTGAGTTTAGTTTGTCTTATATAATCTTCTTTGCATCCTTTATATTTAATGGCATAATTCAGAATATTTGATGAGCAAGTGAAGTGATTTTTTACAGCAAAATTTTGTCCTGATTTAAATGTATACGTGTTGCCTTCAATGAGGTGAGTGCAGGTTCCACAATTAGAGCGACCACATAGTTTGACAGTTGGTTGTGGGTTTGTGGTAGGTAATTTGGCATTGGTGAGTAATGTTTTCAGTGATTTCAGTTGTCTTTTGCATTTGCTTATTTTGTGTGTTTCAAGGGCTTTTTTTCATTCTTGGGTCTTATTTCAATAGTGGGACGTTCTTGTGAATAGTGTTGTAAGCTTCCGCATTTCTTGTGTTGAGTGTTGAGGTATATGATAGAATATTGGACGTACCTTGAATTTGTTTCTGCTTTCATAATTAATCAATGCCTATTGCTTTAGCCCTTTCTCTTCCATTATTTATTAGTAATGGTGGGTACTGTCTTTCGAGTAGAATTTACTTTAATTCATACAGTCTTTTATTTCGCGTTTCATAAGTGGAGACAATTGTGCAAATTCTTCTTGCTAGGTTAAAAGGAATGTTCGTCTTTGTATGTGTATATATATATATATATATATATATATATATATATATATATATATATATATATATATATATATATATATATATATATATAGAGAGAGAGAGAGAGAGAGAGAGAGAGAGAGAGAGAGAGAGAGAGATAGAGAGAGAGATAGAGAGAGAGTTCTTAAGAAGAGGTTTCAACTTACTTGAAACTGCGAGTCTCAAATGTAGAAATAATGCAATAACTGCCTATCATTGTATATAACAATTGAGAAAATTATGTAAAATTACATTAAAGAAATAAATAGCCTCTGTCAACGTTTTCGTCTCGTAAAGTAATTTATCTAATTTCGTTAACTATTATCTCTTGTCTCTATTATATCTCTATGTTTGGGAGACTCACAGCTTCACATTTCAAACAATCGCATCCCTTTCATTACTATGTTGTTTCTTGTTCGCCTACTTTTTTCTGAGAGGTTCAAAGGTGCAGAGTCTTGAAACAATAATTGCAGCGGTTCCCGTCTGAAACAACCGTCACCTATTGATTCGGCTGGATCACCAAGCTAGAGTAGATGAGCCCCTGGATGTTATCCAACCATCTTGCTTTGTGTCTACTCTTGGGTCTACTGCCAGTTTGTTTTAGAGACATTCTATCGAAATTCCCATTGTAACAGTTTTATGACCTCTTAATTTGAATAAGTAGCGGCTCTGCCTGGAGAAACTTTCTGATCCCCAATCTATGCATTATTGAGTAAGGTTACTCCAAAGACGATTCAGTCACTTGCAATCGGGATCGCATTCTTTTAGTCCTTACTCAAGATTCATTACCATAGGTAAGGGTAAGCAGGATTACCGAATTGAAGATAGAGGGTTTGGCATTTACACCTCTCTCCCTGCTTTTGATTACCGAATACTGAAGTTTGTGCATTACTGCACCCAACTCCTGCAATACTTGCACTTAATTCAGCCACATGCCTTCCATCACACGTGAACACGACCACGAGATACTTAAACCAATCCACCTGCTTCAGTGAAACTCCATTTAACTGAGTGAGCACTGTAAGCGATTGCCTTTACAGTTATCTTCGACATTTGGGAGCCTCAAATGTTCATATTTTGAACGCAAGCAGTGCTTTGATATCTCCTATTTTAAAATGATAATGGGATGTTTGACATTCATGTTTCCCCACCGATATTAGTTATGTAGGAGTGACGGAATCTGATTGCTTTAATAATCGATTAGCTGACTCAGTAATAGATTATCTCTTATTCTTCACTTCTTGTCATATGTGTTTGACATATTGAATCTGATTTAACAAAGAACGTTGCTGCTGTAAAGCTGTAAATATTGTCATCGTGTGGTTAGTTAATAGTTATTAAGACGGTCATTGTCATAGCAGATGAGACCTGAAGCACGTCCACCTGCCGTCATACCAGATTCGATCGTCTTGCTCATGGCATCTGGCTCAGCTCTCGCTTGATGTTGCGAGAGAAGGGCTTTTATTAAACAGATATTCTAAACACATGTCCTTAATACCAGTGCTGTGATATATCGATGATAAGATGGCAGCACTATCTGGGGCGAATGTCTCCTATGCTGAGAATTGATTTATTATTATAGAGCTTCCAATCTTTAAGAGAAAGAACTTGATGTGGGGCGAATGACAGACTGTAAAATGGCGCACTTCAACAAAACATTCGATAAAAGATGAAAATGAGTTAATCAATAAATTCAATCATAATCGGATGCTTAATCGTTGTATCAAATCTGAAACTAGCTGCATACAGGTCTTGCTAATACAACAACTATTGATAATCTAGTTGCTGTTTTATAGAAAAATACAAATAAAATAATTTACTGAATTATTTCCTTGAAAATCTTGTTCTAAATGAGGTCATCCCACATAGTTAATTAATATGTCGTTTATATCTATGAATTATATAATATATGTAAATACAACGATAGATATGAATGAAAGATAACATTAATTATGTTAAGATATTTGATTATTTTAAATTGAATCGAGAAAAGTTTTATGGGCTTATTTGAGTCTAAGGCTTAACATTTACAGCAGCGATTTTATTCGTGGCATTTAGATAAATAATGAATACTGTTTAAATAGACGTGGTCTTCACATACCATAACTAGTGAGAGGAGGTGAAGTGACATGACCTAGTACAAGATTGAGCCTGCAAATAATTTTAAAATTCCTAAAATTGAGTATGTTTATACTTTGAGATCGTTACGGTGTTCTCATGTTTTGTAGGAATCTCACATCTACATATAGTAATACTTGTGTGGGTGTATACAATCACATTCCCACAACTTGCTCAGCCATCGTTGGGGTGGAATTCTAGATGTGCAACAGGTGTAGCCAGTCTTTGGGTCGCTACTCTAGACGCTTACGTAGTCAGCCATAGCAACTGGTCTCTATTCTTCATCAGACGTAGACGGGTCTCGGCGCTATGCCGTGTCGTGTCTTTGATGTTGTCGGATCAGGATTTATCTGTTTCTTCTTCACCCTCCTTCGGCCGTGCCTTGAAGGATGGTTTAGACATTGAGTTGTGGTGGTCTCCATGACCATACCTGGGAAGCTTCATTTTTCACCATTGCAAGGAGTGGTTACTATCTGTCAACATATTTGTTAACTTGCTGTCGCACAAATCTGTTTGTTTTGTGTTCCCTATACGAGAAGTGTAGCAGCCTTCTGAACAACTGTAAGAGTCCAACACTCACACCCGTACAAAATGATCGAAGTCACAAATGACGAGTGGGATTTATTTTTCGATGCTTTAAAATATGATATTCAGCTTTACTATAGCAGAAGGCCAGATCGAGTTTTATCGGTGACTCCTTTTGCAATCTGCTGTCTTTGGTCAGATTAGATCCAAGGTATTTGAAAGTATCCATTTATTCGAGTCACTCCGCCCAGCATGATGTTGGCTGCTGTATTCTTATTGTGACAATTAACTAGAACATTTCTATATTCTCTGCTGATCTCCATTCCATATGCTTTTGTTACTTTTCCGGTCTGGTAGTGAACTCCAGGAGTTATGCTTCACTGATGTTTAACAGGAAATGTATTAATGTTCTGTGTTCTATTGTTTGTGTTTCTGTTTAATACATGCGCTAGGTTTTAGGTTTTAGTACAATTCCAATAATTATTACCGTTTTCTCTCATTCCTGCTAGCGTTTCGCTGCTTTTAAAATATTGTATGTATAGTTTTACATTCTAGCTAATATGAAGGCAAGACAACTCCCCAATCGATTTTCTAGAAATTTCTATTAGATTATGAAATAAATGATCTACAACTGTGTACACGAATTATTACAAATATGCCACAAAAGAACCAATAATAAAAATAATAAAAAATTTCAATTGAAATTACAAACAAAAAGAAAAAAATTAAATGAAGTAGATCTTTGTGAAAGCAAATTGCGGAAATTTGATTAATCTTTGACTATCAGAGAGAACAATGGAATACAATTCTAATAAGTTGAAAATTAAGTTATATTGTTTCAAATCTAAGGCAACGATCGTTTCAAATAGAAAATTTGCCCTGAGTAACATTTCGGCAATTTATGTAGTTTATAGAAAAATTACCGAAAGAATAAATTTTATATATTTTTATTCAACAGATATGAAATTAAGATAGGATATGATGGAATGAGTGTTAAAGGAATTGCACATATACATATAATCAAACAAACTGACACACACACCCATACATATACACAAAACACACACACACGCACGCACGTACACACACACACACACACACACACACACACACACACACACACACACACACACACACACACACACACACACACATATATATATATATATATATATATTCAGAATAATAATAAATGAAGACACACATGATCATTTAATATTGTTCTGAACAATAATAACTCCAGAAAACTTTCCTGTAGAGCACTTTTAATCTATTGTAAATCTATATTCATTGAGTAATTAATGAATCATATTAATATTTGGTCATATATATACATATATATATATATATATATATATATATATATATATATATATATATATAGAAGTGGTTACACAACAGTTAGTTCACCATACCGAGAACAATTGTTTCACCTTCGCGGATCTTCAGGTCGGGATGAAGATCCGCGAAGGTGAAACAATTGTTCTCGGTATGGTGAACTAACTGTTGTGCAACCACTGCTACCTAACTCGTCCATTGGACTGAGTGCTCTACCACTACGGATATTACCTTCCAGTGTTCCACCACTATATCTATACATATATATATATATATATATATATATATATATAGTAATAATAATAAATGTGAAGACTAAAATCCAAAGAGGGCTCGATAAATATATATCAAATATATAAGAACCGTAGAGCAAATATATACATATATATATATATATATATATTGTTATACATGGGGAGGGTCATATTGTTGTAATAATATTCCCAGTAATAATAATAGAACACACTCACTGGCTGGTTGGTTTTCACTTCTGAATCTTTTTATATCTCCACATTTTATTAATTTGGTCCTCAATGTTTACCATTGAGTGGCCAACGGTCAACAAATACAGATATAATATAGATATGAACACATATATATAGTCTAACAAAGTTCATTCGTTGCACATCTGCAACATCATCAGTGGTAATATTATGTTGCTCCTGTTTTATTGTCAATCTTCGCCATTTTTATTTTGTCTATTTATTTATTAATTTATTTATGTTTGTCTTCTTCAGTCCGACTCTCTACAGATACTACCAATTCCCCGCCGTAACAAATAATTGTTTCTACTTTTGGCACAAGGCCAGCAATCAATTAACCAGTACATTACCGGTACTTTATTTTATCGACTCCGTAAGGATGAAAGGCAAAGTGAACCGCGGCAGGATTTGAACTCAGACCGTAAAGGGACGTAACTATGCTGGAAAGTATGGCGTCCGACTCTCTACCGATACTGCCAATCCACCGAAACAAATAATAGCGAGCATTTTGTCAGTATTGTGATGTCAATCCACTTCCCTTCTATAGTTTGATAGGACATAGCAGGGCCATAATCTGAATATTAAACAGAATATGAATACGGATGCATTAGAACGATAAAAATAACATGATTGAAGAAAATAAGCAATGTCTAAAATTAATTTCCTTTAAATTAATTTAGAGATTGATAGACATGACTCATGTTTGTTTTCTGGTGATCCAAGGCGGACTGAAGGGTACAAGGAAGGAATCTTCAAACCAGAAGCTGGGTCCAAATACTTGCCTCAGATTATACTTTGTTAAAAACAACCAAAGATAACCGATTAATTATTTTAACTAAATAGGTGAGAGTGTGATTTGAACCCAGACTACAAAGGAGCGATAACAAACAAGGAAAGACATCTTGTGAGCCACATTAAGACTACAACCAATGGGTCTCGCCAGACAAGTTATCTTCTCTAATAACATTGTCAAGATGTTAGATGCCAATATTTTACACATCAAATATTACCGGAGGGAAGGAAAGAAAATGCTAGAAAGAAAAAGGAAAGAAGAGAGAAATGCATACTTACATACATGTATGTATATATACATACATGCATGTATGCGTATATATATATACATGCATGTATGCATATATATACATACATGCATGTATGCCTATATATATATATGTATATATATATATATACATATATATATACATATATATATATATATATATACCCACCCACCCATACACATATATATATATATATATGTATATATATATATATATATATATGTGTATATATATATATATATATATATATATATATGTATATATATATATATATATATATATGTATATATATATATATATATATATATGTATATGTAGATAAATCTACCAAGAGTTTACGGTAGTGTCCAATCCGTATGAAGAACTCAATGTAATCCGGATATCATGGAAAGAAGAGATGCAATGAAAAATCACTTTCGGTGAAAGATAAACGGAATGCAGAGTCAAGATAAAATATAAAAAAAAAATACAGAGTCAAGATAAAATATTAAAAAAATAATAAAAAATAAAAAAAATATTTCTGAAGACGGCATATATATGTGTTGGTATGTATATTTAATTTTGATAGTTTGTATAATTTTGTATAATTTTGTACATAGATCTGTTGAATATGCATGCCAATTCTAACACATATATATCCTAGAGACGATCGTTAAATAATGAACTTTTTTTGTTTAATATAAGGAACTCTTTCATTGTTTTATTCATTATTTTTTTAATATCTTATTTTTTTTATATTTTATATATGTATATATATATATATATATATATATATATATATATATATATATAGAGAGAGAGAGAGAGAGAGAGAGAGCGAGAGAGAGAGAGAGAGAGAGAGAGAGTGAGCGAGAGAAAGAGAAAGAGAGAGAGGGAGGGTTACATAGATAGATAGATAAAGAGATATATTGTTAAAAGTATAGATATATATAAAAGCAGGTTTGTTTCAGTATACTTTGTAGCAGTTGTGATTTTCCTTTCAAATCTTTATGAATTGCGATACAAAATGTAAGAGTGAATCAGAAATAAGTTCTTTCTTACATCTACATATAATAAATTCACCCAAGTAAAACGGGAAATAAAACGTAAATACAACAATTCAGCCATTATAACTACTATTTTACGCGCCATGAATTAGGCAGTATATCGGATTTTTATTGAATTTTGAGATATGAGCAAAGCTTCTTTTCCTTTTAACCAAAAACGTAGGCCTTTATATTGAAAGGAGGTTGTCTCTTTTATTCTCACCTCGCATATAGAAATCTTTCTCCTATTCTCTTCTCTGTACAATTGCATCTGTGCCAAATATAGTTTTAATCCTACTTACTCTTTATAATCTTTCATTTTAATAGATATTTCTGACCGGAAAGGTCACTACAGTTCATCTGGAGTATCGTTTTCTTTTCTATATACAACTCTTCTATTCCGCTTTCGACAAATACAGATTTATCAAAGACATCTCCAAGGCAACAGAAATCACTGAGATTCTGATTAATTTGCCACAATGATTCAGGAAGATATTTGGATTTGATGTAGAAGATAGAGAGCAACAACTATGGAAGATTTTATAGTATTTAGCTTGGAAACAAAAGTTTCAGATTTGAAATAATTCTCGGATCAACTTTCAGTTTTCATTCAACTCGAGGCCAATATAACGAACATGTAACAATCTTATCTTCATTTTCCTACGTATCCTGACCTTTAAAATATCAAAACAAATTATTATTATAATCATTATTATTATTGTACTTATTGTTATTACTATAATTGCAGAGTTTCGTTGGGGTTGTTGAATTAAAGTACCAGTAATTTATTGACTTCCCCTCCCCTTCAAATTGCTGTCTTTGAGCCCAACAATTAATATTATTATTATCATTGTTAGAGAGTCGAACAACATACTTTGCACAATGGAATTATGGCCTTTTACTTTCTGAGTTCAACTCCCGCCAAGTTTTGCTTTGCATTTCATGATTATGGGGTCGATAAAATAAAGTACCATTAACGCAGTAGGGTTGTTTAATTGATATTCCGCTATCCCAAATTAGTGTCCTTGAGCGTATAGTAAAATGTCTTTGTTATTCTTCTTGTTAATATGATTGATCGTTTCTACAGTAAAAATGATCATTTCCGATCTTCTAGTGCCTGTCGAGTCTCAACAAAGACCTTAGAGAGAAAATAAATTCATGCGTGCAGAGCAAAAAAATGTAAGGCCATTGTAGGGGAGTAAATTGTGATTCGAGGACTACTTGATTAAGATACCACCCAGTGCTAGTGGTATCTGGCTTAAAGCATCATTAAACACTGGAATTATATTGATGTTTCTTCGGTGGTATTCGTTATATTCGTGTAATTTCAAGTAAATATATTAACAAAAGGACATATATTTTACAATTACAGCCTAGATTTTCAGAATTCAACAGAAAAGATTCGTCTCTTTTCAGAGTTCTTTGATACCGGATTGACAGGGCGTAATACGTTCTATCTCAACATAGCCTATGGTGACTCTTAAGTAACCTGGCAGTCCAGCATTTATATTCCAAATTATAATATTCACTAAAATTGTTGTCATACAGTAGGGAATTATGAATACATCCAAAAAGAATAGATAAAAAATATAATTAAAGTATGTGTTCAAAAAGCTAACCCCATCCTTCAATACATATTATATTGTTTAAAAATCATTTGTGAACCTTGCAATGGAAATGCATGACTGCCTGAATAATCTTAAGACACACTGTATGGTGTTCGAGGAACAACGTTTTTAAAATCTGAGTTCTGGATTCCTATGTTATCGACTATATATACCTAAGGATGATGTTAGATTTGGTGAAATGACAGAATAAAAGTAGCTTCCTGTGACATTTATTACCGGTGTTTTTCATTCTCCGCTCAAACCTCATGATTACCAACGTTGGTGGGGCTTGACCGAGAGAGGGCAACAGGCCGGACGGTATGGCCGTCTTCTCGTTCACGGTGGAGCAAACCCCTCGTCTGGGATGCCACTTGCAGCGACACATTCTCCAGCCGCAAGCTGGTGCAGTCTGTGACTAACCCAGGTTCTGCTGTACGTCGGGCTGAGGAGGCCAAACTCTCCAAATACCGGTCGCTCTCCGAAAGGTTCGTGGACGTGCCCTTGCCAGTGGAGACTTCTAGTGTTTTGTGCCCTAGGGCTACCTCCCTGTTACCCACCATAGGCGCTGTGCTAGCCAGCCGCAGGTGTCAGCCTCGCGAGTTGGAATGGATCTTCTAGCGCATCCACCTTACCATCCTCCGGGGAAACGCCTTCTCCATCCTGTCCGCCGGGGCTGTGTGGAGGCCAGCACGTTGAACCCCATCTGCTCACCACATTGATTAATAGGCAAAGTTATACAAAGTTATAAACTATTGTAAATAAATAATTTTCATTCTTCCTGTGTTGATAAATGTAGCAGTAAAATAACGAGGCTGATTTAATGAACAGATTCAACTGTTTCGACGCCTCACTCAAGTAAGGTTGAATATCTCGAACGGATATTCTTAGTACGTCATGTCTAATATAAGTGGTGAGCTTGTAAACTCCAACAGTATATGTAGTACTGTGAGTGAGGTGCAGGGACTTAATACTTTCTTATCTGATTGACATGTGCCCAATGAAATTCAGAATTGTAATCAACAGACATAAAACAATTTGAAAAATATTAGTGTAAGATTAGTAGGCTTTCTAAGGAAATATTTGGAACAAGATCTTAGCATGCTTGTAAGACGAAATAGGTTTTCAAGATTGAAATACGATTATACGTAACGAAATATGTACATCTGTTTTCACCAGATGTTAATTCCATCAAGAATATTAAATTGTAATTACCGAAAAGGCTGTTTCTACAAAAAAAAAAAAAATATATATATATCACCACCTCGATCTCCACCACCCACGTCCACTTCTTAGACATCTCCGTCGCCTTCGACCCTTCCCACCACTCCCTCGTCACCTCCGCCTTCTTCAAACCCATCGACTCCCACTCCTACATCGACTTCACCTATTCCCACCCCACACACACTAAACACTCTATTCCCTACTCCCAACGCCTCAGGATCCGCCGCCTCTGTAGACGAGATGCTGACTTTGAGTCCCAGGCCCTTTCCCTAGTCAGCCATTTCATCCGCAGAGGTTACTCCCCCTCTCTCGTCCTAACCGCTCTCACCCGCGCCCGTGCTGTCCACCGCTCCACCACCCTCACCCCACGCCACCGCACAACAACCCACCGTCTCCCCTTCCCCATCACCTACCACCCCTCCACCTACCCCTCCACCGCACCATCCTCCGCCTCTTCCGACGCCTCCAGTCCGACCACTCCACCTCCCACATCATCCCAGCCCCACCACTCCCCTCCTTCAAACGCGCACGGAATCTCCGCACCCTCCTCGTCCACAGCTCCCTACCCCCCAACCCACGCTCTCTTCCGCCACCCCCGGTTCCTTTCCCTGTTCTAGGCCCCGCTGCAACACCTGTCCCCACATCACCAACACCACCACCTTCCAGGGTCCCAACGGCCACTCTCTAACTGTCCGGCATGCCTTCCGCTGCACCTCCTCCAACCAAGTCTACGGACTTCGCTGCACTCCGTGCAGCGCGACTTACGTCGGGTAGAGTAGACGTCGCCTGGCGGACAGAATTACTGAGCACCTCCGCGATATTCGTCTCGATGGTAGTTCCCCCATCGCCCGCCACTTTGGTGCCCCTGGACATTCCGCACACCATCTCACAGACTGTGGCCTACTCCAATGCCACGGAACACCTGCCACTCTCCTAAGGGTCGAACAACGAACCATCTTCACCCTACAGACCCACACTCCCCCGGGTCTGAACTCCCCACACTTATTCCTTTAGCCTTCCATCGCCGCCCTCCCCCCACACATATCCCCCACTAACACCACTAACACACCCCTCCTTTTCTCCGCCCACCCCACAACTAACAATACTAACACCTCCACACCACATCCGACTACCCTTCCCCAACTAACATACTAATATCCCTCCCTTCTTTTCCTCCACCCCTTCCTTATCACACGCACACACCCACCGGTACATATATACACGCGCTCACACTAAACAAACACCCTGCTACCACCACTAACCTTCACCCCCACATATCCACCCCACCACCCCGCAACTAACATCACAAACACCCCCTGACCCCAAGCACACGAACACTCACACCCACTTACACCACTCACTCTACACGCAACTAACATCACTAACACCCCCAACCCTACGCACACGAACACACACACCCTCTTACACCACCCACTCTACACACCCTACCACCACTGACCCCCACTCACACTCAACCCTTTCACCACCTCCAGTATACTAACACCCACTAACACCCCCTTCACCACACACACACTCATCCAAACACGCACACACACACCAGTACACTACACTCCCTCCATCGGGCCCCACATCCTTCTCTCCCCGCTCCACCCACACCCTTTCTCAAACACACATACTTCCCGCTAACACCTCTACTAATACACACACACCCTCTCCTCACTCCAACTTTCACACCTACCCATCCTCTCCCCTGTCCACAGCACCTCCGCACACACTGACACACCGACTTTCTTCACTTACCATTCCACCCTACTGCTGCTATATCTCTCTGACCACCTCCCCGCACACACAGACACACAACCCTCCTCCTGCCTTGACCCTCTGACCACTTCCTGTAGCGCGCGCACCCCACATCTCCCCTTTCCGACCAATTTCTTCACGGATTACACATATGTGAACCTTGATCCCGAGAATCTACCGCATCCCAAGGATTTTACTCAGCATTCCACCACATCCTTTTACGGAATTACCTTTAGGACTCTCCCCCGGACATACACCCAAAAACATATTTTTCCCACACGCCACCTACATCCACAACACGCATAAACACCACACACACACATGCGTACCACCACATATTTACACATTCAGCCTCCGAAATCCTCTCCCCTTACCCCTCTATCCACACACTCACACACATTCCGACCTACACCCCACCCACACACACCTCTTCCTGAACATGCAACCCTGTTCTTCCCCCAACCCTTGCCTTCACATACACACACACACGTACATCTACACACACACACCACGTTCAGCCCTCCCCGCTCGGACACCCCGTCTCCCTCTCCCATTCAACCCGCCACCACCCCTACACGCCCCACACTCTCCCACCACCTGTTTTACTCCATTTTAATTTTATTTTGATCATGCCTTTATTTTTAATTTCATTTGCACCGTTTCCTCTCACTCCCCCTCCCTGTTTGCTATATGTCTCTCCAACACTCCCATACACACCCTTGGAACTCTCTTCCCACACACTGTTCACCTGAAGAAGGGCTTATGCCCGAAACGTCGTTCCCCACCACCACCCCACTCTCAAGAGCGTGAAACTAATAAACCTTTGTTCGTACTGCCTCTATGTTTTGTTCCCGTTCAATTTTTCACTATATATATATATATATATATATATATATATATATATGTGTGTGTGTATATATATATATATACAGAGGTATCCATAGTAAGTTGTGGGGTCTATTCTGCATGAAGAACTCGATGTAATCCATAAGTTAAAAATGTTGTAGGTTAAGATAAATCTCGGAAAACAATAACACATTAAAAGGAAAGCAGAATCATGATATAAGTTAAAACAATGAAATAAAAAATCACGTCATTAGAGATATACTTCACTGCTTTACGATCCTTTCTAGATGTGATAATACATTGTAGCTACACTCCGATATTTATCTATGTAAGGTTAGTTACAAAATATCAGATAAAGAGAATATTTACTTATATCCCTATCACCAGCTGTTTTCAAAAGCAATAATAATTTTATTCAGTAATACTTTTATTCAGAATTAGTAGTATGTTAGTTTCATCTCATTATTTGGAGATATTTGAAGAACTAACGAGATCAATTTTTTTTTCATATGGTGTTAAGATGAAAAGTAATACACTTTAGTTGAGGTCATGACCCTTTGAAAGGAATGGTTGAATGGTTTTAATAGTAGAATTGGCATAAAAATCTATTAGGAGGAAAGGGATTGTCAAATTGATAGTTGAATGTATCTGGTATAGTAAAGTTTAAAAGAATGTCAAAATAAATGGTTATTGGTGTTGTATTGAGTGTTTAGGTGAATCCAAATTAAGGTTATGGCTAGGAAAAATAGTATATTAAAATAGGAAAATTATAATACGTTAATGAAATACAGTAATGTAACACAATATTGTACGGTGTGGTAAATTGCACTTAGTATAATGCAGCATAAATAATCAAACTCAGATAAATAAATGTTGGCATAGTTAAAACACACACATTTCATAGATTACAAAGTTCATATATCCACACTCTATATAGAGAGAGGTACAGTTATATTGATATCCCACCCAAAATATACATACGCACAAATAGATGCAAACCTTAATAGACATTTACACATATGCACATAATCATATAAACACATATCCATACATATCTCTAGCCACACATACACGCCTATACCCACATATATACATATATACATATACAAGCATATACATCCATATATATACGCACACACACACATATATATCTGTGTGTGTGTATGTACACTCCTCTTACATGTGTACACCCTAATATATAATCACTCATACACCTATACTCACATATACAAACACACAAACACACGTATATATATATATATATATATATATATATATATATATACAGACATACACACACACACATACCTATACATATATATATATATATACATACATATATACACATACATAAATATATATATATATATATATATATATATATATATATATATATACACACATAAATATATTTCCATATCATACATACATATATTTTTAATCACACAATTATGGGTGGTTGTGTACCTTGTTGCCTTTAGTCATTATCACATAAACCTAAGGAAGCTAAAACACTAAAAGGTAAAAAATGAGCATGAATGCATATAATTAGGGGAAAGGGGTACTGATAAATGGTACTCTATATATATAGAATTATAAGTGAGCTGCTATTTAGAATATTTAATTAGGTTTATATTATTTAATTAGGTTTATATTATTTAAATGTTCTTCGTATACGGTAATTACACATTATGATCAGTTCCTGCCTTTTATTTAATAAATCGTCCTTAGATTTACTAATTTCCAAGATCTCCCCTGAACATAATCTGCATTCCCTCCTGTTCCCAAGATATGAAGGTATTTGTAGAATGGTGTTCCACGATAACTTGAAATCTATTTTTTTCTGTTTATAATTATTAACCGCTTCAGCTAAATAGGTGTTGTTGAAACTACAAGAGTGTACGTACAATCTTTTCTTAAATGTGTTTGATGTAGATCCTATATATATTTTGTTGGCGTCTGTAGTAGACACAGTGCATTTATATATTACATTATTAATCCAACAGTTGCCATTTAAGGGGCAAATGCTTCATTTCTGCAATACAGCCATGCGTAAGTTGGTTGTTGGGGGTGCCTATACTATTCTCATTAATCCTTGAACTGTTCCTATTGTAATTAATGATAGCAGGAGAATTAAGGTTGCTTTGTGGGTGGTTTGGTGCTAGGGTTGCATTGTGATTTTGTGTTCTGTTGTTTTTGTGTTGGTGATTTGGGTGGTTGTGTTTTCTAGGTTGAAGGAATGTATTATTTGCCTTTTTAAAAGGTGCAGTCCTATTTAAATTATGTTGTGGTTGTGTAGTCATATTATTTTAAAGTTTACAAATGATGTAGTTGCTTATATTTAGCTGGAGATTGCTTGATGTAGATTATGAGAATTTAACAGTATATTTGTTAAATATTTGGTGGTATCTGTGGGTTGGTGGAAAATGTTTATGTAGAATGTCAAATAATTTTGGGGGGATTTGCCCAATAGTTTGCAGGTTGGAGAGTGCGTTGTACCATGTTATGTTTATTTTGCAGTTTCTATTTAAGTTCTTATTACCACTTATATTATTGTGTTGTGTTCCAGAAGAATTTCTATCGTTAGTATCCTTATTTGTGGAATTTGGTAAATTATCGTGGTTTTATTTGATGTTATTTTTGGGTAGATTATGAGATTTTGAGTGTTTGGTATTCATATGTGGGTTGATAACATTGGTCATAGATCGTGTAGTAATAGTTGTTTTGGTTTCTTGGTTGCTTGGTGTAGTAGGAATTACCACTTAAGTTATTTGTTTCAATGGTATTGTTTGGTGTTTGTAGTTTTTGCTAGGTTTTATGTTTTGGTCCATAATAGTGTTAGGGATATATGAGATGTTTTCTTTATATCCACTTCTAGTTACGGCCTCGTTGTAGAAGGGTTCATTATTATAAAATATATCTTCATTGGAAGATAATTAAGAAAGTCTAAGAGATATGTTATATACTAAGTTCTTGAGTATAGAGCCAGCGTGGTTAGATCGTGAATGTACATAATATAGATTCTGGTTAGGTTTGTGGTAAGTTGATAAGTATTCGTAGAGAGGACTTATGTAACGCCAAGGAAATTAACTACTTTTGAAGTGTTTTCAAAAGTGATGCTAAGGCTGTAATATTCCTTGAGGAATGTTCTAATTTGTTGTTTTTCTGTTTTCTATATATTGGAATTGCTAAGTTTGTTAGATAACAATAGTCAATCATCCCGATAAAGACCACCTGAATGTTATAGAGGAGAAAATAGTCCAACGAGGTCTGTAACGTAAGTCCATGGATCCCATCGTAATATCGAGACAGTGTTATATGCATTTCTTGTCCAGTATTTTTCTTGGAAGTTTAGTAAGGTTTTTCTAGCGTGTGGTATGATGTTGATTTCCTCAGTAGATAAAAACGATCTATTTCTGGCAAAGATCAGTGCTTTGTTTAAAAGAATTGGAGAAATCGAAGAATAGTAAGAATCGATCTCGAATTGAATGAATGAAGCTGAATTGTTATTCCCAATGCTAGTGAACCATTCAATAACTTAGGAAGTGTTATCCCGTAGTGAAAGTGTTACAAATTTTCTAATTTGCATAATGATACGATCAATAATCTTTTTGCTGATATCAGATTTTGATGGGCATATCAGTCTAATAGATGGGTTCGAGTTAAAGTCAGATTTAATGTCTCTCAGGTTGGACTCTACCCTTCAACAACTGAAAAATCCAAACAAGATCCATGTCCGTTCTGACAAAACTGGTAACTTGTACCATATAAATATCGATAAATATAACCAGTATATATATAAAAAACTTAGAACAAACTATAATAAAGCAAATACACTGCACTAACATCCTTGAACAACATATCATGTGATATAGTAAACAAGCTCCAGATTGAAGATAGGACTGAGCCTTACACGCCTAAAATGCACGCACTTCAACCTGAAAAGACCATAAGTCTGACTTTAACTTGAACCCATCTATTAGACTGATATACCCGTCAAAATCTGATATCGGTAATATCAGCAAAAAGATTATTGTCCGTATCATTACGCAAATTAGAAAATGTGTAACACTTCCAGTATGGGATAACACTTCCCAGGTTATCGAATGTTTCACTAGCATTGGGAATAAAAACTCACATACATTCATTCAATTCGACATCGATTCTTACTATTCTTCGATTTCTCCAATTCTTTTAAACAAAGCACTGATCTTTGCCAGAAATAGATCGTATTTATCTACTGAGGAAATCAACATCATAACGCACGCTAGAAAAACCTTACTAAACTTCCAAGAAGAATACTGGACAAGAAACACATATAACAACTTTTTCGATATTACGATGGGATCCATGGACTCAAGTTTCAGACCTCGTTTGGACTATTTCTCCTCTATAACATTTATGACTATTTACCCCACCTCAAAGGTGGCCTTTATCGGGATGATTGTTTATTGTTATATAACAATCTTAGCAATTCCAATATATAGAAAAACAAAAAAAATATTAGAACATTCCTCAAGGACTATTACAGCCTTAGCATCACTTTTGAAAACACTTCAAAAGTAGCTAATTTCCTTGACGTTCCCTTAGACCTCTCTACGAATACTTATCAACCTTACCACAAAACTAACCGGAATTTACATTATGTATATTCACGATCTAACCACGCTGGCTCTATACTCAAGAACTTAGTATATAACATATCTCTTACACTTTCTAAATTATCTTCATTGGAAGATATATTTTATAATAATGCACCCTTCTACAACGAGGCCTTATCTAGAAGTGGATATAAAGAAAACATGTCATATATCCCCAACACTACTATGGACTAAAACATAAAACCTAGCAAAAACTACAAACACCAACAAATACCATTGAAACAAATACCTAAAATGGTTATTCCTATTGCACCATGCAACCGAAAAACCACAACAACTATTACTACACGATCTATGAGCAATGTTATCAACCCACATATGAATACCAAGGAATCAAAATCTCATAATCTACCCCCAAATAACATCAAATATAACCACGATACTTTACCAAATTCCACAAATAAGGATACCAACGATAGAAATTCTTCTAGAACTCAACACAATAATATAAGTCGTAATAAGAACTTAAATAAAAATCGCAAAAGAAACATAACATGGTACAACGCATACTTCAGCCTGCATATTATTGGACAAATTCCCAAATAATTCTTTGAAATTCTACATAACCATTTTCCACCAAACCACAGATACCACCAAATATTTAACAAATATACTGTTAAATTCTCATACTCTACAACAAGCAATCTCCAGCAAAAAATAAGCAACTACAACATATATAAACTTTAAAATAATATGACTACACCACCACAACATAATTTAAATAGGACTGAACCTTTTAAAAAGGCAAATAATACAATCCTTCAACCTAGAAAACACAACCCGCCAAATCACCCACACAAAAACAACAGAACACAAAATCACAATCCAACCCTAGCAACAAACCACCCACAAAGGAACCTTAATTATCCTGCTATCATTAATTACAATAGGAATAGTTCAAGGATTAATGAGAATAGTATAGGCACCTCCAACAACCCTATTACGTATGGCTGTAATTGCAGAAATAGAAGCATTTGCCCCTTAAATGGCAACTGTTTGATTAATAATGTAATATATAAATGCACTGTGTTTACTACAGACTCCAACAAAACATATATAGGATCTACATCCAACACATTTAAGAAAAGATATTACGAACACGCTAGGAGTTTCAACAATACTAAACTAGCTAACACCACATCTTTAGCTGAAGCGGTTAATAATTATAAAAAGAAAGAAATAGATTTCAAGTTATCGTGGAACACCATTCTACAAATAACTCCATATATTGGGAACATGAGGGAATGCAGATAATGTTCAGGGGAGATCTTGGAAATTATTAAATCTAAGGACGAATTATTAAATAAAAGGCAGGAACTGATCATAGTTTGTAATTACCGTATACGAAGAACATTTAAATATTATAAACCTAATTAAATACTATAAACCTAATTAAATATTCTAAATAGCAACTCACTATAATTCTATATAGAGTAACATTTATTAGTACTCCTTTTCCCTAATTATATGCATTCATGCTTATTTTTTATCTTTTAATGTTTTAGCTTCCTTAGGTTTATGCGTTAATGACTAAAGGCAACAAGGTACACAACCACCCGTAATTGTGTGATTAAAAATATATGTATATATGATATGGAAATATATTTATGTGTGTATATATATATATATATATATATATATATTTATGTATGTGTATATATGTATGTATATATATATATATGTATAGGTATGTGTGTGTGTGTATGTCTGTATATATATATATATATATATATATATATATATATATATACGTGTGTTTGTGTGTTTGTATATGTGAGTATATGTGTATGAGTGATTATATATTAGGGTGTGCACATGTATGAGGAGTGTACATACACACACACAGATATATATGTGTGTGTGTGCGTATATATATGGATGTATATGCTTGTATATGTATATATGTATATATGTGGGTATAGGCGTGTATGTGTGGCTAGAGATATGTATGGATATGTGTTTATATGATTATGTGCATATGTGTAAATGTCTATTAAGGTTTGCATCTATTTGTGCGTATGTATATTTTGGGTTGGATATCAATATAACTGTACCTCTCTCTATATAGAGTGTGGATATATGAACTTTGTAATCTATGAAATGTATGTGTTTTAACTATGCCAACATTTATTTATCTGAGTTTGATTATTTATGCTGCATTATACTAAGTGCAATTTACCACACCGTACAATATTGTGTTACATTACTGTATTTCATTAAGGTATTATAATTTTCCTATTTTAATATACTATCTTTCCTAGCCATAACCTTAATTTATATTCACCTAAACACTCAATATAACACTAATAGCCATTTATTTTGACATTCTTTTAAACTGTACTACTTTATGCCAATTCTACTATTAACACCATTCAACCATTCTTTTCAAAGGGTCATGACCTCAACTAAAGTGTATTACTTTTCCTCTTAACACCATATGAAATAAAACAATTTGATTCGTTAGTTCTTCTACTACCTCAAATAAGGACATGATACTAACATACTACTAATTCTGAATTAAATTATTATTGAATAAAATGATTATTGCTTTTGAAAATAGCTGGGGATATGCATGTATGTAAATATTCTCTTCATCTGATATTTTGTAACCAATCTTACATAGATCAATAACGGAGTATAGCTACAATGTATTTTCAGCATCTAGAAACGATCATAAAGCAGTGAAATATATCTCTAGTGACTTGATTTTTTTTATTTCATTGTATTAACTTATATATATATATATATATATGGAAAAAACATTTTTCGGACTTATTTTGTTTAAATAAATATTTCCGTGCTTTTGTTTTACTTAATTGGTTTTCTATGTTATATCAATTGAATACATTTTGTATACTGTTATTGTCGAGTTTGAATTATTTGAAAAACTCCCAAGAAAGTTTTGAAAGTTTTCTTGGGGGAAATCGTGATTTATTAAGAGTTCATTTCAGGTTGTATTTTTTTGTAAATATTCCTTAGTGTTTTACCTACACATTGTTTTATCAACCACTCTTAGTTGTGTTTCATTTCAGGGAATACAAAGGAAGAATGTCTTCCACGTTGACCTCAAGCAAATCAAGAATTTTCGAAGCAACCAATGAAATACTTCTTACATTAAAATGAGAGCCTACTATATCATCCGATTACACTAAATCATAAAATCATACTCACATACACTACTACAGAAAAAAGAAAGAAATGTTGCATAAATGATTGATAAATTCCCGCCTATGAATTTTTATTCTTTTTGTTACATTTTTTATAGAAGAAATATTCAGGAATCAAAGCATATCCCTCTCGATGAGCTTAGAGTATCCTGTAACGACATACAAATCACTCATTTGCATCGATATTTATTTATTTTGTATATTTATTTTCTGCTTTCACTTATCTTCCTTTGCTTCGTTTCTTTCTATTGTCAGAAGAGATGATTGATAGAGATGCTAGTTTAGGAAGAATATTACACAAAATATAAATAAAGACATACTTCTCCGTTATAAGTGCAAAGTAAGTCAACAGCTGTCTTACTGACCAAAACTTACCATGTTTGATATATTCTATAATCTATGAAATTTAAGATCTTGCACAACTATAATATTTAATCTCAGAGGTATAAAGATATACATTTTCTAATATTCCACCAACCTCAATCTCTTACATCAAATATTTATTATGCATTTATAAATAACATGTCTGATATTAACACTCATGGACTATAATCAATGATATGTATTTCACAAGAATGTTAGCAAATACTTATCGAATGCAAATATTCATACATAATCACTGCAATACATTAACAGATATATATATATATATATATATATATATATATATATATATATATATATATATATATATATATATATACATATACATATATATATATATATATATATATATATATATATATATACATATACATATACATAAATATATATATATATATATATACATATACATATACATAAATATATATATATATATATACATATACATATACATATATATATATATATATATATATACATATATATATATATATATAAACGGATAAAATGAAACGAAATTTCATTTCCCACTCTTAGTACGGCTGTTACTTAAATATAAGTATGTACACGTACATACATATATGTATACAGACGTACAGTAGCATGTATATATATATACATACATGCACACACATATATATGTACGTATGGATTCACCGAACATTTATTATAATGCTCGGTGTGTTTGTAAACAAACATCCCGTATGTTTACAACACACCAAGCATTATAATAAATGTTCGGTGAATCCATACGTACATATATATATGTGTGCATGTATGTATATATATATATCCATATTACTGTAAGTCTGTATACATATATGTATGTACGTGTACATAC
>OZ024742.1:354935881-354983381 GCA_964016885.1 Eledone cirrhosa
CGATACGTTGGTTCGTGTAAAAGTTCTCTGGCAAAGAACGGAAACAAAACTGAGATAATACGTCATTATTTGGTGCGGTGAAAACAATTATACGCAAAGACAAAACCACGTTTTGTATATATATATATACACACACACACACACACACACACACACACACACACACACACACACACACATACATATATATATATATATATATATAATGAAAAATTGAACAGGGACAGAACAGAGAGGCAGTACGATAAATGTTTATTAAATTCACGCTCAGGAGAGTGGGGGGTAGGTGGGGGACGACGTTTCGGGCATAAGCCCTTCTTCAGGTGAGAGTTCAAAAGATGTGTAGGGGAGTGGTGGAGAGACATGTAGCGAAAGGAAACGGTGCGAATGAAAAATTAACAAATAAAGACAAAAATATAATAAATAATAAATAAAAATAAAGCATGATCAAAATACAAGGAATGAGAACATTTAAAAATAAAGGCATGATCAAAATAAACTGAAATTAAAAGGGGGGTAAACAGGTGGTGGAAGGGTGTGGGGTGAGTAGAGGTGGTGGCGGGTGGAGTGGGGAGAGGGAGACGGGGTGTCCGAGCGGGGAGGGCTGAAGGTGGTGTGTGTGGTTAGGTGTGCGTGTGTGTGTGCGTGTGTATGTGAAAGTGAGGGTTGGGGGAAGAACGGGGTTGTATGTTCAGGAAGGTATGTGTGGGGGCTGTTTTTGTGGGTCGGAGGATCTGTGCGTGTGTGGATAGGGGGGGTGGGGGGAGAGGAATCAGGGGGCTGAGGGTGTAAATATGTGGTGGGAAGCACGTGTGTGTGGTTTAAGCGTGTTGTGGGTGTGGGTGGCGTGTGGTTAAAAAAAATGTTTGGGGTGTGTGTGTGGGTGAGTTATATAGGTGATGGTGTAAGAGGATGGTTGAAAAGTGGTAAGTTACACGGATGTATGGTGATTTTGGTTGGATGTCAATAACGCGTGTGGGTAATCGAAGAAGCGGTGGTCGGAAGAGGAGAGATGTGGGGTGCGCGCGCAACAGGAAGTGGTCAGCAGTGGAAGTGCTGTGGTCAGTTGGTGCTGAGACAGTGGTCGGAAGGGCATAGCAGCAGTCGGTGGAATGGTAGGGAGGCGAGGATGGGTAGTTGTGAGAGTTGGAGTGAGGAGGGTGTGTGTGTGTGTGTGTGTGTGTGTGTGTGTTAGTAGGGGTGTTAGTGGGATGAGTGAGTGTGGAGCGGGGAGAGAAGGGTGTGTGTGGTTCTATGGAGGGAGTGTGGTGTACTGGTGTGTGTGTAGTTTGGTGAAGAGGTGTTAGTGGGTGTTAGTATACGGGAGGTGGGGAGGAGTGGAATGCAGGTGTGAGTGGGGGTTAGTGGGGGTAGGGTGTGTAGAGTTGGTGGTGTACGAGGGTGTGTGGGTACGTATGCGTGCGGTTGGAGGGTGTTAGTGATGTTAGTTGCGTGTGGGGTGGGTGGTGTAAGTGGGTGCGTGTGATAAGGAGGGAGAGGAGGAGAAGAGGGGAGGGAAGGGATGTTAGTATGTTAGTTGGGGAAGGGTGGTCAGATGAGGGGTGGAGTGGAGGTGTTAGTATTGTTAGTGTGGGGTGGGCGGTGAAAAGGAGGGGTGTGTTAGTGGTGTTAGTGGGGGATAAGTGTGGGGGAGGGGGTCGGTCGAACGCTGAAGGAATAAGGGTGGGGAGTTCAGGCCGGGGGGAGTGTGGGTCTGTAAGATGAAGACAGTACGTTGTTCGACCGTAAGGCGATGGGCGGGTGTTCCGTGGCACTGGAGTAGGCCACAGACTGTGAGATGGCGTGCGGAGTGTCCAGGGCCACCAAAGTGGCGGGCGATGGGGGAACTGCCCCCGAGACGAATGTCCCGGAGGTGCTCCGTGACTCGGTCCGCCAGGCGACGTCCCGTCCGTCCAACATAAGTCGCGCTGCACTCCGTGCAACGAAGCCCGTAGACTAGGTTGGAGGAGGTGCAGCGGAAGGTATGCCGGACCGAGAGAGGGTGGCCGTTGGGACCCTGGAAGGTGGTGGTGTTGGTGATGTGGGGACAGGTGTTGCAGCGGGGCCTAGAACAGGGGAAGGAACCGGGGGGGAAACGGAGCGTGGGTTGGGGGGTAGGGAGCTGTAGACGAGGAGGGTGCGGAGATTGCGTGCGCGTTTGAAGGAGGGGAGAGGTGGGGTTGGTAAGATGTGGGAGGTGGAGGGGTCGGACTGGAGGCGTCGGAAGAGGCGGCGGATGGTGCGGTGGAGGGGTAAGGTTGAGGGGTGGTAGGTGATGGGGAAGGGGAGACGATGGGTGGGTCTGCGGTCGCATGGGGTGAGGGTGGTGGAGCGGGGGATAGCACGGGCGCGGGTGAGAGCGGTGTGGACGAGAGAGGGGGGGGGTAACCTCTGCGGATGAAATGGCTGACTAGGGAAAGGGCCTGGGACTCGAAGTCAGCATCTCGGCTACAGAGGCGGCGGATACTGACAAGTTGGGAGTAGGGAAACGAGAGTTTAGTGTGTGTGGGGTGGGAAGAGGTGAAGTCGAGGTAAGAGTGGGAGTCGGTGTGGTTTGAAGAAGGCGGAGGTGACGAGGGAGTGGTGGGAGGGGTCGAAGGCGACGGAGATGTCCAAGAAGTTGACGTGGGTGGTGGAGATAGAGGTGGTGAAGTGGAGGGAGGGGTGGAAGGAGCAGAAGAAGGAGAGAAAGGAGTCGAGCTGTACTCGGGTGAGGATCATGGCTCCGATACAGTCGTCAATGTAACGACCGTACAGTTCGGGCGTGGGGCCGGTGTACTGGGCAAATATTTGGGCCTCAACATGGCCAACAAAAAATTGGCATAGTTCGGGCCCATTCGTGTGACCATGGCTACCCCCGTGACCTGTTGGTAAAACTCTCCCGAGAAGGAGAAACAATTTAGGGTGAGGACCAGCTCGGCGAGGCGAAGGAGGGTGGGGGTGACTGGCATGGTCGAGGGGCAAAGGTCGAGGTAGTGTTTGAGGGCGCGAAGGCCGTCGGCGTGGGGGATGACGGTATAGAGGGACTTGATGTCTAGGGTGAAGAGGAATGGCTGAGGGCCGGGTAGGTAGGTGAAGGAGTCGAAAAGGCGTAGGGCGTGGTTGGTGTCAGAGATGTGGGAGGGGAGGGTGGTGACAAGGGGGGCGAGGAGGGCGTCGAGAAAGGCGGAGATGAGTTCGTTGGGGCAGTTGCAAGCGGAGACGATGGGGCGGCCGGGGTTGTCGGGTTTGTGGAGTTTGGGGAGGAAGTAGATGGTGGAGGTGCGGGGGGTGCGGACGATGAGGTGGGAAGCGGTGGGGGGAGGAGGGAGGAGGCGATAAGGTCTTTGATGGTGGAGGAGACTTGTTGTTGGTAGAGGGGGGTGGGATCGGAGGGTAGAGGGCGGTAAAAGAGGGGATTACAGAGCTGCCTGAGGGCTTCGGCCGTGTAGAGGTCCGTGCGCCATACCACCACGGCGCCTCCCTTGTCCGCCGGTTTGATGACGATGTCATCTCGGCTACGGAGGGAGCGGAGAGCGAGGTGTTCGCCCCGTGAGATATTGTGCCGTTTGGAACGGTGGCGGAAGTCGAAACGATTTACTGCGCTACGGCTGGCATCGACGAAGGCGTCCAGGGTGCTAAATTGCTCTGGGGCCGGCGTCCAAGATGATGGTCGTCGGCCCAGGGCGAGAAACGGGTCTGGGGCGTCCGGAGCCGGTGGCGTTCGGCTGAAATGTGCCTGTAGCTTAGTGCGTCGCACGAATCGCTCGACTTCCGTTCGGGTTCGGGACTCGTCGCTGAGCGGAGTGTGGGGTATGAAGCGAAGGCCTCTACTAAGGAGTGAGCGCTCAGGTGCGGAGAGGGGGAGGTCAGGGGGTATGGTGACAACAAGGGGTGGGGTTTGGGTGTTTGGGGACGGAAGGGAGGGTGTGGTGAGGGGTGGAGATTGGGTGGGGATGGGGGTCGGGGGAGAGTTGGGGAGTGGTGGGCGTATGGGGGTGGGCGGGTGGTGGTGGATGAGGGGGGAGTGAGTGTAGCTTGCGGGCTTTGGTGGAGCTGAGGAACGAGAAGAGGTTGTGGTTGAGGTTGTGGATGAAGGAGAGGATGGCTTGGGCGAGGAGGGGGTGACAGGTGGAGTAAAGGCGGAGGAGGGTGGGGGTCAGTTGGTGGTCAAGTAGGCGGAGGGTGGAACGGGAGGCGCGGATGGAGTTGCGCATCAGAAGGCGTGTGGATCGGGTGAGGATACGTTGCGCGGAGGGGGAAGCAGCGGGGGAGGGGTGGAAGTGTAGACGGAAGCCAAGGGGGATAAGGTGGTGGCGGAGGCAGTGGCTGAGGAAATGGATGTGGCTGGAGTGCCGGGTTTTGGCGAAGAGAAGGTAGGAGAGTTGAAGGGCGGAGGGGAGATAGCAGGGTGGAAGGAGGGGGTGAGGAAAAGTTTGAGGCGATTGTGGAGTTGGTGGAGAAAGGATCTCAGGTTGGCCATGATGGGCGTTGGGTGAAAGCAGGGTGAGGGATGAGAGGGCGGGGGTGTGAAGCGGGTGGAGTGAACGAAGGGGTGAGTGCGAAGGATAGGCAGAGACGGGGAAGGGAAAAAGAAACAGAAACACGTAGGGAGGGGGGAGTAAACACCGGAAAATTAAAGACAAAAAATCATAAAGGTAATAACACAGGCGATCGTGAACAAAAAAATCACAGACATATCATAAAGGTAATGACACAGGCGATCGTGAACAAAAAAATCACAGAAATATCATAAAGGTAATGACACAGGCGATCGTGAACAAAAAATCATAGAAATACGATTGTAAGAACACAGGCAAAGAATCATATACGGAAAAAAAGGCGTACGGTAACAAAATCAAACAGAGGTAATGCGTGGAAGGAAAGACGAAGTGTGGGAAGGTGTGTAAAGTTCGGAGAAAAGTCACGGCGGATTAGATCGGGGTTGAGCCGGTTGTTAAGTTAAGTTCCAAGGATGGAGGCCGTGTGAGCGTGTGTTATGTATAATGAAAAATTGAACAGGGACAGAACAGAGAGGCAGTACGATAAATGTTTATTAAATTCACGCTCAGGAGAGTGGGGGGGTAGGGGGGGGGACGTTTCGGGCATAATCCCTTCTTCAGGTGAGAGTTCTAAAGATGTGTAGGTGAGTGGTGGAGAGACATGTAGCGAAAGGAAACGGTGCGAATGAAAAATTAACAAATAAAGACAAAAATATAATAAATAATAAATAAAAATAAAGCATGATCAAAATACAAGGAATGAGAAAATTTAAAAATAAAGGCATGATCAAAATAAACTGAAATTAAAAGGGGGGTAAACAGGTGGTGGAAGGGTGTGGGGTGAGTAGAGGTGGTGCCGGGTGGAGTGGGGAGAGGGAGACAGGGTGTCATGTGGGGAGGGCTGAAGGTGGTGTGTGTGGTTAGGTGTGCGTGTGCGTGTGTGTGTATGTGAAAGTGAGGGTTGGGGGAAGAACAGGGTTGCATGTTCAGGAAGGTGTGTGTGGGGGGTGTTTTTGTGGGTCGGAGGGTCTGTGCGTGTGTGGATAGGGGGTGGGGGGAGAGGAATCAGGGGGCTGAGGGTGTAAATATGTGGTGGGAAGCACGTGTGTGTGGTTTAAGCGTGTTGGGGTGTAGGTGGCGTGTGGATAAAAAAAATTTGTTTGGGGTGTGTGTGTGTGGGTGAGTTATATAGGTGATGGTGTAAGAGGGTGGTTGAAAGTGGTAAGTTATACGGATGTATGGAGATTTTGGTTGGAAGTCAAAACGCGTGTGGGTAATCCAAGAAGCGGTGGTCGGGAGAGGAGAGATGTGGGGTGCGCGCGCAACAGGAAGTGGTCAGCAGTGGAAGTGCTGTGGTCAGTTGGTGCTGAGTCAGTGGTCGGAAGGGCATAGCAGCAGTCGGCGGAATGTTAGGGAGGCGAGGATGGGTAGGTGTGAGAGTTGGAGTGAGGAGGGTGTGTGTGTGTGTGTGTGTGTATTAGTAGGGGTGTTAGTGGGATGAGTGAGTGTGGAGCGGGGAGAGAAGGGTGTGTGTGGTTCTATGGAGGGAGTGTGGTGTACTGGTGTGTGTGTAGTTTGGTGAAGAGGTGTTAGTGGGTGTTAGTATACGGGAGGTGGGGAGGGGTGGAATGCAGGTGTGAGTGGGGGTTAGTGGGGGTAGGGTGTGTAGAGTTGGTGGTGTACGAGGGTGTGTGGGTACGTGTGCGTGGGGTTGGAGGGTGTTAGTGATGTTAGTTGCGTGTGGGGTGGGTGGTGTAAGTGGGTGCGAGTGATAAGGAGGGGGGAGGAGGAGAAGAGGGGAGGGAAGGGATGTTAGTCTGTTAGTTGGGGAAGGGTGGTCAGATGAGGGGTGGAGTGGAGGTGTTAGTATGGTTAGTGTGGGGTGGGCGGTGAAAAGGAGGGGTGTGTTAGTGGTGTTAGTGGGGAATAAGTGTGGGGGAGGGGGCGGTCGAACGCTAAAGGAATAAGGGTAGGGAGTTCAGGCCGGGGGGAGTGTGGGTCTGTAAGATGAAGATAGTACGTTGTTCGACCGTAAGGCGATGGGCGGGTGTTCCGTGGCACTGGAGTAGGCCACAGACTGTGTGATGGCGGGCGGAGTGTCCAGGGCCACCAAAGTGGCGGGCGATGGGGGAACTGCCTCCGGGATAAATGATATTAATAAAAGGAAACTATATTTATAAAACCATATTTATTATTTTATATATAGTTCAAGGGTATTGGTGCTTCTATAACTCTCTCGGCAGAAGCGAAGGGATATGTAATTTGACAACCGCTCATGAGCGGGGAAACGGCCGTCGATTACTTCACTTTGCGTTTTAAGAGTCCAAGTAAGTGACGCAATCACTACTTTAAAATTCATAGCGAATCATTTTCAAATTGAATTTAAATAAATATACAGTATATTATGAAATATACTATACGTACATTCATATATGTATATATATATATATATATATATATGCAGGAGGGCCACGCACTAACCATGACCCACCATAACACTAACCACATCTGCTCCGTATCACCATTGCCCATCTCAACGAATTTTAATTCTAATCTTACTTTACTTTATCTTATTTTATTGTATTGCATTTAACCATACGTAAGCCCGTATTTTGTATATCATGCCGCATACATAACCCACACCAAAAATCACATTAACCATGACACACCGCATTAATAACCGTCTCACCATCGCCCATCTCAATGAACTTATTGTATTATACTCCATGTAACCATTTCTAAGCCCGCATTTGTATATCATGCCGCACACATCACCATCACCACCACCAAAATTCACATCATCATACACACCTCGTCGTTGCAACATCGTATTAAATCGGTATCCTATGATACGTTTTACCTTGCAATCCACAATGACAAGGGACCTTGTAAATACAATGTCGATCATATCACACCATCGCCACCACCACCACACCACCCATCGGCATATGTCTACCATACACACCTACAACCTCCTCCCCCCATGTTCCCTCTGTCTACACTAACCTACAACCCCACGCTAAATTCGACCCTGTAACTGTACTGTCGCACGCACACACAACCACAGCCACCACTAGATACATCCATATACTTCAACAAACATTATCATTAACATCATCAACACATATCATCCCTCGCTCCCAGATCGATTGTATTATATATCCCCACTCCCCGTCTGCCTTACCCTATAACACACCGTAACCTCTGATCATGTAATCATCTTCTCGAACATATCACCCCCGCACCACCACCATCACCATGTCCACAACACACATCGCCGTACGTCCATAAACGCTTCTCCCCCGCGTTCCCTATGTCACCTTTTAACCAGTATTCGATCCGGTATATATATTTTTGTCCCTCACAACTCCACCACCACCACCACAAAACACAACTCCATACTACATCAACACCGACAACACATACCTCCACTCCCCAACCAACAATAGAGTGTGTGTGTCTGTGTGTAAGTATTTTTACACATACGGGAGTATAAGTGTGCGTGCGTGTACGCATATTTATATGTATGTGTGTGTATGTAAACACATGTGTATACATATATGTATGTGTGTGTATATATATATATCTGTATATATATGTGAATGTGTATGCGTATGTGTATGTGTGTGTGTATATGTATGTGTAAGTATGTGTGTGTACGTCTACATATATGTATATGGGTGAATCTGACTGTACGTGTAGGTGAGCTTATATATGTGCATGTATGTGTATATGTGCGTGTATGTGTGTGTTGTATGTACATGTGTGTATATATATATATATATATATATATGTGTGAGTATACGTGTGTGTGAGTGTGTATGTGTATATTTTGTATACGTGAGTTTGAGTCCCTGTGCCCATACCCATATGTGTGTATGGGTATATGTATGTGTATGTATATATGTAAAACACCTTCTACATTGCCTCTCACCTTCCCCTCATCTCTGTCGTTCGCCACCCCCACCGATACTCCCCCAATCTCCATATTCGTGTCTGCATGCGCGCATGCACATACAAGTGTGTACATATACATATGGCTGTGTATGAGAGTGTGTCGATATGTGTGGGCAAGGATGAGCGTATGTTTTTTGTGCTGTGTGTGTTTATACAACAATATTGGATTGGCAGTATCGGGAGAGGGTCGGACGCCATGCTTTCCAGCATAGTTACGTCCCTTTACGATCTGAGTTGAAATCCCGCCGAGGTTGACTTTGCCTTTCATCCTTACGGGGTCGATAAAATAAAGTACCAGTAATGAACTGGAAAATTGCTGGCCTTGTGCTTAAAGTAGAAACAATATATGTGCACATATATACATATATGTGTGCGTATACGTATATACAAAGTATCTGTCAGACGAAGAGCGTCTAGCTATGTGTCTATGTAAGGACCTGGATGCCACCAATACATCCACTACACCACCACAAACGCCGCTATCACACCGACGGCACCACTACCACACCCCCACACACACGCCAACCCGTCTACTGAAAATCCACTAACCTCATACCACAGCCCATCCCACTAAGCAACCATAACCACCACCATATCATCACATCCTCCCCCACATCTCTACACGCCAAGGCCAACCCACCACCACCACACCGCAGCCCATCTCATCCACGGACCGTCACCAATATCTCACCATCACACCCACCTCCATATACACTACAGGCCAGTACATCGCCTTGATCCTTCCCACCAATCAAAACATCTCTTTTTGTCAAACTCTTGAAACTCTGACTTTACCACATAGCATGTATTTCATTTTCTTATAGCATTTCAAGAGGGTCCGTCGAGCTGCCGATTATTGAGTCGGGTAGGATCGACATAGATCTAACCTTGAGCTGATCAGTGGCGAAACGCGGGTCACCTATCAATAAATGCAATGAAGGAATAATCAATCGTCTTTTTTATCCTTTCTCTCTCTCTCTATATATATATATAAATGTAAGTATGTATGTATACGTACATACATATATGTATACAGACGTACAGTACTATGTATATATATACATACATGCACACATATATATATGCACATATCGTTCCTGTGTCAGTGGTGAACAAAAAGGTGACGTGGTTGCGTAAACACTGCACGGCGTAATTCAGGCTGTTTGTTTGTTTACAAACAAACAAACCGAGCATTATAATAAATGTTCGGCAAACCGATATATATGTATGCATGTATGTATATATACACATGCTACTGTACGTCTGTATACATATATGTATGTACGTATACATACATACATACTTACATTTAAATAAGTGCCGTACTAAGAGTGAGAAATGAAATTTCGTTTCATTCTATTCCATTTATATATATATATATATATATATATATATATATATATATATATATATATATATATATATACAGAGATAGATAGAGAAATACAGAGAGGCAGAGCTGTACAATACCGACTGTGGAGCCAAGCTGAAGACACAGGAAGGCACTGCTCGAAACCGCAGTCGCCAGTTTACATATATTTATACCCACTTTCAAATCCCCAGGCACTGAAGAGTGCTCTGATTAGTGGTCACCTTGTATCAGAAACGAACACACACACCCTCTCTTTCTCTCTCCCTTTCACATTATACACCCATACATATCCCCCCGCCTATATATATATATATATATCACGATAAATTAACGGAGCCATAGACTCTCGCTATTCTCTGTCAATAATGTGTTCAAAGAAAAGGAATCTTCAACTCTTTGAAATACAATATGTTGAAAAGGTAACACACCAGAGAAACATAGTGTGCCATCAATAAAACATGGAAAAATCACCAGTGTATGGAATCTATAACCTATAAAAGGCAGGGTAAACACACAATAATTAAAAAATATAAATTAAAATGTATATACGCACCCCTATAACTATATAACCCACGCGTACAAATCCAAAGAGATCTGTTTCACCAGGAAGTTGTTGACTGAAATGGAATAGCCTATGATTCATCAGCGCGTGCAAGGCTATACGCGGGAGAGAGATGTCGACAGCTCTCTCCCGTATGTAGATGGACATTCCCTTTAGATTCTCTTAGAGTTGTCTGAAATGTATAGCCTTGCACGCGCTGATGAACTATAGGCTATTCCATTTCAGTCAACAATTTCCTGTCGAAACATATCTCATTGGATTTGTACGCGTGTGTTTTATAGTTATAGAGGTGCGTATATACAATTTAATTTATATTTTTAATTATTGTGTCTCCTGCCTTTCATATTTTATAGATTCCATACGCTGGTGGTGTTTCCCTGTTTTATTGATGGCGCACTATCTCTCTCTAGTGTGTTACCTTTTCAACATATTGTATTATATATATATATATATATATATATATATATATATGACGCACAACGTACAGTATTGTCGATAATGAATACTAATTGCAAGGTTAGTTTAAAATAAACAATCATTTAACCTTATAAATTCAGCGCAATGCTATTAAAATAATCTGAAGAAAGCAGAGGATAACAAGAGAAAAATGTTTCGATATATATATATGTCCTCGTTTTTTTAGACCTCAAAAACAAAATAATATCCTGTTCATGGGGAACTTATTTTCCATGACACGATACATTGTCGGTAACATATTAATTATACGCTTAAAACGATTCACAACGTTCATAAAATAGAAAAATTACACCATATGTTTATTTCACTCTGGGATTAGAAACTTTATGGTAAAACTTTCATTGCAGAACAAATCCCATCTTCCTTACAAGAGCAGATTATTAATGTAATGATATTTATAATGTATCTATACTGTGACATAGGCGAAAACACTCGTCATAGATTCATAAGGACATGTTTATGGTTATTTCAGTATATGAGGACGATAAACCTTTCATTAGAAGCTTTACTTGTTAATAGCTGCCCCGTTGTATTTTCTTTGTCGAAATGTGTCCCTATATCTATTCATTTTCCACTATTCTTATTATATTGTACTTTGTCTCACATATGAATGTCTGATTAAAAGGCAAGCCTGAAGGGTAAAATGACTCAGTTTTTAGCCGTGATGAAATGAATATTAAAACTCTACTTCGGCATATAGTACACTTTTTGCCGCCAATCAAACAGATACACACACACAGCAAACACAAACACACACACAGACACACACACACACACGCACACACACACACATGTGTATATATATATATATATATATATATATATATATATATATATATATATATATATATATATATATATATATACATTGTTTCTGTAATTATTCAGGCAAGATGTAGAAACGGATGTGTTAACTTGGGTGAAAATTAAAGGGAAATAGAATGAACTATAGATAATGTTAACTTTGAAATATTATTTAGTCCCTATATTTCGGATGTATTATTAATTCCCAAGGAAGTTCGAATTCTCTGTCTCCGTGTGGTTAGCTCGAAGACACACGCACACCCAAACACAGAAACACACAGAGACTTCCTCACACGCACACGTACGTACACGCGCGCGCACACACACACACACACACACACACACACACACACACACACACACACACACACACACACACACACACACACACACACACACACACACACACACACACACACACACACACACACACACACATATATATATATATATATATATATATATATATATAATAGGAAAATGTATGACCCGACGGCACAGCTCAAGCTGTTTCGACGGCTATTTCAGTCCACAAATGTATGGGGTCATACATTTTCCTATTACCCACTCTACTACTCTAAGTATTGAGTACTTTGATGCGTTATCGTCCATATGGTTGCTTACCTCAACTCCTTAGTTATATATATATATATATGTGTGTGTGTGTGCATATATAACAAACGGTCACCATTATATTTTGCAAATATTCAAAAGAAACTACAATCGTCATCTCCTCTCTGCTTTGTTTAGTTTCTTTCTGTTTTGTCATTTCTCCATTTGAATACCTGTTTCGTTCAATAGGTTTTACTGCCTTGCTTGTGCAAGTAAAATATATACATACATAAAACACTCCACATGTAAATACGTATATAAATACATACATACATACATATATACATACAGTATATAAATATATATATATATATATATATAGGAACAAGTATGACCCGACGGCAGAGCTCAAACCGTTTCAACGGCTAATTCTGAACTGCCGCCAATCAAACAGATACACACACACAACACACACAAACACACACGCACGCACACACATACACACACACACACACACACATACACACAGACACACAGACACACACACACATATATATATATATATATACGTAGGTCCCGGGTTGAGTCGGGGATAACCACAGTAAGTAAGGTACTCAATACATGGCAAAGTAAAAAAAAAAATGATTTTATAGAAGGAGCTTCTACAGGACTAGTACTGTTTCATTCAGATGAAATCTTCCTGAAGATTTCATCTGAATGAAACAGTACTAGTCCTGTAGAATCTCCTTCTATAAAATAAAATATATATATATATATATATATATATATATGAAAAAAATAGGGAGAAGAATACTGCAGGTTGCACATGGATAACATGTTATAAAATGAGTCCCTCATCAGTGATTTGCCAACGATCATAGATATTTCATTGCATTAAAAATCATATACCTCACGTTTGTACCATAATAACTAAATTAAGTTATTAGGACAATTAAAACGCGTAAAGCGAGTGAGACAAGTAAACAACAAAGATAAAAGCTAACCGTAGATAGGAAGAGGCACAAGCTACATAGTTATTCTATCAGCATAAGCTGGGTGAATATATGAGCGCGTAGAAAATAGACCTTTCGAGATGAATCCAATGTAAGAAAGAAGGAAATTGTTTTCCAATGTAAGAAAGAAGGAAATTGTTTTCGTTACTTTGGTATGTTATGTGTTAGATTTTGCCTACCACAATGTTCAATTTGTCAAGTTATTTAAACGTATTTTATTACTCTAAGGACCTACCTTGTCGAGTGCTTTGCTAAGTCATTCATATAGAGGCCGAATTTGCGTGCACACCGCCAGAGATTCGATTTCACTAAGTATCAAATTATATATAAATATATATATATATATATATATATTGTTTGTTCCTTACCAAATTTCCTTCGTTATATATATATATAGAGAGAGAGAGAGATTCCTGATGATTTCTAAAGAATGAAACAGTTCTAGTCCAGTAGAATCTCATCTATATATATTTATATATTTTAAAAAAATTGATGTAATTCATGTCATGAAATCAACGTGCATTTTCCTTACAGGAGTAAGGGAACATTTTTAGAATAAGGAAATACAAATTTAGACGATAAAGCCCTTTATTGATAAGGCAGTTATACATGTTTCAAGGACGACATTGATTATGCAATACAGCGAAGAAATTAGTGCCATACTCTCTTCAGACAGCGTCTTACATAATAAAGTTACCGTCAAGGAGGTAATCCAAAATTGAAGTGACAAAGGGATTGGATAAACAGCGGTGTTCATTAATCAAATTTCCGTTCCCGTGTGAAGTTCAATTCATGCCAACAGGTCTGCGCAAGCGTAAAGGTAGGGTATATATAGCTTGTTACTAATGTAAATTATACAGCGATGATCATCCCCTCCTCGCTTATAGTAGCATAGTGGCAGTCAGCCAATCCCGAATCCAGCCGATATTGTGCTCGCCGAAGGACAGAATGCTGTGGTAAAGTGATATTATGAGTTATATTTGCGTTAATACTACCCACTTATCTGCCTAATTTGGGGTCAATATATAATGGTATCCTAATGAAGGTAAATAGGCAAAATTAACAGTTATTAATTGTAGCAAATTAAAGAATACAAGGTATATAATGTGATAACTTAGACAAAAACTAGTAAATATAATCCTCCATCGAATGAATTAACACACACACACACACACACACACACATACACATACACACACACACACACACACATACACACACACACACACATACATATATACATATATATATATATATATATATATATATATATATATATATATTCTGATGGTTAGCGGAAATTATAATATTTCCTCTGTCTCAAATTTTGAATGACCCGCCAAAAACCGGGGGTTATTTCCCTTGCTGGAAATAACACGTGACAACTAAATACACAATACGCTGCAGCTAGCGGCAACATTTAGCTTCTCGCCCCGTTCTTTGGTAGAACGAAAACCTGTTGATGAACTGAATCCTCTGTTAGATCACGAATACCACGAGCTTGCCAGTTACGTAAGTCTATATTTGATTTCGGATTCATAGAAACACTTTAAACGCATAACGTTTATTTGTCCAGGTGTATTTTTCTCAACCTGTTAGTTCTTTCGTTACTTTGGTATATTGTGTGTTAGATTTTACCTACCACAATGTTCAATTTGTCAAGTTATTTAAACGTATGTGATTACTCTAAGGACCTACCGTGTCGAGTGCTTTGCTAACTCATTCATATAGTAGGCCGAATTTGCTTACACACCGCCAGAGATTCGATTTTACTAAGTATCCAATTATATTATTCTCTCCTAGATTTAATAATTAACTAATTAATTTAATTAGACAATTCTGTTGATTGGTAAATTGTTTGTATTTGTTTAATAACATCTGGTCGAGACCTTATTCTGATGGTTAGCTGAAATTATAATATTCCCTTTGTATAACATGTTGAATGACCCGCCAAAAACCGGGGTTTATTTCCATTGCTGGAAATAACACGTGACAACTAAATAACGATACGCTGCAGCTAGCGGCGACACTTAGCTTTTCGCCCCGTTCTTTGGTAGAGCGAAAAGCTGTTGATGAACTGAATCCTCTGTTCGATCATGAATACCACGAACTTGCCAGTTACGTAAGTCTGATATTTGATTTCGGATTCATAGAAGCACTTTAAACGTATAACGTTTGATTTGTCCAGGTGTATTTTTCTCAACATGTTAGTCATTTCGTTACTTTGGTATATTATGTGTTACATTTTGCCTACCACAATGTTCAATTTGTCAAGTTATTTAAACGTATTTTATTACTCTAAGGACCTACCTTGTCGAGTGCTTTGCTAAGTCATTCATATAGAGGCCGAATTTGCTTGCACACCGCCAGAGATTCGATTTCACTAAGTATCCAATTATATATATATATATGTATATATATTTTTTTGTTCACATGAAATAGGTTTAATACTAGGCTTAATTCACTTAGACAATAGAGTTGACTACCCCCCGCAAATAGAATTACTTCATGGTCTTGATATTATGTTTTGGTAATGGAAATTATAGTTATCAATACGAATGAAAAGTAGGAATTGAAACCCTGATTTTAAGTAAATAAGGAATACATCGTAAAAAGTGGAGCGTTAACATTTAAAAAGCCAATAAGTTAATATCATCCTTCATCACTTGAAATTAGCAACGAAAAGCAATAAAATGTATGAAAACATTGATAAATCAATGAAAGTAACAAAGAAAAAACCTAATAATAACATAGTGATAGAGGAAAGAGATTAAAAAAATATACACAAAAATACATAACTGTTTCTACTGTGGGACAAGGCCAGCAATTATCCAGTGCATTACTGGTACTTTATTTTATCGACCCCGTAAGGATGAAAGGCAAAGTTAACCTCGGCAGGATTTGAATTCAGATCACACAGGGAAGTAACTTTATGCTTCAAAGCATGGCGTCCGACCCTCTACCGATACTGCCAATCCACCGCCTACACGAAAATACATAAATATAGGTTAAAAGTACGTATTGAGAGCTGAAATGAAAATATGTAAGAACCAATGTTTTTACACCTATAGGTAAGTTTATCGAGAAAGAAATGGTTGATATTGTGAATTCCATCATCGGACGAAATACTTTGTGACAGAGAGTTACAGCCTTTTAAGTTCGGAGTTCAAATCTCACCAAGATCAACTTTGGCTTTCAACCCTACGAGTCGATAACATAAAGGACCAGTAATGCACTGATGACGAGTTAATCGACTTTCCCCTCCCCTATGTGTTTCAGAAACCATTCCTAATAGTAATGTTCTCCTTTTTGTTATTATTGAAGTTGCAATTAACAATAATATTTGGGTCCTGTGAATGGCCTGACGCTGACTCAAGATTGGAAAAGAAAAACTGGTAGATGGCAGTTTGCCCAATCGGACAGGGTCACCGTGGGTTTTATTGGAGAAACCCTTAGAATCTCCTCACCCCTGGAGGAGTCATATTTTTTTTAAATGTATTTTCTTAGTCTCTATTATGAATTTTATTTTACACAGAGTAAAACCCTCAATGTATCGCCATGCATTTTCTTTAATGTTTCATTAATGTGCTTAATAAACAAATCCTTATTATAAGAACAATGAGGAAGCTATCACTGAAAGGTCGAGCGGAGGTGGCGAACACGTACATCGCGTCCGTCATCTACTACCGTCTGATCGTTGTCCCTTGTCCCCGTTCGCGCCTCGTCATCTTGGAGCGGCTCCTCTTCAAATTCTGTGGATGGGTCAGGTTCCCTTGGTGAGGCGGTCCATCTGCTGCCAGCACCCTCTACTTGGAGGGCTGGCCATGCCGTGGCTAATGATGCGCAGACACGCGCTGGGGCTGCGGCATATCCAGATATTCTGCCTAAACGGTGAACAGGTCTGGTCGCCGTTTGTCAGACGGGCCTTTCCGCAGCTCGTCTCTTTGACTGAGCTGCATTCCTGGGTCAAGAAGAAACCGAGACTGGGTGACTGGCATTGGAATGTTGCCAGACACTCACCTCCCTCTACCAGGTGGGCAATGCGGTCAGTGGAACTTCCACTCTCGATTTCTATAGAGGATTAGTAGTAGGCAAGTGCAACGCCGCACACGGAGAGACTCTGGGAGTCGACGAAGTTGAACTAACAAGTCTGATCCGTAGGTCTTTTGAGCCGAGGACGATGGATCATTTCCAAAAATCCCTCACTTGGCAGTACTACCGGGGGGCACTACTGGTTCGAGATAAACTCTACAGCCACGGAAGTGCTGTCAGACGGTTCTGCCCGAGGTGCGCGCAGAGCGACGAAACCGTTCTGCACGCACTCGTCCAGTGTCCGTGCATTACTGACTTGTGGAGTTATGCCGAACAGCTGTTGTCGCGTGTATAACGGATCCAGCTATCGGATGATTCCATAGTGAAATCGACCCGCCGCCTTCTTTTGGGCAGGAAGGAGAGGAAATCTTCCTCTCTGGTGGCAGTAGCGAAAGAGGTTGTATGGTGCACGATGTTGAAATGACTGAAGACAGACTCTTATCTCTTAGGCCAATCCCTCATCAACTTTTTCAAGTTTTACTTAGACAGGAAGGTGAGGGTGGAGAGAGAAGTACTGCCCCCCCCCCCCAGTACATTTGTTGAAAGGTGGGTGAATGAGGCGAGAATGGGCCGTGTGAGTGGGCCTACTCTGGTCATGCGCCTGTAGGTGGGTAAATTTGAGGAGAAGAGGGGTGCCCTTCCAGGGTGCTCTCGAAGCGTCGGGGCGTTCAGGATTGGTGGGGTACCTGAGCGAACCCTGGGTGGTCACCCTCCTATTGGGCATTTTTCTTGTTGTATTTTATAGTTACTTTGTTATTGTATGTTTACTCGATTCTTCTGTAAAACCACACTGTCGCAGTCTTTTATATGTCCCCTATATGTCGGCCCTTGTGGCCAATACATTAAATCATTATTATTATTATTATTATTGTTGGTGAAGCCACGCTTCTTATCGCCTCCAGTTTTTTACAACGTTTTACCTCTTTCAACCGTTCCAAACCTTTTATTCAAGTTTTAAATTTGATAAAAGTTTAGAAGAAATGATCCACCTAATAAAGGGGTTCACTAGTAAATCATGCGGCACCATTTTACGGGGTGTCGTATTCGTATTTGTGTAAAAATATTTTTTTTGAAAAATGTCAACATGCATAAAACAAGAGAGAGAGCGCTGTCAGACAACACAGAGAGAGGGAGACTTTATCAGCATGTCAACAAGACAGCGTTCCAGCGGTGGTAAATATAAACGAAAATATTATAAAGGAAAAAAAGATTGTTACAGACTTAAAATTAACAAATATTTCTAACACAAACAACACCGACAATAACACTAACAACAACACCATCAATAACAACAGCAACAACAAAAATACCAGCGGTAAAGTCGAGAACGACAATAACAAAAATAACAGCGGTAAGGTCGAGAACGACAATAACATTGACAATAACAACAGCCACAACAACAATAATAGTAGGAACAGTATCAACAAAAACAACAATAATAACAACAGCCACAATAACAGTAACAACAGCAACAGTATCAACGAAAACAACAACAACAACACCAACAAATGTACCAGCGAAAACAACAACAGTGACATCGATACCTGTAATAGCGACCTCAGCACCACCAGTAAGACCAGTAGAGGCAGCAATAGTGGTGCTGCTGAAAAAGAGACTACTTCTTTTGCAGGTATCGCCCGAAATATCGAGACAGTGTTAGTCACAGAGGAGATGGGTGTTGCAAGGGCCATGGTGACCCGATTTTTTCAAGGAGCAGCAGCTACGGACGTTGACTTACAGCACCGTAAGCAAAATATCACATCGAGTGGAGAGAGCCACGGAGGCTAAAATCCAAAAGTCTGGGCACGCAAAACCCACATCACCCGAGGCAGAAAGTACGCCACAGTAGACGTATATTTCGCCACCCCCCAGGAAGCAAAGTCTCACTCTTTGGAAACCCTAAAGAGTGAGGAGATAGTCTTGGTGCCCTCCTACTGCGGGCAGAAAATTGTGAGGGTCAAAGTGACCCAGGTCCCACCCGACGTGCCCATACCTTGGTTGGCCGCGTCTGTCCTTGCTTAAATTGAGAACAGGGCGACCATGCTGCAAGTAGAAAAAATACGGAGAGAGAACTGGTTAGGTATAGGCATGCAAATACTTATACAAACTGAGCAGGAATGTATAGACGCTATACCCGTTATCATAGACATCGAGGAAGGACTCCAGCTCCTTATAAGTGTAGATGGAAGACGGCCAAAATGTTATCTCTGTGGGTCGAAGGGTCACCTCAGGGCCTTTTGCCCGCAGAAGACACCGAAGAGAGCCCCTCTCCTTCCAATACCTGGTCCGCTGCTACCAAGAGCAGAACAGGCAACAAACGAAGAAGCCCCTTCCACGGTGAGTAGGACCCGTACCAAGGCCACGGATAACTAAAGCAGCATCATCAGTAGCGGTAACACCAATAGCTACATTTGAAGTAGCTACACCAGCAACAAGATTGCCGAAGAGGGCTCAACTACCACCACCAACAGCCGTGGAGAACATAATCTCTCAGACACCACATAATTCGACATGGAGTTTGAGGCGGGAGTGAAGTGGCAAACGGTCTGCCACAAAAAACAAAAAACAAAAAAAACCTTAGATTCACCCTCCAAAAGCGAAGGCATACAAAGAGGGGTAAAGAGAGCAAGGAAACTTGCAGCAACACCACCACCATCACCACCACAATCACCACCAAAAACACCAACAACGCAAACACAACAAGACACTCACCAAACGGCAACAAGAAGAAAACACACACAACGCAAACACAACAAGACACACACCAAACAGCAACAAGAAAACAGCAACACAATCACGCCTCCCCACAAAAAGTACAGTCATAAACATGGCAAAAAAAGAACTCATACAATATATAAAGCAGCACACAGACATCACAGAACAAAACTACTACACCCCACCAATACCAATAACTCTCCCGACAAACATAAGCATAATCGAAATCTCAATAGAACAGTACAAACCTTTAAAACAAAAATTCCCCAACGCAGTTGGAGACTTCGGAGGGACGGTTACCAAGCGGATATACACTGACATCCCCTTGGAAACACCCATGACCAGCGAAAGGGACGGTTCTACTTTCCCTTCACCATACGAAAATGGTAAGTGACCCTTTCTCACTTGCCCCGTTTCTCTTCAAACATGGCTGTACTCAGAATAGGCAGTATAAATGCACGTGGCCTGATGTCATGTTGGAAGCAGGGTCACCTGCTCAATGAACTCAGGTCTTTAAACATAGATGTGGTAGCCATCAGTGAAACCAGAATCTCCGAAACACGGGCCTTCGCACCGATCTTCGGCCTCTACGATGTATACGCATCTCCCAGCCGTCCAGGATCGGGGGAGGGATTTCCGTCCTTTTTTGGAGAGGCTTGGATCTCGCGATACGGGCCATCTTCCTGGACCCAGAGGGTAAGTCGATGGTGCTGGCGGTGACCGGCACTGGAGGCAATGCTTTCGGGCTAGTAGCCGTCTACATTCCAACGGGGGCAGGACCGCCAGACTTCTTCACACGTCTAGAGACCTTTCTTGTAACATCTCGATTTTAGTGTTAGTGGGCGACCGAAACGGTAACTTGGATGCACGCTGGGATCGTGTGGGGCTAGATAATAGGGGAGGAGGGTGCAAGAGCCTCACCAACCTGCTCAGACGTTTTGAAATGTCTGACAGGTATGGACTGGATCACCCGAATGTGCCATGTGGACATGGACAAACCGTATCGGGTCATCCAGATCGTATCTCGATAGGGTATTATGCAGAGAACTAGATAAGGCTAGTATAAATTGTCCACAATTTCAAATAGTAGACTACACAGACCACACATTTGTGATCTGTGATATCGACATAGACAGACTTCATAGACAAGGGCCTGGTTACTGGAAGCTGAACGCGTTTTTCCCGGCGCGCAAAGCCTACAGAGACCGGATTAGCGTATTAGTTAAGCGGGCGTTGACGGTAGCGGTCGTCAACAACAGGTGGTGGTTCACCCTGATAAGGGCAATTAAAGTAGAGACGATTAGGTTTAGCAAAGGAGTAGTTATAGAGGAAAAAGAATAGAGGGAGAGCTAGTCAGAAAGCTAGAAGAGGCGTTTAGGACAGGCATCGCAACCGATGTGTTTGCGGCGAGATTGGCACTCGACCATTACTTCAACGCAAAACAGGAAGGCTGCGTTGTCAGAGCTAGAGCGCGTGCTCTGAAACACGAGGGAACAAAAGCCGTCCAATGGGCTGGGGTGGCAGAGGTGCGACGTGGCAACAAAGCCACAATTCGGTCTTTGTCTGACCAAAACGGGTGCGTGATGCTCGAACCCGACCGATGTGTGAAGCTTTTCAGCAGCACTTTGCTGAAATGTTCGGGAGCGGCGGCGGCCCGGATCAGGGCATGGACTTCAGTGCATACCTCGACGGACTGCCTCGGTTCTCGACAACCGCAGCACAGTGTTGCGAAAAGCCAATAACAGCTGGTGAAATACGGTAAGCGATGACTAACTGCACAAGGGGTAAATCGCCAGGTTTAGATGGTCTGCACTACGAGCTTTATGCATTTATGCCAGACTTGTTCGGTGACCTCTTGCAGACGTCTAATGCAACTGGCAGCAGAACGGGAGCATTCCCAGTTTTGTGAGCCGGGGGCAGTGGCGCTGCTGAGAAAAGACCCGAACACGGGGGATGTTATCGATAATTTCAGGCCCATAACCCTGCTAAACGCAGAGTTCAAGGTGTTAGCAACGAGGTTGGCGCTTGTCGTCAAGCGTCTGGTGGGAGAGGCGCAGACATGCGCCATTCCGGACAGATCTATACACGACAACCTCCACCTCATGCGATACATATTAGAGAGGGTGGTTAAGGAACCTGGCAAGGGTGGGGCCCTGATCAACTTGGATCAATCCAAAGCATTCGATAGGGGCGACCATCGGTACCTGGCGGCTGTTTTCGAGGCAGCCGGTTTCGGCCCCGTTTTCAGGGGTTGGATCGCAGCAATGTACAGCGACATCTGCTCAATTGTGAGGGTGAACGTTCACCTGTCGCAGCCGTTCAGCATCATGCGCTCAGTCCGCCAGGGTTGTCCCTTCTCGTCGCTTTTGAACGTATTGGCTCTCGAGCCGTTACTGCACAAACTGGGGGCGATGAGGGGCGTACCATGCGAACTAGGATGCGGTAAATCCAAGTCGGCTCACGCTGACGACGTCACCGTGGTGGTTCGTGCACCATACACGTGCAGATGCTCGGCACCGCTCTCAAGGAATACGAAGCGGTGACAGGAGCAAAGATAAACCAGGAAAAGTTGGTGGGCTTGCAGCTCGGCACCTGGAGAGGGAAGTCCATGCCGTCCGACAGCGTCGTGGGGCGTTGGATGGACGGACCGGTTAAATTGCTCGGGGTCTGGTTCGGACCGGACCTCAAGATGGAGAAAAAACTGGAACGAGGTGACGAGCAGGGTGGCCTCCCTCACCCAGAAATGGGCTGAGAGGAAGCTGTCCCTGAAAGACCGGGTGGAAGTGGCAAATGCGTACATGGCATCCGTCATCTGCTACCGCCTCACCGTCGTCCCTTGCTCCAGCCCAACTCTCACCAAAATGGAGCGCCTCTTCTTCCGCTTTTTGTGGAAGGTTGGTGCTCCCATGGTCAGACGATCCATCTGCTGTCAACACCCGTTGCGTGGGCATGCCATTGCTGATGATGCGCAAACATGCGCTGCGGCTGCGACATCTCTGGTGCTTCCTTGATGTTGAACGGGTGTGGTCACCGTTCGCCAGGCACGTTTTCCCACAGCTCGTCTCCTTGACGGAGCTGCAGTCCTGGGTCCGAAAAAGACCGAGGGATAGCGCTCAGTTCGGCACCAATATCGGTGGAACATCCACCTTGGCGTTCTATAGAGGACTAGTGGAGGGGAAGCGCGACGACATTCTCGGAGAGATCCTGGGCGTCGAGAAGATCAGCTGTTTGCTCTCTTCCGGAGAACTTTCAGCCCGGGGCCTATGGATAACTTCCCAAAATTCCTGGCCTGGCAGTGCTACCGGGGAGCGCTGCCGGTTCGAGATAAACTCTACAGGCACGGAAGTGCCGTCAGCCGAGCCTGTCCGAGATGCGCGCAGAGCGACGAAACCGTTGTGCACGCACTCGTTCAGTACCCGAGCATTGCTGACTTGTGGAGCTATGTCGAACAGTTGCTGTCACGTGTGGGACTGATCCGGTTGTCGACTGAGTCCATTGTGCAGATGGTCTCGCCGTCTTCCTTTAAGGAGGAAGGGCAGGCGGTTTTCATCTACCTGGTGGCCATGGCAAAAGAGATTGTGTGGTGGACAAGGTTAAAAGGGTTAAGACAAACACTTTCCTCTTCGGCGAATCCATAATTAACTTTTTCAAGTTTCACTTGAAGAGGAAAATCAGGGTGGAAAGGCAAGTGCTGCTTTCTAGCAAGTTTGTTGAAAGGTGGGTGAATGTAGCGAGAATGGTCCGAGTGAACGGGACCACTCTGAATATACGTCTGTAGTTTGAGAGATGGGAAAATTGAGAGAGGGCGCTTGCCCTGGTGGTTAGGGTGGCCGTGGTCTACTGTGTGGTTTTCGCCACGAGTAAACCTCGGAGGTTTCCCCCTATTGGGGAATTTTTCATTGTTTCAATTTTCATTTTTAATGTTTATATATATATATGTTTTATGTCCTTTTTTTCTTTTCTTATAAAAATAATAAAAATATTTACACGCACAAAACCCACATCGTACCGTCCTGTGCCGTCTGTAATGTTTTTGTTGATGTCAGCCCTTGTGGCCAATAAAGAAATAATAATTATTATTATTGTTCTTTGATTCTCAGTCATTGATGTTATTTAACAGGAAAGTTTGTTGAAATGAATATCAAGCCACTACCTGCAGCGTCAGATATTCAGGACGTATTGGAGGGTTCTTGCTGTTCCCAGCAAGCATGCCTTTTGAATCGTTCCAAAAAACGTGGCGGGGCCAATTTTCTTTGACCATCCCTGGAAACCTTTTGAGATAGTACCTAGTGCGCCTATGACAATCGGGACCACTTTGACTTCATGGCAGTTCCAAATCCTTTTTACCTCCCACATTAAATCCTGGTATCGGTTAATTTTCTCCCTCTCCTTCTCTTGCACTCTCGTTTCGAATGGGCAGGCCACATCCACAATCAGGCACGATATTTTGTCCTTGTCCAAAACCACCAGGTCAGGTCTATTGTATTCCAGTTTCTTGTCCGTCTGTATCCTAAAATCCCATAGCACCTTCACCTGATCGTTTTCTATCACCGACTCTGGCTTATGCTCATACCACTTCTCAGAATGTGGTAAATTGTTTACTTTGAATAGGTGCCAGTGGATCACCCTGCACATCACATCATGTCTCCAGCCCTTATAGTGAGTCTGGTCTAGGTGTTTACTCTCGGATACAATGTGAGCCACAGTCTCCTCTCTCTCTCCACAGATCCTGCACAGTGGGCTAGCCTCCTCCTTGTAAATATGGGTTTTCAACCATTTCGTTTTGAGGGCCTGCTCTTGCGCAGCCATTTGCATTCCTTCTGTAGCCTTTTTAACGTCTCCTCTTTTCAACCAGTTCCATGTCTGTGGATCTCTGAATTCATTTTTCTCAAAGAAGGTACTATGAAGGGATTTTTCATGAAGGCTGCTCTTTCTCCTTGTTATTTCCTCCTTGGACAACCCCTGGTCTATTGTCCTGTCCTTCAGTACAATTCTGAGCATTGGCTCCTTACTATCAGTCACGTATTTGTGTAGGTTATTTTTCTCCATCCGAACAAAGTCCTCTATGCTGATAAGACCACTTTCACCTTCAGATCTCCTTAAGTAGAGTCTATCGACATCACTCCTCTTGTGGAACATGTTGTAGATAGTCAATAGCTTCCTGGTCTTCCTATCCATTTCTTTTTGTTCATCAACATTCCATCTCAGCATTCCCGCACTGTACCTAATAATAGACACAGCTAGGGAATTTACTGCACTTATGGCATTCCTACTGTTCAGATGTGACTTTAATACGCTCCTTACTCTCCGAATGTATTCATATCTTATCAAATACTTCATTTGTTTGTTCTTGATGTCATCAGCCTCCAGAACACCCAAATACTTGTATCCTTCTCCAGTGTCAATTTCCTTTATCATCTCACCTGTTGGTACGTGGATTCTGTTGCTTCTGCTCAATTTACCCCTCTTCATCACAAGGACTCCACACTTACTAATACCAAATTGTATACATATATCATTGCTGAAAATACGGACAGTGTCAACAAGCACATCCAACACCTTCTCACTCTTCCCGAAGAGCTTAAGATCGTCCATGAAGGGGAGGTCATTGATGGTAAGCCCTCCCTTTCCCAACTTGTATCCTGCTCTCACTTTTCGCAGTATAATGGTCAGGGGCATCAGGGCAAGGACAAACAACAGAGGGGACAGACTATCTCCATGGAAGATACCTCTCTTGGTCGTCACGCCTCCCAAGGATACTCCAGCTGATGTTAACTCTGCTTTCCAGGACTTCATACTTTTGCCCAATATCTTTTGATGTTATCTGCCACCTTGAAGATCTCTAGGCTTTTGGTGATCCAAGAATGAGGCACCATGTCAAATGCCTTTTTATAGTCTATCCATCCCATGGCAAGACCAGTGTGTCTCCTCTTGCAATTACTCATTACCATCTTATCAATAAGTAACTGGCCCGGTACTTCTTTCGGCATCCTTTTTGTTCGTCCGATAACAAGTTGTTTGTGTGCAGGTGATGGTAGATTTCCTCAGACATAATGTTTGTCAACAGTTTCTACATTACAGACAAACGTGATAGGTCTATAATTGGAAACATCATTACCCTTGATTCGGTCTTTCATTACCAGAACTGTGGTATCTTTTCTCAACCACTCTGGTACCTGACATCAAGCAGTCATTGAACATGGTTGTCAGTTTCGGGTGGAGGGATGTTATATTTTTAATCCAATACACCTGCACACCATCTGGGCCTGGTGATTTCCAGTTGGTTAGTATTTTGGCCTGCCCCTTAAGAGTTTCAACTGTGATACTCAAATCAGTCTGTTGGTGTGCCTGTTCACTAATCTCCTTTTGTACTATTTCAATCCACACTTCCTGGTCATTATGTTTAACATCCTACTCCCATATTACTCTCCAGAATGTCTTAGTTTGCTCCGCCTCAGGGATCAAGTCGTTGCCTCTTTCTTTCCCTTCAAGCTGTCCAAACAGCATCTTCTGGTTGTTGTGAAACATGCGGTTCTGTCTATACTGATTGACTCTACTCTCGTATCGCCTAATTTTTGCACTCTTTGCTACAATGCGTTGCTTCAGTTCCTCTATGATAATACTTAGCTTTTTCCTACTAGTTTTGTACTTTATTTCCAGTCTATTTTTAGTGTCTATGTGTTTTAGTGTCTCAGTAGGGACTCAAGCTTTCCAATATCATTTCTCATTTCCCTGATTTTACCATTCAGTCGTTTCTTCCACCAAGGTTCTGATCTTTCTTGTTTGTTGTTTCCTCTCGCTTGTATGCCAAGTAAGTTCCTCACCGCATTTGCTGTTGCTTTGAGGATATTGTTGCACTGGTGAAGGCTCTTCGCCTCAAGGTATGGGATGACTTTGTTTACCTTAGCTGTTGTTTCTTTTAACTTTTTACTGTCTACAAATCTTATGTTCACAGGTTTCCCACTATCATTGTTCAATTCATCTACCACTAAGTTTAGGATATCAACCAAATCTTGTCCTAGCCCGTCAGCATTCATCTCCTCAATGGCCGTATCTCTGTTCCAGGTATTATTTATTTCTGCATTCAGATCATTGTCTGCTTCGGATGGTTCCTCCGTTCTCTCAACCTCTTCACCTTCATTTCCCACTGGCTCGTTTGCCTGGCATACTCTACTCTCCATTTCGAACCTAATCTCTCTGCCCAGTTCCTCCAGTTCCAGCTAGCTTATCCACCCATCAGTTCTTTTTATCCGAGCCTGCCCGGCCAATTTTTGTTCATCTAATTTTACTAGACCAATCTCGTTCCAGATGTTATGCATCCGTTTCCTATAGCCTTTCTCCTTGGGGATGCTCTTCAGATAACATTGCATAACAGTTCTATTCAATTCTTTCGTCCAGTTGGTTCTGGTCCCTTTCCTTCTTCTTCCTCCGACACCAGCAGTACTTGGTTGACAGCCAGGTCCCTGCTGCTGAGACATGGAGCACCTGCTGGGTGAGAGTTTGTCACATGACATTCCAGTCTCCACTTCACCGTTATTCGAACTTTTTAGGTTCGGCATTTAAACACTCTTATCGAGGATTGGTGAATGTATGGTTACATAACCACCGGCGATTTCATCACCCCCCGTGATTTTAGTGTGGCACTATCACGCTGTAGACGAACATAAATAAACAAGCAAACAAACAGGTAAAAACAAAACGCCAATTGTAATGTAATGTTTGAATGTCTGACTTAGTTCTTCCCCCTTCCTTCTTTGTCTGTCTTATTATTATTATTATTATTATTGGTCTAAGCGGACGTATTTTGCTCGCTCACAGTAAGTCGCTTTATTTGCCTGTTTAAATTATTTTTTGTTAAATATTTCTTGTTGTGTAAGGGATATAAGCCCTTAGACTTTGCCCCGTGAAGGGGAAAGTATAATATTTGGGCCTTTTGGCCAAAATATTTGAACTTTTTTTACATGTTAAAAAATTTACGAAGAAAAAAAAACATGGCTGAGCCACGCCCCACAGCGATATGTCGGCTCTCATGCGACAACGACGTAGAAGTTGAGAGGAGCGCTACAGCGAAATTAACACATTGATAACACAAACACCACCACAAACAAGGTAAACAAAGACACCAATGATACCAATAAGAACTCTAATTTGAAAAAAAATTACAGTAACAGCGACAACGAAAATACAGATAACAAAAAAAAATTAACAAATACAACGACAATATCAACACCACTAACATGAAAACAAATAGCGACAACACCAACAGCAACAATACCAACTGCACCGAGAACAACGGTGGCAGCAAAGACAACCATGATAACAGCGACAGTGCTAACAACATCACCAACAAGAACAACGTCTACACGACCCCCAACGAAAACAAGACCTGTGGCAGCAGCAAAAAAGAGGCCATGGTTCAACATGGACCTCTCAAACAAAGATGAAATGTTGGCCCAGGCATGGAAGCTTATCAAGCAAGAGCAAACTTGGGCCAACTAAACTGTCCCGGTAGAAGCTATTGAGGCAGTGGAGCGCAAAATGGTGCATTATAGATGCATCTCAGCACAGACCAAAAGGGCAGCGTTAATCCCACAAGAAAATATCGAAGTTGCGCTGAGGTTCATCAGAGAAGACACCCAGTACATAGAGAGGGGCAGACAGTACGGCACCATTTCGGTGCTGTTCAAGTCAGAAGACCTCGCGATGAAACACGCCATGAGTCCTTGCAAAAGCAGCAAGGTCATAATGTATCCCTCCCACATGGAAAAAAGAACGGCCCGTCTCCACATTCCCAGAATCCCACCAGGACTTGACATGTGGTGGCTTCTCGGATGTGTGATTGTGGAGGGGACGGATACAGTCCCTATAGAAGTGACCAGAACGGCCAGAGAGGACCCGAGTATGTGAAGAAAATCCCAGACCATATCCGACTTCAGAATGGGACTGTCATTCACATTATGACCGAAGGCAAAAGGTCGCAGTGTTTTGTTTGTGGTGAAAAAACCCATTTGCGAGCCTTCTGCCCTCAACTGCTGAAAGAGGCAAGGGGTCGAAAGGCTCCACTGCCCGACGCCGGGGCGAGGATCAAAACCAACACCTGCACCGGCAAAACCACCACCAGCATTGATCACCCAGAGGGGAAACGAGGAAAGCTGTCAAATTCCCCCTCCTCCCCAAAATAGACACACCAATAAAACCTTAAACATACATACAAACACACTTACAGACACAGACCCCTCATCTACCAGTAGTGAAGATGAGGGAATTCCCAAATCCCCCCAAATACAAAAAAGGAAACACAAAAAGAAAAAAAAACTCAACAAAGCACAAAAGCACCCACAATAAAAAACGCAGACATCACCCACGCAAACATCTCTCCAATAACACCAACATCAACACCACCATCACCATCACCAGAATCTCCCAAACGCAAACAACCGAAACAGACGCAAGAACAAATATACACACAAACATCTGAAACCACAGACGCCGCACTCAAAACAAACACAGATACAACCTAAACAACACCACCAAAACCATCACCACCACAGCCACGTAAACAAATAAAATCACACCAACAAAACATGCAAAACGTCGTGTTCGTCAGGAGGGCCAACAAGGAACTGATGGCCCTCGTAGCACGAAGTGAAAATATACAAAAAAAGGGGCAAATGTTTAAATCGAGCACATTTCGCGTGCCGGAAGATTTGGTTCTGGTGCGAATGTAGCTCGACATATTCAAAGAAATACGAGACAGCTTTCCTCGGGACGTGGGAACCCCGAACGTAAAACCCACTTCAAGACTTTTAAAGGGGTTCCCAAAAGAAACCCCACTAACTATGGAGGTCGAACAACCCGAACTTCACAAGAGCCCAGAAGTTAAGTAAACCTTCCTCTCTGTCTGTTAAACCTGCCAACGTGGCCGTATTAGGAGTAGGATGTTTAAATGTTCGAGGCCTGGGATCGTCCTGGAAGCAGGGTCACCTGCTCAATGACCTCAGGTCTATATAAATTGAAGGAATTGCAGTCAGCAAGACCAGGATTTCAGAAACGCGCGCCCTAGCCCCCATTTTAGACGACTATCAGATCGTTGAATCTGTTAGCCAGCCGGGAATGGAAGGCGGGGTGGCAGTGCTGTTTAGGAAAGTCTGGATCTCGAGGTAAGGTGGATCTTTCGGGAGCCGGACGGGAAGTTGGTGGTCCTAGACGTGAACAATAATGATGGTGGTGCCTTTAGACTGGTGGCCGTCTATGCTCCTACTGGGTCAGGACGGCCAGATATCTTTAGACGCCTGGAAGCCTTTCTGGGCACGTCTCGCCCTTTAATGTTAGCGGGGGACTGAAACGGCATCTTAGACGCACGCTGGGACTCTGTGGGAGTATCCGATAGGAGCGGGGGGTGCAAAAGCCTCAAGAACCTGATCAGCCAGTTCCAACTGTCTGACAGGGACCGACTAGATTTCCCTAATGCGCCAGTGTGGACTTGGGCTAACCGCATAGGGTCATCTAGATCGTATATGGACAGGATATTCATTAGGAAAATAGACAGAAATAGTGTAAGTTGTTCACGTTTTGAAACGGTCGCCTTTTCAGCTTACAAGTTTGTGATCTGTATGGTCGACATAGATTAGACCCGTAGGTTAGGACTTGGTTACTGGAAGCTAAACATGTCATTTCCGGCACGTAAGGCTTACAGGGACCAGGTCAACAATTTAGTTAAGAAAAAGTTGACAGGGGAGTCGTCAACAATATATGGTGGGGGGCTCTCAAAAGAGAGATTAAAGTAATGTCGATAGAGTTTAGCAAATAAGTAGCATTAGAGAAAACTAGAAAGGAGGGAGAGTTGGTAGATAAGTTAGACGAGGCTACTGGTAGTGGCATTGCAACTGATGTGCTAGCCGCGAGAATGGCATTAGACCATTTCTTCAATGCGAAACACGAAGGTTGCATTGTCAGAGATAAGGCGCGTGCTCTGAGAAACGAGGGAAGGAAAGCTGTCCAATGGGCCAGCGTGGCAGAGGCGCAGCGTGGTAATGAAACCACGATTCGGTCTTTCACGGACCGAGACGGGCTCGAGCTGAGCGATTCCAAGAGTATGCGTGAGGCCTTTCGCCAACATTTTGCTCGGTTGTTCGGGAAAAGTGGTGGGTTAGAGATGGTGGCGGACTTCAGTCCCTACCTTGATGGCTTGAACACAACTCTCGACGGCTGACGCTGGGCGCTGCAAAAGGCCAATTACTTAAGCCGAGATTCAGGATGCCCTTGTAGGCTGCATGAGGCGCAAGTCACCCTGTTTGGATGGTCTGCCCTACGAGCTTTACGTAAATATGCCAGACTTGTTCTCCAATCTCCTCGAAGCCCTCACTGCAACTGGCAGCAAAACGGGAGTATTCCGAGTTCTGTGAGGCGGGGCGTAGTGACGCTTATAAGGAAAGACGAGAACAAGAGGGACACATTAGACTATTTCAGGCCCATAACTCTGCTCAACACAGAGTTTAAGATTTTGGCCAGGGTGTTAGCGAAGAGGTTGGCGCTTGTCGTCGGGGATTTGGTTGGGGAGGCGCAAACTTTCGCAATCACAACCATGTCCATACACGACAACCTCCACCTAATGCGATACATTATAGAGAGGGTAGGGTGTAAACCTGGCTTCGGTGGGGCTCTGATCAATTTAGATCAATCGAAAGCATTCGATAGGGTCGATCATCGGTACCTGGAGGCTGTCCTCAAGGCGTCTGGCTTCGGCCCCGTCTTCAGAAGCTGGATCGCTGCAATGCACAGCGGCACCTGCTCGATGGTCAAAATTAATGGCCACCTCTGGGAACCGTTTCAGGTATCCCGATCGGTCCGTCAAGGGTGCCCGCTCTCCTCCCTTCTGTACGTATTGACTCTCGAGCCTTTACAGCGGAGGCTGGAGCTGTTGCAGGGCATCCCGCTCGAACCGGGACGCGGAAAGGCTGTGTCGTCTTATGCGGACGACATCACCGTGATGGTGTCGGACATCTCAGAAATCGAGGTGGTCCGCAACTTATTGGAGGAATATGAAAGGTTGACGGGAGCAAAACTTAACCCGGAAAAGTCAGTGGGCTTGCAACTCAGCACCTGGAGAGCCAAGTCCATGCCGTCCAACAGCGTCGTTAGGCGTTGGACGGACGGACTGGTAACGTTGCTAGGAGTTTGGTTCGGTTCGGACCTCCAGGTGCATAATAATTGGGACGAGGTGACGGGCAGGGTAGTCTGTCAAACCCAGAAAATGGCTGGGATGAAGCTATCACAGAAAGGTCGGGCGGAGGTGGCGAACACGTACATCGCGTCTGTCACATACTACCGTCTGACTGTCGTACCTTGCCCCCGTTTCCGCCTCGCCATTTGGAGCGGCTCCTCTTCAAATTCTTGTGGAGGGGTTAGGTTCCGCTGGTGAGGAGGTCCATCTGCTACCAGCACCCTCTACGTGGAGGGCTGGGCATGACGTGGCTAATGATGGGAAGGCACGCGCTGAGGCTGCGGCATCTCCAGATATTCTGCCTAAACGGTGAACAGGTGTGCTTGCCGTTTGTCAGACGGGCGTTTCCGCAGCTCCTTTCTTTGACTGAGTTGCAGTCCTGGGTCAAGAAGAGACCGTGACTGGGTGACTGGCATCTGGAATGTTGCCAGACACTCACTTCCCTCTACCAGTCGGGCAATGCGGTCAGTGGAACTTCCACTCTCGAGTTCTACTGAGGATTATGGTGGGCAAGTGCGACGACGCACTCGGAGAGGCTCTGGGAGTCAACGAAATCGAACTAACCAGTCTGTACCGGAGGACTTTCGAGCCGGGGACGATGGATAATTTCAAAAAATCCCTCGCTTGGCAGTGCTACCGGAGATAAATTCTACAGGCACGGAAGTGCTGTGAGACGGACCTGCCCAAGATGCGTGCAGACCGACGAAACTGTTCTGCACGCACTCGTCCAGTGTCCGTGCATTACTGACTTGTGGAGTTATGTTGAACAGCTGTTGTCTCGTGTAGAACGGATCCGGCTATCGGCCGAGTCCATAGTGAAGATCGACCCGCCGCCTTCTTTTGGCAAGGAAGGGCAGGTAATTTTCCTCTGTCTGGTGGCAGTGGCGAAAGAGGTTGTTGTGGACGAGGTTGAAAGGACTGAAGACAGACACTTTTCTCTTCAGCCAATCCCTCATCAACTCTTTCAAGTTTCACTTGGAAAGGAAGGTGAGGGTGGAGAGAGAAGTGCTGCCCCCAGTACATTTGCTGAAAGGTGGGTGAATGTGACGAGCATGGCCCGTTTGGGTGGGCCTACTCTGGTCATGCGGCTGTAGGTAGGTAAATTTGAAGAGGAGAGGGGTGCCCTTCCAGGGTCCTCTCGAAGCGTCGGGTCGTTCAGGATTGGTGGGGTACCTGAGCGAATCGTAGGTGGTCATCCCCCCTTTTGGGGAATGTTTTCCTGTTGTAATTTTCTTGTTAATTTATTGTTACTTTGTTATTGTTACTTTGTTTATTCATATTGTTTACTCGATTTTTCTGTAAAACCCCACTGTCCCAGTCTTTTGTATTGTCCCCTATATATCGGCCCTTGTGGCCAATAAATGAAATCATTATTATTATTATTATTATTATTATTATTATTATTGGCGACCTACGTAGTAAATCGTATCATCGGGAGCTCCGCAAAGGTTTGTTATTTCCGTTTGCTAAACATTGCCATTTATCGAAAATGTTTATTGTTAAATGTATATAAGCGCACACACGATGTTTTCCGAAAAGGACACCCAAAAAGATTCGGGCCTTGTGCCAAAAATTTAAACTTTTATGATTATCAAAAAATTTCTTTGAAAAAACCATGGCTGATTCACCTCTGCACCAATCAGATGAGAGCCTTCCTCACAAACTAACACCTCACACCGACACCACCATTGTAAATATTACTACGTTTGCCAACACTAAAAATTTAAGCAGTAGCAATATATTAAATTTGTCTCAGGCAGACATTCATTTCCCTCCATTACCAATGACTGCAGGTGTTAAAGCCGCCGCGACAACCACCTCTTCCATCAGCACCGCGACAACAGAAACAAAAGGGAAAAATAAATTAACTCGTGATGTCGAAATGAATTCAACCAAAATGAACTCTTCCACACCGAACACCACTGACGCCACCACCACCACAACTGAACTAAAATTAATAATAACAAAAATAACTATAACAACCACAGCAACAATGACATTAAGAAAACCAACCTGAGTTTTGCCAGATTTGCAAAACAGTGCGAAGCATTTCAGGTAACTCAGGAGGAATTAGATATGCCAAAAAAATGGTAAAGAAAGATGGGTACAGCGTCAGCCCCCCCTCCCCCCCCCTAATAAAATGGACCATCGGCGCCTATGCACCGTGTCTTATCGAACAATTAATGTAAAATTACGCCGAGTGAACGGGTATCCGAGTCCCAAATCAAAAGACCTTTGGGACATGTGTAGGCAAGAAAAACCCATATCAGACGATGGGCAGAATTTTGGAACCGTGGACGTGTTCTTTGAAACACCAGAGGAGGCTAGAGAACACTCCATGGCTCCATTAAGAAGTGACGACTTCACACTCGTCCCAAGCTGTTGTGGTCAGAGACTCGTAAACTTCAGGGTGACCCACGCCCCACCGGCCATCGAGATTCCCTGGCTAATAGCTGCCGTCGTCGCCGGCATCGAAGCCAACACCAATATAATAGCAATAGCGAAATAAAAACAGGAGAACTGGTCCGGATCTGGAATGGAGCTCCTGATCCAAGCGGACCAAAAAAGCATTGAGGAGATGCCAGATGTAATAAACTTCACTGACGGTAGCCACCTCACCGTAATTGTCGAGGGCAGAAGATCTATGTGTGTCGTTTGTGGTGAAGGAAACCACCTAAGAGCTTTCTGCCCTCAGGCTAAAATGTTGAGGCGACCTCTCCTACCCACCCCAGTGACCAACCATCAAAACCACCAGCAGCAGAGATGGCAGCAACAACTGTAGCAGCAACAACAGAAGCAACTATAACAGCAACAACCCCAGCAACAGTAGCAACACCAACACCACCACAACCCAACACTTCTGAATTAGCACCAGCGCCTACACCATCCACCACGACACAACCAAAACTAACGCGAGTGGAAGATTTTCCAATACCCGGCCTATCACAACTGGAGACAGATTGTGACGATGAGGAGTGGGAAACGGTATCAGGAAAAAAGAAAAAAAGAAACTAAAAAAGAAAAAAATTATCTTCCTTCCCCCTCCAAAAACAAAATACAGAGGGAAACAAATCACCAACCCCATCACCCCAAACACCAACACCATCACCATCATTAACCCCAACACCACCATCACCTACACCACAAAAGTCACCAAAATGCGAAAGACAAACAAACCCACAACAAACGCAAACAAAACAAAACAACCAAAACGATACACACTACACAGCATTAAATTTGAACAACAACCAATTATTACACTACATCCAACACAACACCAGCATCACAGAAAAAAGACTACACAACAACCCCAAAATTCACACCACCTCCACACATACAAATCACTCGCATCACACAGAAAGCGTACATGACACTAAAACAAACATTGCCCAAAGATATCGAAGACTTCCGACAAGCACTCTCCAGGAGAATTTATAAGGACATCCTTCCTGTGGAGGCCACAAGCAGTGAAAAGGATGTAGAAACCGTCCTTCCTCTACGAGAAATAAGGTAAGTGGTCATTCCCATCTTTTCCACTCCATTTCAACATGACCTCACCGAGAATAGGCAGCATAAATGCGCGTGGCTTGGGGTCGTCATGGAAGCACGGCCACCTGCTCAACGACCTCAGGTCACTAAACATAGATGTAGTGGCCATCAGCGAGACAAATCTCCGAAGCACGGGCCTTCGCACCGTTCTTCGGCAGCTACGATGTGTACGCATCTCCCAGCCGTCCTGGATCGGGGGGAGGAGTTGCTGTGCTTTTTCGGAGAGGTTTGGATGTTGCCATACGGGCCATCTTCCTGGACCCAGAAGGTAAGTTGGTGGAGCTGGACCTGACCAGCGGAGACGGGCAAGCTTTCAGGTTAGTGGCAGTCTATGCCCCGACTGGAGCAGGGCGGTCTGATTTCTCCGGCGTCTGGAGACCTTTCTTGGAACGTCCCGCACTTTAGTGTAAGTGGGCAACTGGAACGGGATCTTAGATGCACGCTGGGACTGTGTGGGATGAGTGGATAGGGGAGGAGGGTGCAAGAGTCTCACCAACTTGCTCAGGCGTTTTGAACTGTATGACAGGTACCGATTGGATTTCCCGAATGTGACATAGGGTCGTCCAGATCATATCTAGATAGAGTATTTTGTAGGGAAATAGATAGGTCTAGCTCAGGCTGTCCACAATTCAAGATAGTCAGTTACACGGACCACAAATTCGTGATTTGTGTGCTTCACTTAGATAGGCTTCATAGACGAGGACCCGGCTACTGGAAGCTAAACGCGTCCTTACAAGCGCGCAAGGCCTACAGAGACCGGATTAGCGAACTGGTTAAGCGAGCGTTGACGGGGGCCATCGTCAACGACAAGTAGTGGTTTACTCTGAAAAGAGCAATTAGAATAGAGTCCATTAGGTTTAGTAAGGCTTTAGCAATAGAGAAAAATTGAGCAGAGAGAAAATTAGTTAGAAAATTAGACGATGCGCTTAGCAAAGGCATCGCGACCGACGTACTTGCGGCGAAATTGGCCCTTGACCAATTCTTCAATGCAAAGCACGAAGGCTGCGTTGTCAGAGCTAGGGTGCGTGCTCTCAGACACGAGGGAACGAAAGCCGTTCAATGGGCCCGAATGGCGGAGGCGCGTCGTGGCAACAAAGCCATGATCCGCTCTTTGGTGGACCACGACGGGCGCATGCTACTCGATCCCGGGCAAATGTTTGAAGCTTTTCAGCGACATTTCGCACAGCTGTTCGGGGGCAGCGGCGGGCCGGATCAAGGGATGGACTTTAGTGTCTACCTCGACGGACTGCCGCGGCTCTCGGCCACTGAGGCGGAGTGTTGCGAAAAGCCGATAACAGCCGCTGAAGTACGGGAGGCAATGACTGGCTGCACAAGGGGTAAATCACCTCGTTTGCATGGTCTGCCCTATGAACTTTACGTACAGATGCCAGGCTTGTTCGGAATCCTCTTGGCGGGTGTCAACTGCAACTGGCAACAGAACGGGAGAATTCGCAGCTCTGTGAGCCGAGGATCTGTGGCGCTGCTGAGAAAGGATCCGAACAAGGGGGATAATATAGATAATTTCAGGCCCATAACTCTGCTAAATACAGAGTACAAGATTTTGGCTAAGGTGCTGTTCGTTGGTGGTCTGGTGGGAGAGGCGCAGACATGCGCCATTCCCTACAGATCCATCCACGACAACCTTAACCTCATGCGATACATCGTAGAGAGGGTAGCCAGGGAATGGCACTGATGTGTCCTTGATCAATTTAGATCAGTCAAAAGCTTTCGATATATCGACCATCGTTACCTAGCGGCAGTCTTGAGGGCGGCTGTCTTTGGGCCCGTCTCAGAGCTGGATCGCTGCTATGCACAGCGACATCTGCTCTGTGGTGAGAGTGAACGGTCACCTTTCGTAACCGTTCAATATCATGCGCTCGGTCCGCCAAGGATGTCCCCTCTCGTTCCTCTTGTACGTATTGACTCTCGAGCCATTACTGCACAAACTGGAGACGTTGAGGGGCGTCCCGCGCGAACTAGGATGCGGAAGATCCGTGTCAGCATATGCGGACGATGTCACCTTAGTGGTGTCGAACGCCAAACACATCGAGGCGATCGGCACTACACTAAGAGAATACGAAGCGGTGACAGGAGCAATGATCAACCAGGAAAAGTCAGTGGGCCTGCAGCTCGGCACCTGGAGAGGAAGGTCCATGCCGTCCAACAGCGTCGTCGGGCGCTGGACAGACGGACCGGTTAAATTGCTAGGGGTCTGGTTCGGTCCGAACCTCCAGATGGACAAAAACTGGGACGAGGTGACGAGCAGGGTGGCTTCTCTCACCCAGAAATGGGCGGAGAGGAAGCTATCCCTGAAAGGTCGAGCGGAGGTGGATAACGCGTACATCGCGTCCGTCATCTACTACCGCCTGACCGTCGTACCTCGTCATAAGCCCCGCCTGACTGCGCAGGAGCGTTTTCTCTTTCGCTTTTTGTGGAAGGGACGCGCCCCAATGGTCAGGCGGTCCATCTGCTGTCAATACCCGCTACGTGGAGGGCTGGGCATGCGGTGGCTGATGATGCGCAGACACGCGCCCAGGCTACGACATCTCCACCTCTTCCTCGAGGGTGATCAGGTGTGGTCGCCGTTTGCTAGACACGTCTTTCCGCAGCTCGTCTCCTTGACGGAGCTGCAGTCCTGGGTCAAGCAAAGACCGAGGGGGAGCGCTTGGAGACTGGAATGTCTTCAGGCGCTCACAGCCCTCGACCAATCGGGAAATATGTTCGGTGGAAACTCCACCTTGGCGTTCTATAGGGGATTAGTGGAGGGGAAGAGCGACGACGTACTTGGAGAAACTCTAGGCCTCGACGAAAATAAACTAGCCAATCTCTTCGGATGGACTATCGGGCAGGGGCCTATCGACAACTTCCAGAAATCCCTGGCCTGGCAGTGCTACCGGGGAGCTTTGCCAGTTCGAGATAAACTCTACAGGCATGGAGGTGCCGTCAGCCGAGCATGTCCGAGATACGCGCAGGGCGACGAAACCGTCCTGCACGCACTCGTCCAGTGTCCTAGCATTGCTGACTTGTGGGTTTATGTCGAACACCTGCTGTCACGTGTAGGACGGATCCGGCTATCAGCTGAGTCCATCGTGAGGATTGCCCCGCCCTCTTCCTTTAGCCGGGAAATACAGTTAGTTTTTATCTTTCTGGTGGCCATGGCGAAAGAGATAGTATGGTGGACACGTTTGAAAGGGCTGAAGACGAGCACTTACCTCTTCGGTGATACCCTGATTAACTTTTTCCAATTTCATCTGAAAAGGAAAATCAGAGTAGAGAGGGAAGTGCTCTCTTCCCAGCATGTTGTTGAAAGATGGGTGAGAGAAGCAAGTATGGCCCGAGTATGTATCTGTAAATTAAAGGTGGAAAACTGGGAGAGGTCACTTGCCCTGGTGGTCAGGGTCACTGTGGTCTTTTAATGGGCTTTCTCCACAAATGTCCCTCGGAAGTCTCCCTCCTATTGTGGAATCTTTCTTTGTTATTTTATTACATCCTCTGTTTTTTTTACACGCAGAAACGCCCATTTGTTCCGTCCTGTATTGTCCTGTACTGTCCTTAATGTCTACTTTATGTAAACCCTTGTGGTTAATAAAGAAAACATTATTATTATTATTATTATTATTATTATTGAATGCTATGGTTGACGGAGGCTCGGCTCTGTAAGGTACTGTAAATTTTGAACGCTTTAACAATTGTAAATTGTTTAAAACTTAGACCAACTTGTAGACAAAACCACCCTCCTCCTCGTGAGAGGGGTCTTTCTGCCCGTTATTTGGCCCTTCGGGGTTAAATAACTGTTTATTGGGGGTTTGTACCCAATATTTATTTTAAACAAAAAAAAACAACATGGCTACGAAAAAGAATTTGCATAGGTCACTCCCAATCATTCCGTCTTCTTCTTCCTCAATCGCCACTACAGCAGAGAGAAGATTGTCTCTCTCCCTCCCTTCTTTAAATGTGTCTCTCTCCCACCCTTCTCTTTCGCAAGTGACGAAAGAAAAGAAAAGTCTCGTGCAAAGCATGTAAGGTTTCTCCACGACGACAACGACAGCGACGAAACAGGTGTGCGGAAAATACGAAAACCCAGTTCATTCGTCTGACGTCAGGAATAATAGCAGTAGCAGCCGTAATAAAAACAGCAACAGTGACAATGAAAACAACAGTAGCAGCCGCAACATCATCACCAGCAGCATAAACAACAACAGCATTAGCAGCAGCAACACCAACAACAACCACAGCAACAGCGGCGAAGGCAGTAGTCGTAGTACCTGCAGCAACAACAAAAATAAACTAGCCAATCTCTTCGGATGGACTATCGGGCCGGGGCCTATGGACAACTTCCAGAAATCCCTGGCCTGGCAGTGCTACCGGGGAGCTTTGCCAGTTCGAGATAAACTCTACAGGCATGGAGGTGCCGTCAGCCGAGCATGTCCGAGATACGCGCAGGGCGACGAAACCGTCCTGCACGCACTCGTCCAGTGTCCTAGCATTGCTGACTTGTCGGTTTATGTCGAACACCTACTGTCGCGTTTAGGACGGATCCGGCTATCATCTGAGTCCATCGTGAGGATTGCCCCGCCCTCCTCCTTTAGCCGGGAAGGGCAGGCAGTTTTTATCTGTCTGGTGGCCATGGCGAAAGAGATAGTATGGTGGACACGTTTGAAAGGGCTGAAGACGAGCACTTACATCTTCGGTGATGCCCTGATTGATTTTTTCAAATTTCATTTGAAAAGGAAAATCAGAGTAGAGAGGGAAGTGCTCTCTTCCCAGCATTTTGTTGAAAGATGGGTGAGAGAAGCAAGAATGGCCCGAGTGAATGGGCCTACTCTGAGTATATATCTGTAAATTAAAGGTGGAAAACTGGGAGAGGGCACTTGCCTTTGTGGTCAGGGTCATTGTGGCTTTTTACTGGGCTTTCTCCACAAATGTCCCTCCGAAGTCTCCACCCTATTGGGGAATTTTTCATTGTTATTTTTGTTACATCCTCTGTTTTTGTTTTTTACACGCAGATATGCCCATTTGTACCGTCCTGCATTGTCCTGCACTGTCCTTAATGTCTACTTTATGTAAACCCTTGTGGTTAATAAAGAAATCATTATTATTATTATTATTAGTAGTATTATTATTATTGTAGTTGTTTTGTTGTTGTTATTGTCAGTCATATTTTTTGTCTTCTTAATATTATTATTATTTTCACAGAATCGGTTGAGGGTCGGACGCCATGCTTTGCAACATGTGTTACGACCCTTTTTGGTCTGAGTTCAAATCCTGCCGAGGGTATCTTTGCCTTTCATCCTTACGGGGTCGATGAAATAAAGTACCAGTAAAATACTGAATTAATTGCTAAACAATTATTATGATAATAATAATTGTTTCTACTTCAGGCACAAGGCCAGCAATCACCCAGTGCATTACTGGTACTTTATTTTATCGACCCCGTAAGGATGAAAGGCAAAGTCAACATCGGCGGGATTTGAACTCAGGTCATAAAGGGACGTAACTATGCTGGAAAGCATGGCGTCCGACCCTCTACCGATACTGCCAATCCACCGCCTTTATAATAATAATAATAAATATAATAATAATAATAATTATTATTATTATGGTGGATTGGCAGTATCGGTAGAGTGTCGTATGTCATGCTTTGAAGCATAGAGTTACCTCCCTGTATGATCTGAGTTCAAATACCGCCGAGTTTAACTTTGCCTTTCATCATCCCGGGGTCGATAGAATAAAGTACCAGTAATGCACTGGATAATTGCTGGCCTTGTGCCAAAAGTAGAAACAATTATTATTACTATTACTTTCTGTTTATCATCATAATAATAATGATTTCTTTCTTTCTTTATTATTTATTTATCATCATAATAATAATACTGTGTGCTTTTGTTTGGGGCGCTAATATGTTTCCGTACGATTTTGTGTTGCAGATGTTCTGTTTGTTTATATGCCCAGTCTGCTTTGCTATGTATTTATTTGTATGTTTTTTTTTTACCACTGCCAAGATGCATGTAATATGGAGTGTTTCTATTTTATGTTAACAGATTATTTTTTATCTATTTCTAGGTTCTAGTGTTTGGATTATGTCTTTATTCTTGTTCAAGGAGCCATATTTTCTCATGGATTTGCCAATTTATTTAGTGTTCAACACAATGGTGGTGTAGATTGTTATATTCCAGAACATAATCACATTGTCATTTTTAGTAAGGTTTTCATGTATTCAGGTGTTTTCCGTTGGTGTTCCTTAATGCCGGTATAACTTCTAGGTTATGTAAACTCCTATCTTTCTCATGATTGTAGATATATCCTTTCATAGATATGATTGGGCATCCAATGAAAGTATTGTCGAGGGTTTCTCTGAAAATGATCATGTTCTGAAATTATTGTTTTGGCTTCTTTCAATGAATATGTTGGTTTCTATTAGAAATGATTTATAGTGTGTCACATTCAAGAATCATTCCCTTTTACCTTTCAATACTCCTATTGTAATAGGGATGGGATTCGTTCCCCAAAATTAACTCGTATTTTCATCAACAAAATTGTCATTATTCTCGCTGCCATACTTGCACCTGCCTGCTATCTTATGTATAGTCACTTTGTATAACATTTACTAGAATAAGTTTTCTAGAATCAATCAATTCCAAACTGATATATATATATATATGGTATACATTATTCAAGTATGTATATACTGATTAATAATTCATGGTTACAACTCTATAAGACATTACAAATCAGTTCATGGCATGGATATCACTTTGTTTATTTTTCCAGGAGAATATTTATTTATTACAATTATGGTGTTTTACACTGTAGTTTGGCATGTTATAGTCTTTGTTTAGTGTGTGTCGTCTCAGGAACTAAGTCTTTTTATACAACTATCATTGGGTTTCTCATCATCATCATCAACATGATCATTAACATGGTCATCAATTTACAATAATTTCTTAATCATTATTGTAAAAGCAAAACAACCTTTTATTAGAAATAATTGTTTTTACTATTGGCACAAGGCCAACAATTATCGCTGTTTATTGCTGGTACTTTATTTTATCGACCCCGTAAGGATGAAAGCAAAGTTAATCTCCGCGGGATTTGAACTCATATCATAAAGGGCCGTAACTGAGTTCAAATCGCGCTTTTTATTAGAAATAATAGCTTGAAATTTGGGCAAAAAAGGCCAATACGTTTTATTTGTATGAGAGTGACAAGTCTATTTCATCGATCTCTGAAATTCTATTTTGTCGACGTCGGAAATATAAAAAGCAAGAATGACCTCATTATGATCTGTACCCAAAACATAAAGAGCACCAATAACCCCGCAACGTGTTTTTGTTTCCAATAATCCTCAATCCTCGATATTCATAGAAATAATTGTTTGCGACAATATCACAAGGTCAGCAATTTGGGCGAAAGTGTGAGTCGATTATATGGACCCTACTAATTAACTGGAACTTCATTTTATCGAACACCAAAATATAAAAGGCAAATTTGACCATTAGAAATCTCAATAGAAATTGTCAGAACAAATACAACAGTAGCATTTTATCTGACGCTCTATTAATTTACCATCCTTTTATGGATATTGCCGTGTGTCTAATAAACACTGTGTGATGTGGGGAGTTACGTGCCTTTTAAAATAATTGTTTCTACTTTTGGCACAAGGTCAGCAATTATTCCAGTGTATTACTGGTACTTTATTTTATCGACCCAGCAATGATGAAAGGCAAAGTTAACCTCGGCGGGATTTGAACTCAGATCATGAAGGGCCGTAACTCTTTGCTGCAAAGCATGGCGCCAGACCCTTTACCGATACTGCCATTTTAAAATAATCTAGAACATCTTTACCACATGGCTTTCAAATTAGATGTAGTACAGAATGCTTGAGAAATGTTACAATTATCATAACTAAAATCATTTTGTTCATAAGCAGCTTCAATTGAAATTGAAACAATTTCAACAGTAACAGATTACCTCCCATAACAAATACGTTTCCATAGAAATTAATTCCTGAATACGACCTCTGTTTTGTACCGGATAATTTTCAGAGCAGAAATATTTTAATAACGGTCGATTTTGATCCAGATATATCAAAGCAACACAGCGATCTCAGTTATTTAATTAAAATTTCTCGACAGGGGAAAGTAAGCATCAATAGGTCAATGGGTTCCAAATACGTACACAAATGATTAAATTTGTGTTGAAGACTGAACTCATTTCATATATGCCTCTTTTTCAACCCTGCAGCCTATTTGTTTTAATCGATATTACGAAAGAAGTAGTCAACAGAAAAACCTAACATAAATCACTAATAATACAAGTTCAGAATTCATCTTTATTAACTACGTGAGTATTGCAGTCATGAACATTGCTTGTACATAGAAAGTATTACAACTTTTTGGATTCATATATCGAAACTAGAAAGCCAAACATATTTTAATTATTTCTAACGGCACATATTACAGTCATCTACGATCTAAATTATCCTTTTAATTACCCTCAAAACTATCATAATCATAATCATTATCATCAACAATATCATACACTCATTAAATCTGTAAAAACGAAACAACCATTAGTTTTAGCAATACATGTTTTAAAAATATGATTACAAGTGAATATACGAAGTAGGAACTCCTGTCAAATACACATCCACGACGAAGGTTTGCTTCCTAGCTAAATATAATTGACATGACGTAAGTTGTCTATATGTTTGGAAAAGAATGAATAAGTTCTACATAGTCTCTTCAAAATTTGTAGAATGTTTTATTGAGTCAGAATAAAATCCAACAATTTACATTGGTAGCTTTTCCTCTCACAATAGTAATCATTTATTCAAAAGTATATTATTTTAATAAAACTCTCTTTTCCTTATATTATATTCCCTGGCTATGTTTCTTCTACATTATTTCAACAAATCCAAAATAATTCTAACGAAAACAAAAATAAAGTATAATGTCAGTAATAACAAGAATAAAAATAGCACATAGTTTTCTAAAATATTTGTCATAAAGTTAGAGAGCAGTAATGAGATTGCTAGCCAAAATGCAACAGTGTCAAACATAATTATTGCCATTTTAAATATCTGATGTGAAAGTGAAATAAACAATAGAAGGAAATAGTTGGCAGACTATCATGAGTTTTCCTAGATTATTGGCCAACAGTGGAAGGATGGAGGGTGGATATATATATATATATTTATGTAAAAGAGTTACTACAAACATACAGACGTAAAACATAGCCACTGGGTTTGGAACGGTTAATCACCTTCGCTTCAGAGAAAAGCGCACATTCCCAGAGGTTTCTGCCAAGAAATATCAACAAAACTACTAACATGGTAAAATAATAGATTGACAGAAGACATTGAAGCCTCGGGAGGAAAAGAGAGGCTGAGAGCTAAGAATATATATATATATATATATATATATTTATTTATATATATAAACATATATATGTATATATATATGTAATATATATATGTTTATATATATATATGTAATATATATATATATGTAATATATATATATATGTTTATATATATATATATATATATATATATATATATAGTGGGGGGGGGTGCTTGTGTGGTGTGAGTGTATGTATGTGTACGCGTGGGCTTGTATGCCTGTGTGTGTACTATCTATATGTAAGAGCGTGCGTTTTTCGGATTTTATTTTTACGTTTCCCACTAACAACGAATGATACGTTTTCCAAGCCAGACACGATTTCTTCATTGAAATGTAGGCAATATTCAATATGAATATATATATAGATATAATTGGTCGTTTTGGAAGCCTCAACAATGCAAATGGGTAAATCTGCGGGTAACAGAATCAGGTGGTAATGAGAGAGAGATGTAATAGGAAATGTAGAATGAGACGTATAGGGTGTAGAGGAAGGTAGGAAAGAGTGTAAAAATAATAACACAAGATAGTGTTACCTTGGAAGTGATTTAATTGTCTCTATATTTCGGATTTAGTCACTATCAACTGGGATTTGCCGAGGGGAAACCTATATATGAAATCACACATGTCATAGCCTTTCCGCATCTGTATGTTGCGATTGGATATATGTGTATCTATATCTACATATTTTTAAATGCGCGTTCGAGAGTAATTATACTTATTATCGGATAAACATCTGGAATATTTTATACGTACATTTTCAAATATTCGTTAAAGGCTTGAATGTTTACTTTCTTAATTAGCCGTGCGTTTTCGAGTTTTCTGGAGCCTAGATCTTATGACTTATGCAGGGAAAGATTTGTTTACGTAGAACAGTGACCGATAATTACACTTATCAATCTTAGGTTAGACTCAGCAGATTTAAGATGAGTTGGGAATATGTAATATGTTTGTTTATATGTGCACGAAAGATCCCTCAAATAAGTTGCCTATAACCATTACCTTTTAGAGATATTTTGAGAGTAAAATTCCACCAGAGAATGAGAGACAAGAAGGGAGAAAGAAATGTAGAGAAAGAATCGCCCTCAGTACTAATACCTAAACAATGCACAATCATTCCTATCACAAATCCCACCACAAATCAATGAAACGAGAGAACTATAAAATATAAAATGTTGCTGCGGTTCCATTGTTGATCCTGTCGGTTTCCACCCACTGTCATGCCGTTACAATGGTGGCCACCTCCAACGCCTAGCTGCTCTCAACGAGATCATAAACCCTGGCCTTGAGGGTACAGGATTCTCCTTCTACCTCGAGCCAGAGGGGTTTGACAGAGGGAGCTGTAAAAGGCCAGATACTTTGATAATATTCACATTATGTGGGGGCTGGACCCTCATCTTGGATGATATAAGTTGAAACACCTCTAGCAGTAGCATGGTACGTTCGGCTTCAGTGAGGCCAAATAGGCTGAATAGGGTAAACGGTCACTCTATCTGATAAGTATAACCTGTACAGTGAAAACGTCACGCGTTCTTGGTCCCCTGGCCATATCCTTTCTCACTGTTATCGGAGCGGCGTTTGCTGCCTGCAGGTGCGAGTCCAGCAATGTGGAGTGTCCATTTCGAATGAAATTTTTTTGAAAAAGCTTGCATTATATTTTTTTCCTTTTAATCGTGCCACTATACCCATTGTGAAAGTCAGCTTTAGGACCACATATACCCTTCTCAAATTCACTAACTCTTTTAAAGCTACAAAAAAGAACTACATAAGTATCACAGTTATTCCTATTTTTCTCATCACAATTGTTCTTACAGTTTTAATCATGTTTGAGGATACACTATATTTCATATAGTCCATTTTCAGAACTCCCAAACGTACATTTTTCAGCTTGGAATCTATTTATCAACGCTAAAAAAACATGATAGCTTTTTAAGGATAAAAACAGATTAAAACTATCGCTCGATTCCAGCCCTTCTCCCCAACCACAGACTTATGAAGAACTGAGAAAAACAAAGATTAGAAAAATCAACATCGAATAAACTATTAATTTTCCTTCACTTATTATCGTATCATCTAACCCATTTTGTATTTTATGGTCTAATTTAGAAGAATTTTATCGAAAATCTTCGTTCGATCAACACTTTTTCCTCCTATCCGAAATGACCTCGGTGCCGTCTCAACGTATAGAATATTTGTGTTATTATTTATTTGTTTATGCAATTTTAGAGATAGTTTATGAGTCAGTCGAGATGTTTTCTCCAAAATTGGCAAATTAATTAAATAAATTCCTTATATCGATCAG
>OZ024742.1:354990881-355033381 GCA_964016885.1 Eledone cirrhosa
TTTCCTCCAGTGTATATAAAATAAATACACATATACTTCAGATTTTCCGACTTACGACCAGTACCGTTAAATTGAAATTATATAATCTAAGAGAAAAAAGTATATCTCTGGACACTAAAGATTAAATAATAGAGAATTCGTTATATAATTACATCCCGATCATATGAAATTTTTACAAAATTCGCAGAATAAATCAGTATTTAATAGAAATCCGTCTTCTAAAGAACTAGAATTATTTCATTCTTGCGGAGAAATCAGGGAAAATATGTTGAGTAACTTATTTACTTTGGTTACCTCCGGCTTATCTCCGAATATATATATATATAGTAATAATAATAAATTTGAAGACTAAAATCCAAAGAGGGCTCGATAAGGATAAATATATATCAAATATATAAGAATCGTAGAGCAAATATTTATTAAAATAGCAGATTAAAGTTTAAGCAAAGAATCGCTGCTTTCACCCTTAACGGGATCTTCTGAAACTAATAAAGTCAATCTGTAAACGCAGAAGTGTTATTACAAAAAACGTTGTAACCGGAGGAAGACAGGAAGACGAACCAACGTATCGTCTTCCTGTCTTCCTCCGGTTGCAACGTTTTTTGTAATATCACTTCTGCGTTTACAGATTGACTTTGTTAGTTTCATAAGATCCCGTTAAGGGTGAAAGCAGCGATTCTTGGCTTAAACTTTAACCTGTTATTTTAATAAATATATATATATATATATATATATATATATATATATATATATATAGAGAGAGAGAGAGAGAGAGAGAGAGAGAGAAAAGAATGAAATGAAATTTCATTTCTCACTCTTAGTACGGCTGATACTTAAATGTAAGTATGTATACGTACATACATATATGTATACATACGTAGAGTAGTATGTATATATATACATACATGCACACATATATATATGTACGTATGGGTTTACCGAACATTTATTATAATGTTCGGTTTGTTTGTAAACAAACAGCCCGAATTAAGCCGTACAGTGTTCGGAAACCATCGTCGCCCTTTTGTTCAACACTGACAAAGGAAAGATGAACTAGTTTCAAGCTTATTAACTATCGTCAGCATTGTATACCTTCCCGTCAGACGATTGAACATTTGAAAGATTATACTTTCCTTATGCATATTAACGGTTCAGCAGTTTAATTTACATATCGAGTGAGTTAGTCGGCCCGGCGTACCGAAAACATTAAATGGAAAAGAATGAAATAACATGTTATTTCTCACTCTTAGTACGGCGGATACTTAAACAAACCGAACATCATAATAAATGTTCGGTAAACCCATACGTACATATGTATATGTGTGCATGTATGTATATATATATACATACTACTCTACGTGTGTATACATATATGTATGTACGTATACATACTTACATTTACGTATCAGCCGTAAATTTAATCCTGAGGAGGATATTAGAGGGGGCTAGAGCAAAGTGCCTTCCTGCGGTCATGGTTTTCATTTACTTTAGGACAGCCTTTGATTCTTAGGACCGTCACTGCTTGATAAAGATCTTACAGGCTTATGGAATACCCAAGAAGATAGTGGACCTGATACCACTGCTCTACACCAACACCAAAGCCCAAATCATTAGAACTGATGGGATGACAGATTTCTTTGAAATACTGGCTGCACAGCTCTAGGGAGATATATTGGCTCCCTAACTGTTTATCATCGTAGTGGACTAGTGTATGCACCTTGCACTGGAGAAACACCAGGAGTCTGGCTTTACTGTAGCACCGACTCAGAGCAGGGGAGTTAAGGCGAAAAATATATCGGATGCTGAATTTGCCGACGACATAGTTTTAGTGAAAAATGCAGTGAATGCATGTGAGATATTTAGTTACCTAGATTATCTCTAGCTGTGCTGTTCATTAAATCTTACTCCTTTTGAGAAGCCCTACGGTTATCTGACACAGACACAAATTCATTGCGAAACAAACTCTATCTGTAGTTTGTCCAGGAAATAAATCGTTATTGAAACGGTTAGTACATTTTAATTTATCTTTTCCAGTTATGGTGTGCAATGCATATAAATTATATGCATTGCAACCAAAGGGGTTCTTCAACCCATGTAACTGTAAACGCACTTCTTTGTGTGTTTATTTCTCTCTCTCTCTCTCTCTCTCTCTCTCTCTCTCTCTCTCTCTCTCTCTCTCTCTCTCTCCTCTCTCTCTCTCTCTCTCTCTCTCTCTCTCTCTCTCTCTCTCTCTCTCTCTCACATAATAACTGGAAAAGATAAATTAAAATGTACTAACCGTTTCAATAACTATTAAATTCCTGGACAAACTACAGATAGAGTTTGTTTCGCAATGAATTTGTGTCTGTGTCAGATAACCGTAGGGCTTCTCAAAAGGAGTAAGATTGGATGAACAGCACAGCTAGTGATAATCTAGGTAACTAAATATCTCGCATGGTCTATATAGTAATAGAACAAGTAACGCCTCGTGCGATAGACAGCACATAGTGACATAAGTGGATTGTAAAACGGCTAGAAAGGGTAGCCTAAAACCACTCAACTTCAAAATCTCACGAAAGAAGATCCATTAATGGTGAAAGCAGCAATTCTTTGCTTAACATTTAGTCTGTTATTTTAATAAATATTTGCTTTTTGGTTCTTATATATTTGATACATACTTATCCTTATCGAGCTCTCTTTGTATTTTAGACTTTACATTTATTAGTATTACTATATATATATTTATATAGAAGTCGTTACACAACAGTTAGTTCTCCATACCGAGAACAATTGTTTCACCTTAGCGGATCCTCAGCTCGTAATGGACATGGTTATACGGAACAGGAATGACAACCGTACGAACGCGCAGGCGCAGAAACGATCACTTCACACAAGCAATACTAAAGTGCATGCGAGAGGTGTCACGGAAATAACTGCGAAAGTCCGAAAAGTTTCTAGTTGATAAGAAAATTAGTATGTTGTAATACAATCCGAAGCTTTGTAGTTATGTAATAGGTGTTTCCAGACGTGTGGACAACGTGTGAATAACTCATTTCTCTTTCTCGTGTTTAGGCGATGACTATTGCGTAATCTCTTTAGAATAGTTATTCGTTCATGATGAACGAATATATATATGTAAAAGTTAAACAGAAATAACAACACCAACGGTACAGTATATGAAAGATATATATTAGGTTAACGCTTCATATAGCAGGGAGAATATATGTATATATATATATATATATATATATATATATATATATATATATAGTTAAAGAATGAAGAGTAACATGGTTGGCTGTACAATAAGGGCTTTATTTATAGTACTGATCAGTTGGGTCTAGAGTTCGCTAATCGCTTGAGGTTGCATCATTCGATCTCCAATACATTATTTACCTCTCGTCAACACATAAGAGAATGTAAATATGAGAATAATAATATTTGAGTCAAACAAAGTCGTACGTTAAAACTATCCGCAACGGAGAGGACTCACAACCACTAACTAGATTACCTATAACGATCACTTGTTATCCCATATATATATATATATATATATATATATATATATATATATATATATATATATATATATATATATATATATATATATATATATATATATATATATATGTATATATACGTATATATATATATATATATATGTATATATATATGTATATATATATGTATATATTTATGTATATATATATATATATATATATATATATATATATATATATATATATATATATATATATATATATATATATACAAATTCAAATACATATAATTAGACATAGACACAAATACATATATGAGTTTGGTAACATTTCACGGTGTGGCTCAATGAAGAATTAATTAAGCAAGGCTAGAAGAAATACTTAGATAAGTGTCATATTGCTGTACATATTGGAAAATAATCTGTTTCCTTTGTATATTATATCTTCACAAGTACCTTTTAAAATTATAGCCTCGTTTAAATGATGTTTTATGTGGTTAATGTATGCTGATTGGGAGATGAAATACTGTATGTATTTTATCTAATGGTTCTTAAGACTTCCATTTATATATATATATGTATATATATACATATATATATATATATATATATATATATATATATGTATATATATATATATATATATATATGTATATATATATATATATATATATATATATATGTATATATATATATATATGTATATATATATATATATACATATATATAAGTATGTATACGTACATACATATATGTATACAGACGTACAGTAGTATGTATATATATATATATATATACATACATGCACACATATATATATATTTACGTATGGATTCACCGAACATTTATTATAATGCTTGGTGAATCCATACGTACACATATATATGTGTGCATGTACGTATATATATATATATATACATACTACTGTACGTCTGTATACATATATGTATGTACGTATACATACTTATATTGAATTAACAGCCGTACTAAGTGTGATAAATGAAATTTCGTTTCATTTTTTCCGTTTATCGTTTTCGGTCCCCGGCCGATTAATTCACTCGATATGCAAATTATGCTGCTCAGCCATTAATATGCATAAGGAAAGTAAATACTTTCAGACCTTCAACCATCTGGCAGGAAGGTATATGTTGCTGAAGATAACTAATAAGCTTGAAACTAGTACAGCGTTCCTTTGTCAGTGTTGAACAAATGAGCAACAATGGTTGCTAGACAATGTACGGCTTAATTCGGGTTGTTTGTTTACAAACACACCGAGCATTACCATAAATGTTCGGTAAGTCCATACGTACATATACCTATATATGTGTGTGCATGTATCTATATATATATACATACTACTGTACGTCTGTATACATTTATGTATGTACGTATACATACTTATATTAAAGTAGCAGCCGTACTAAGAGTGATAAATGAAAGTTCGTTTCATTTTTTCCGTTCATATATTCATATATATATATATATATATATATATATATATATATATATATATGAAAATAGGGAGAATAAGACGATTATTAGGAAGAAAAATATATTTGTTTCCGTTTTATTTTTATCTATTTCTGTGTTTTTTTCCTAATAATCATCTTTTCCTCCCTATTTTCATATATATATATATATAAATATATATATATATATATATATATATATATATATATATATATATATATATATATATATATATATATATATATATATATATATATATATATATATATATATTTATACATTATATATTTATACATTATACATTTATACATTATATATTTAAATGAAGACATTTTATTTATAGCTTTTTCATAACAAAATCCCATTTTCTAAGCGAAGGAGATGACAGATTCTAAGATACTTATACTTCCCAGAAAACAGATTATGTTAGCCTGCAAAATGACATCTATTAGAAACTGAAAGCTTACCGTCGCCTCAATATAATATCAACGAACCTCTTACTATATGTTATGTTAACAATAAATTACTTGTTTTATACTCATCCACAATATTGAAGTTTCCACATTATACATGACATCTAGAGAGGATGCATATGTAAACTAAGACTCGGAATTCGGAAATAAAACTCATATTTCACAAAACTGTAACATACGCTGAACAAGCAATTACTGTGCTTTAAAGTTCTTTTTAAGTGGGGAAAGACATTGCACTCGAACAACCCCACTCTCTGGGAATCGAAAACACTACACGAAAAGGGGAACTGGTTAACACCAACTTCAAGGACGTGGCTCGTTTCCTATATATATATATATATATATGACCAAATGTTAAACAAGGTTCATTGATTATTAAATGAATATAGTATTACAATATATAAAAAAGCACTCAACAGTGAAGTCTTCTGGAGTTATTAATATTATTCAAAATATTAATAAATGGATACATTCAAATAATAAAAATATATGTTTTATTATATATAATTTGGAGGTATTGTGGTGATTTGTTCAGTACGTCCTCATCAGATAAAAAATTAATTTGATGTATGACATACCTCAACTGTTTGATTATTCAATTGCAGTCTTGGCAGTGATTTACTACGACAAAACTCATTATTTATATACGACAAGTATATATATATATATATATATATATATATATATATATATATATATATATATATATATATATATACATATACACACACACACATATATATATATATATATATATATATATATAAATATACTTGTCGTATATAAATCATGAGTTTGGTCGTAATAAAGTTGTTTTTCGCTAATTTCCCAAATACCATTTCGCTAATTTCCGAAATACCATCCTCGCTAATTTATATTTGTATATATATATACATATACATACATATATATATATATATATATATATATATATATATATATATATATATATATATATATATATATATATATATATATATATATATTCATATATACATACATACATATATATATATATATATATATATATATATATATATATATATATATATATGTATATGTATATATATATGTATATGTATATATATATATATATATTGGTAAACAGAATATATATATATATATATATATATATATACATATATATATATATATATATATATATATATATATATATATATATATATATATATATACATTCATATACATATATACACATACATACATATATAGGTACAATCACACACACTCATATATACAGACACACACATATACACACACCGGTCTATTTGTATTCATATGTTTATATTTGCAAGAACGGAGCACGCCATTTTTTCATTCACATATATTTTCCCTCGCTGTGGTTCGCATTTTTTCTGTTACCTTACTGCTTTCCTCTTTCTATTTCCGCCTTACCTCTCGCTTTCCTCCATCCCCGCTGCTGGTCACACACTCTCAGCTGGCCCTACCCCCACACTTTCACTCACTCACACTCTGCTACTCCTCCACTTTCACTTCCTCCCGTCTAACCTGCGTTAATTCTTTCCTCTCTCACTTTTTGCGTGGCTCGGAAGCGTCTATTTTCTTCTCGTCATTTGATTCGTCGGACTTAAGCCAACAAAATTCATTGACCTGTCTCTCTTTTCCTCTCTTTACCTTGCGTTACTACCATGTGGTTTGTTCCCTTTCCTCTATCCCGATAGCTTAATTAAGTTATCGCTCGCACTGATTTGAGGTATCTAGTCTTTAATGCGAAGAAATTCCAATGAGAATCAGCAGACTACTGATGACGGATATTTTTCCTGTTTCTCCGTCTATTTTTATTCATATATATATATATATACTCAATAAAACACCAGAGCCAAAGAAATGTAACAACTTTAGCAGAAAAAGCTTGGACGCTCAGGGATAGCGATCAAAAGTTTACCCTAAAATGGGAGAAATTAGCTAAAACCCAAAGCTTTTCCAGGAGCCAACATTTCTGCAAATTATGTAATCTTGAGATATATTACATAATCACACACAAGAAGAAATTGCTGAATAACAGAATTGAACGAACATTATTCTGCCGTCACCGAACTAAAACCCTTTTTTCCCACTACAAGCTGAATATTACATACAAGAGGAACATCCCCACAACTATATAAACCTCAATCTAGTTAGAAAAATATATAAACAATCTCTTCTCAACATACATATGTATATTAATAACATTAAATTACCACACTAATAATAAAAAGACATGCTGATGAGAATAGGTGCAAATATGCTATAATGAATGTGTCTAAAATGGACCATAAGTAGGTATATATATGTAAAAATGTATATAAAGAAGTAAATATATATATATGTTTGATGTGTATAGTTAGATGTAAGTGTATTCATGTATCAAAGTGTTTATATATATATATATATATATATATATATATATATATATATACACATAGACTGGAGTATGTATGTATATATGTGTGTGTCTATACGTGTGTATATAAAGACAAGTTGAGTATGAAAATGTATACGCATGAACGCGTATGTATATACAAGTATATATGTATATATATATATATGTGTGCATGTGTATATGTATGTAAGTATGAGCATGTAAGTATGTGTATGTGAGTATATTTATTTTGTAGAGGTGTGCATATATGTTTGTGTATGAATGCGTGGGCGAAAGGATACGTACACTTGAAAGAAAAATTTAGCCAGCATGCATATCTATACTATCTCTAATCCTTCTATAGATTTAGAAAAATAACCAATAATATATTCTATAAAAATGTCAAAACAACAGATGGGAATCTAATTATTCACTGCCACAAAAAATTCTTACTGCTATCAAAAAACCACTCCCTCAACTATTCTTCTAACAACTTCACCCCTCCCTCCTAATATTCTCTATAAAAACCAAACAGGTCCTCAGTAAAATTATTCTGATGAAATGACAGTTGATAATAACATTGAAATATTGAATGTCTGTATAACTAATACTTTGTAGATAGCAGCTGTTTTCAGGTTATGTAACTGTTATAGAAACACGTGTCAATATATTCGGTTTAACTAATCTGTATCCATTTAAATCCTTCTATATATATATATATATATATATATATATATATATATATATGCATACATATTAGTATATATATATATATACATGTATAATTAGTATTAACTCCTATAGGCTCTTTTCTGTAGCCAAATGGTAGACTGGCATATTCAATTTCACTCTACAACATTCATTGATCACATATGATGATGTTACCCCCTTTTCAGATAGCTGTAAACAATTCTCTCTTAACGCATGACCTCTCTGAACGTCGCTATAAAGGAATTTAACTATTTATATGACTTTTTAAAATCATTGACCATGCCCCACAAGAGAAAAGAAAGCAACAATTTTGTAGGATTGTTTTATATGTTACTTCTACTGTGTTTTGATCGTATGGCCATATACGGACTGTATCCTTTTACAAGTTCAGCTACGTCCATGCCGTCCTAATAGTACTGGTTCAGTTCGGATCTAGCTGTCGAAACGGCCGGAGCTCAGTCATCGGGGTCCTGACACTTTTTTCTATACTTGCATATATATATATATATAGTATGTATATATCTAAAGAATATATTGAGTTAGAAACTCAAATTAGTCTCTTACAATAAACTAGCCATAGGGAAGAGATTTTTCCGAGCAGTATATTATAATTGAATATAAAAGAAATATAAACACAGACATTTACATATATGTGTTCAAATCTTAATGGAACAGATTCGGTAAGGTGAAAAGAATTCTAACTATGGACGATAGGGTTTGCCAGCCTCAAATTAAGAATAAATCAAGAAAATAAATACAAACCGGAATTGTGGTAACTACCAATCACCCAGACAGCGTTTGGCTATATTGTTTTGACAAAATTAATTTTGAAGGGGAATACCGATTCTTGCACATCAGTGGTTGAGGAAAATGGTCTCTTACGATTTGAACACGTATATGTATATGTCTCTGTTTACCTTTCTTTTATATTCAATTATATATATATATATATATATATATATATATATATATATATATATATATATATATATATATATATATATATATATATATAATTATAAAATGTGGAGAAGGAGCACACGAGTTGGAATATATATATATGTAAAATAGGGAGACATAGACGATCGTTAGGAAAAAATATATTTATGTTTTCTTTTATTTTTTTCTTATTTTTTCTGGGTTAGATATACACACACACACATACACACACACACACACACACACTCACACCCCAACACACACACACACACACACATACATATATATATATATATATATATATATATATATATATATATATATATATATATATATATATATATATATATTTGTATATATATCTATATATATATATATATATGTAAGTATGTATGTATACGTACATACATATATGTATACAGACGTACAGTAGTATGCATATATATATATATATATATATATATATATATATATATATATATATATATATATATATATATATATATACATACAGGTACACATATATATATGCACGTATCAGTTTAGCGGACGTTTATTATAACGTTCGCTTTGTCCGTTTGTAAACAAACGGACAGCCTGGATTATGCCGTACGGTGTTAAGGCAACCACGTCACCATTTTGTTCAACACTGACACAGGAACGATGTACTAGTTTCAAGCTTCTTAGCTATCATCATCACCGTATACCCTTCTGCCAGATGGTTGAACGTTCGAAAGTATATACTTTCCTTATGAAAATTAACGGCTGAGCAGCCTAATTTGCATATCGAGTGAGTTCAGTCGGCCAGGCGCACCGAAAACGATAAGTTGAAATAGAATGAAACGAAATTTCATTTCTCACTCTTAGTACGGCACTTACTTAAATGTAAGTATGTATGTATACGTACATACATATATGTATACAGACGTACAGTAGCATGCATATATATATATATACATATACATATATATATATATATATATACATACAGGTACACATATATATATATACGTATCAGTTTAGCGGACGTTTATATATATATACATATATATATATATATATATATAAATATATATATATATATATATATATATATATATACATATATATATATATATATATATATATATATATATATATATATATATATATACATATATATATATATATATATACATAAATATATATATACATATATATATATATATATATATATATACATAAATATATATATACATATATATATATATATATACATAAATATATATATACATATATATATATATATATATACATGTATATATATATATATATATATATATATATATATATATATATATATATATATATATATATATATATATATACATGTATATATATATATATATATATATATATATATATATATATATATATATATATATACATATATAGTCAAAAGAAAATTTCGCTCTATATGGCTGAATACAATAAACGTAATGTGAGTTTTTCGAATATTAATAATAACATTCGATTCGTTTGTAATTATGCAAACAAGCCTCAATGTTATAGCAATGTCAGTAGAATGAACACTTCATTATTGCTCTTAGTCTGGCATGCAAACAGAACGGCAGATACTAATGTTTCTAAGTAACACCCTACGTCAGTATAGTTCAATGTTCACCTGCCAAACTGCCAGAGCTATTGAAAATATATGGTATTTTCAAATCTACACAGTGTCTGATCGGCCTGATGTGCATATTAGCAGATCAACTAGTAATCGAAAAACACATTACATTTATTGTATTCAGCCATTCAGAGCGAAATATTCTGTTTTACTTGAAATTGGCAAAGCCGGACATTTATTGCTCTTATACAGGAAACTGACTGGCCAGTCTGCTGATATGCAAATCTGGCTAATCAGTGGATCTGCTAATATGCAGATCTGACTGATCAGCCAGTCTGCTAATATGCAAATCAGGCCGATCTGTCACAGTATTTTTGTAAATAGCATATATTTTCAGTAGCTATGACAGTTTGACAGGTGAACAGTGAGCTGTACTGATGAAGGGTGATACCCATAAGCATTAGTGTCTGCAGTTCTGTTCACATGTCAACATAAGAGCAAGAATGAAGTGTTCATTCTACTGACATAGCTATAAAATTGAGGCTTGTTTGCATAATTGCAAACGAATCGAATGTTGGATTGGCAGTATCGGTAGAATGTCGGACACCATGCTTTGCAGCATAGAGCTAAGCCACTTTATGGTCTGAGTTCAAATAATGCCGAGGTTAACTTTGCTTTTCATCCTTACGGGGTCGATAAAATAAAGTACCATTAATGCAGGTGGGATAATTGCTGGTCTTGTGCCAAAAGTAGAAACAATTATTAATATTCGAAAAAATCTCATGTGTGTATATATATATATATATATATATATTTAATAAGGTAATGAATTCTTTTACAATGGAATTAGCTCGAAGGAGGAAAATACCCCCTGAGCCGTGTATAAACTAATATGTATGTGATGAATCACAGATACCAACACATTTGTATATATATTGCAAAAGAAAAATTTACCCAGATTGAAGTATACTAATTATTATACTACAGTTTGTCCATATCGATTTAAAATAATAAATCAACGAAGACGAACTGTATTGCCAAGAGGCTATGATGTTTAGACACATTTAAATTTCAAAATCAAACCTGTTCCGTAGATAAGTTTAAACTTTAAAATCCAAATATGTTTCGAGTTAAATAAGTGTAGGAATATCATGTCCTGCACTCCTCAGTAAACATCCAGGGACAAATTGATATGCTTCACTTCTAAATAATTTAAAAGACTGCGTGACGCACATGGTTTTACAGTATCTAACTAGTCTCATAACCGTACTGCTAGAAATAACAGTCGTATATATGAGGCGGCTTGCAGCTCGAACTAGGAGCAGTTAAATTAATAAGGTAATGAATTCTTTTACAATGGAATTAGCTCGAAGGAGGAAAATACCTCCTGAGCCGTGTATAAACTAATATGTATGTGATGAAACACAGATACCAACACATCTGTATATATATTGCAAAAGAAAAATTTACCCAGATTGAAGTATACTAATTATTATACTACAGTTTGTCCATATCGATTTAAAATAATAAATCAACGAAGACGAACTGTATTGTCAAGAGGCTATGATGTTTAGACACATTTAAATTTCAAAATCAAACCTGTTCCGTAGATAAGTTTAAACTTTAAAATCCAAATATGTTTCGAGTTAAATAAGTGTAGGAATATCATGTCCTGCACTCCTCAGTAAACATCCAGGGACAAATTGATATGCTTCACTTCTAAATAATTTAAAAGACTGCGTGACGCACATGGTTTTACAGTATCTAACTAGTCTCACAACCGTACTGCTAGAAATAACAGTCGTATATATGAGGCGGCTTGCAGCTCGAACTAGGAGCAGTTAAATTAATAAGGTAATGAATTCTTTTACAATGGAATTAGCTCAAAGGAGGAAAATACCCCCTGAGCCGTTAGAAGTGAAGCATATCAATTTGTCCCTGGATGTTTACTGAGGAGTGCAGGACATGATATTCCTACACTTATTTAACTCGAAACATATTTTAAAGTTTAAACTTATCTACGGAACAGGTTTGATTTTGAAATTTAAATGTGTCTAAACATCATAGCCTCTTGGCAATACAGTTCGTCTTCGTTGATTTATTATTTTAAATCGATATGGACAAACTGTAGAATAATAATTAGTATACTTCAATCTGCCTAAATTTTTATTTTGCAATATATATACAGATGTGTTGGTATCTGTGTTTCATCACATACATATTAGTTTATATATATATATATATATATATATATATATATATATATATATATATATATATATGTATGTATAATATTATACTCTTGATTTGGCCAGAGATGAATATTTCCCAATACCTTTTAAGTGTAACTTTCCGTATTTATTATTACTATGAAATATTGATTGTTATTCTGGTATCATATCTCTGTTTTTAGCCTAAGAAAATACCTATATGCGTGTATAAATAATACATGCATATATTTATTTTTTTTAAATCTAATTGAGTTCTTCACCCGCAAGGTTAAAATTATTGAAAAAATTAATTGACCCGCGTGCATATTATTTTATTATGTTTCGCGACGACCCCCTCTTTCCGCTTGATGACAGTGTGAAATGTCTCATTCTGAGACTGCTGGAATTTCTTATTTGGCGGTCATTCTGATACGGAGAGGGAACATCGTTGGACATTGAATATCGGCAAGAACATTTTTTTATATCGATGTTTGACGGGCATCCACTGATGATTTATAAGTGCGCACCTGCATATATTCCTACGGAGTATGTGAAGGCTTCTACATAACCTGGACACATTTTCCCAAGTTGTAGAAAACTTATAATGAAACAATTGTTTGGAAAGTGAGATGTATTTTAATTATGTCTCATATAAAATAATACAACTGGCTATCCGCAAAATACATATAGTTAGCACCCCAAATGTAAAATTGGGATTGTACTATGGTATATCCTAATGTGTGTTGCGTGAGATGGAAGCCAGTCAGAGTATAGATTGAATCTTTAAGCTTTCTCTGTTAATGTATTAAATATATATATATATATATATATATATATATATATATATATATATATATATATATATATGGATGTATATATAATCTATTTTGCAATACACTTTATGCTTAATTAAAAACATTTTGAAGACCGTAAGCTATTGTTTTAAAGTAGTGACAAATTCACTCACTTTGATCTCAGCAAACAGGGGAGATAAGCTGACATTACATGTTTCGCTTTTGTTGAAGCTTATCAAGGCCAACTACCCCGCCTGTCTACTGAGATCAATGATGTTATATTCTTATAGAAATCTAGTAAATAATCAGGAGCTGATTATGCAGAGCGGTTGTTGGTCAGGCAGAAATTAAAAATTAGAATTGGAGCTCTGAAATAGCAATATATATATGGATGTATATATAATGTATTTTGCAATACACTTTATGCTTAATTAAAAGCATTTTGAAGACCGTAAGCTATTGTTTTAAAGTAGTGACATATTTACTCACTTTGATCTCAGCAAACAGGGGAGATAAATGTATTGCAAAATACATTATATATACATCCATATATATATTGCTATTTCAGAGCTCCAATTCTCATTTTTAATTTCTGCCTGACCAACAACCGCTCTGCATAATCAGCTCCTGATTATTTACTAGATTTCTATAAGAATATAACATCATTGATCTCAGTAGACAGGCGGGGTAGTTGGCCTTGATAAGCTTCAACAAAAGCGAAAATGTCATATCGGCTTATCTCCCCTGTTTGCTGAGATCAAAGTGAGTGAATTTGTCACTACTTTAAAACAATAGCTTACGGTCTTTAAAATGCTTTTAATTAAGCATAAAGTGTATTGCAAAATACATTATATATACATCCATATATATATTGCTATTTCAGAGCTCCAATTCTCATTTTTAATTTCTGCCCGACCAACAACCGCTCTGCATAATCAGCTCCTGATTATTTACTAGATTTCTATAAGAATATAACATCATTGATCTCAGTAGACAGGCGGGGTAGTTGGCCTTGATAAGCTTCAACAAAAGCGAAACATGTGTGTCCGCTTATCTCCCCTGTTTGCTGAGATCAAAGTGAGTGAATTTGTCACTACTTTAAAACAATAGCTTACGGTCTTTAAAATGCTTTTAATTTAGCATAAAGTGTTTTGCAAAATACATTATATATACATCCATATATATATAATGCTATTTTGGAGCTCCAATTCTAATATATATATATATATATATATATATATATATATATAGTAATAATAATAAATTTGAAGACTAACATCCAAAGAGGGCTCGATAAGGATAAATATATATCAAATATATAAGAATCGTAGAGCAAATATTTATTAAAATAACAGATTAAAGTTTAAGCAAAGAATCGCTGCTTTCACGCTTAACGGGATCTTCTGAACTAACAAAGTCAATATGTGAACGCAGAAGTGAATATTTAAAAAAAACGTTGCAAACGGAGGAAGACAGGAAGACGATACTTTGGTTCGTGGAAACGTTCCCTGGCAAAGAACGGGAAAAAAACGAAAATAATACGTCACTATTTGGAGCAGTGAAAAACAATTACACGCAAAGACAAAACCACGTTTATGGTATAAAATAAGTCGTAGACTAATATTCTATTACGTGGTTCATACAGACGTTATCTGGCAAAGAACGGGAAAAAAGGAAGATAATACGTCATATGTGGAGAGGGTAGAACAATTGCACACAAAAACAAAACAACGTAAATGGTATAGCAGAAGACGTAGACTAAAATTCTATTTAGACATGTCCCAAGGCTCTGATACCATCAGTATATATATATATATATATATATATATATATATATATATATATATATATATATATATATATATATATATATATATATATATATAGTGACGAAACAAAGTTATGTGTATGTATACATAAGCCTCCCTGCATATGCGTCCTCATACAACCATATGTGAGTACACTTAAAAGCCTAGTGTGTAAGTAAAGACAAGGGGGAGTATAACCCAAGATCAAATAATAATGAACAGGTGAGGGAGAACATGGAAGAAAGCGGTATAAAAGCTGTGGTAGAGAGTAAGTCTTCGTGAAGAGATCTGTATAAGGGTATATAGTTAAAAAGTGATCTGGGTAAAGGATGAAGGTGGTGAGTGTGTATGTATTACAAGCATTGTATAAAATAGGGGGAGGGGTTATAAGTCAAATGAAAAAACATAGATAAAGATAAGGGAGATCCAATGTATAAATTGGTAGAAAGTATGTGTTTATAAGGTGATGATATTGGTAGTGAGTGAAGGAGTGATATGTAAAGAGCAAGCTGAGGGTTGTTAAGTAATCGTTGGTGTGTTAATCTAGCTAAAAGGTAGATGCGATTCAGGTGCGGGCAACAACGAATGATTTCGGTCTTAGAGTTGAGGCAAGGCGGAGGGGTTTTTAATTTTTGGAGATTTCTGAATTTTTTCTTAGTACTAAAACACATTTCTTTGTGCCCCTTGGTATTCTCTTGAGTGATTTGAAAATAAAAAAAAAATATATATATATATATTATTCTCTGGAAGCTGTATTCAGACCTGATGGGCTCCGGCTGATTAAATTGTGTCCTAGAAAAACAGTATGACAATACCGTGACTCTACGTCTCCATCAGGTGTTATGTGAAAAAGAAAAATGTAGCAGGGTATATTTATTCTACACACCTGTTACGTAGTGCAATGGTGGGAGCGCTTTCAACGATTAGTTCTAGTTATTACTCCTTGCCACTACATACACATGAATATAGAACGAACTACCAAACTCAACTTTGTGTGTCGTATGTTTACGCATTTACGTATTTTCATGTCATATGGTGGCACATAAAACTGAAGTAGTTTATCTACTAAAAAATCACCAAATGTCAAGAAAACATCGTAATGTTGCATATATATGTTGGCGCCTGGCCTAGTGGTAAGTGCGTTAGACCTACGATTATAATACCGTGGGTTCGATTCCTGGACTTGGTGGTATGTTGTGTTGTTGAGCAAAACACTTCATGGAGAATCTTCTACTCCCATTCGCTTCACACCACAGAAACAGGAATTTACACCTGCCTGAGGATCTGCCGAGCTCCAGACCGACTTTAGTAAAATTCATATGCGTAAATAGTTTTCCCCATTATCACGATAAATTAAAGACTTTAAACTTTTTCTGTTTCTTCCAAAAGTCGTCGTGGTAAGGGAGAAGGTATCATTAAACAATAGATGAGGCCATGATATGACTAGGCTATCAACTAATCGAATATCTTTAGTATATACTCTAATTTATTTAAGTGACTCTACATTGTTCTAATCTAATTATTCACCGTTACAATTTTATATTACATTTGCTCATAATAATTATTTCATTTCAGGGAAGCAAATAACATGTGAAAAAATAAACGGAGAAAAAAGTAGCAAGAAAACTAAAAGTAAAAGCTATTTTCACATATAGCAATTTCAGATAGAATTCACTATTTTAGATTGACGCACACATCTTATCATTTTGCTTAAACCTGAACGATCGAAGCGGGTGCAAACGTGAAATAGAGGTGATATGTTTCGAAGAAGATATGTTAACGGCTTCGAGGGTTACGTGTTTTCTTTTTTATTTTTTGTTTTGTGTTTGTTTTCTGCGAGGCAATACGCGTATGAAATTGGTATTTTCTTCGTGACAAGATAACTGATTCTTGTTTGAGGTGGCCATCGTCATATACCACAGCAACACCAGCAACGGCAACGATACCACCATCAGTATTAGTAGTTGTAGTAGTAGTAGTTATCGTAGCAGTAGTAGTAGTCGTAGTCGTAGTAGTAGTAGTAGTAGTAGTAGTACATGTTATAGAGCGGGTGGGGAAATGAGAACATTGCGGTATAACAAAACAATTGAGAATGAATAAAAGATAAAACAAGCATTTGTGGGTGAAATTACTACTACTACTAGTACTACTACTACCTACTACTACTACTACTACTACTACTACTACTACTACTACTACTAGTACTACTACTACTATTATAACTACTACCACCAGCACTACTACTACTGCTACTAATATTACTACTACTATTACTACACCTACTACTACTACTACGAACACTAGTAATGATTTCATTTATTGGCCACAAGGGGCGACATATAGGGGTCAATACAAAAGACTGGGACTGTGGGGTTTTACAGAGAAATCGAGTAAAAAATATGAATAACAATAACAAAGTAACAAGAAAAATACAAGAAAAATTCCCCAATAGGGGGGATGACCACCCAGGGTTCACTCAGGTATCCCACCAATCCTGAACGACCCGACGCTTCGAGAGCACCCTGGAAGGGCACCCCTCTCCTCCTCAAATGTACCCACCTACACCCGCATGAGCAGAGTAGGCCCACTCACACGGACCATTCTCTCCACATTCACCCACCTTTCAGCAAATGTACTGGGGTGCAGCACTTCTCTCTCCACCCTTACCTTTCTTTCGAAGTGAAACTTGAAAAAGTTGATGAGGGATTGGCCGAAGAGAAATGTGTCTGTCTTCAGTCCTTTCAACCTTGTCCACCATACAACACGTTTCGCTACTGCCACCAGACAGGACAATTGCCTGCCCTTCCTGGCCAAAAGAAGGCGGCGGGTCGATCTTCACTGTGGACTCGGCCGATAGCTGGATCCGTTATACACGTGACAACAGCTGTTCAACATAACTCCACAAGTCAGTAATGCACGGATAATGGTCGAATGCGTGCAGTACGGTTTCGTTGCTCTGCGTGCATCTCGGCCAGCTCCGTCTGACAGCACTTCCATACCTGTAGAGTTTATCTCGAACCGGCAGTGCACACCGGTAGCACTGCCAAGCGAGGGATTTTTTGGAAATTATCCATAGTCCCGGCTCTAAAGTCCTCCGGAACAGACCGGTTAGTTCGACTTCGTTGACTCCCAGGGCCTCTCCACTAATCCTATATAGACCTCGAGAGTAGACGTTCCACTGACCGCATTGCCCGCCTGGTAGACGTCAGTGAGTGCTTGGCAAGATTCCATATGCCAGTCACCCAGTCTCGGTCTCTTCTTGACCCAGGAATGCAACTCAGTCAAAGAAAGGAGCTGCGGAAAGGCCCGTCTGACAAACGGCGACCACACCTGTTCCCCGTTTAGGCAGAGTATCTGGAGATGCCACATCCTCAGCGCGTGCCTGCGCATCATTAGCCATGTCATGCCCAGCCCTCCACGTAGAGAGGGCTGGCAGCAGATGGACCGCATCACCAATGGAACCTGACCCCTCCACAAGAATTTGAAGAAGAGCCGCTCCAAGGTGGCGAGGCGCTAACGGGGGAAAGGGACGACGGTCAGATGGTAGTAGATGATGGACGCTTTGTACGCGTTCCCCACCTCCGTCCGACCTTTCAGTGATAACTTTCTCGCAGCGTATTTCTGGGTGAGAATGTCTACACTGCCCGTCACCCCGTCCCAAATCTTATCCACCTGGAGGTATGGCCCGAACTAAACCCTGATCAACTTTACCGGTCCGTCCGTCCAGCGCCTATCGACGCTGTTGGACGCCATGGACTTGCCTCTCCAGGTGCCGAGTTGCAAGCTCACCAACTTTTCCGGGTTAAATTTGCGCCTGTCAATCTTTCATATTCCTCCAATAAGTTGCCGACCACCTCGATTTACTGAGGTGTCCGACAACATAACGGTGATGTCATCCGCATAAGCCGACCAAGCGTTTCCGCGTCCCGGTTCCAGCGGAAAACCCTGCAACAGCTCCAGCTTCGGCAGTAAAGTCTCGAGAATCAATACGTACAGAAGACAGGGGAGAGGGCACCCTTGACGGACCGATCTAGAGACCTGAAACGGTTTCGAGATGTGGCCATTAATGTTGGCCCACGAGCAGGTGCTGCTGTGCATTGGAGCGACACAGCTTCTGAAGACGGGGCCGAAGGCAGCCGCCTTGAGGACAGCCTCCAAGTTCCGATGTTCGAGCCTATCGAATGCTTTCGATTGATCTAAATTGATCAGAGCCCCAACGAAGCCAGGTTTACACCCGACCCTCTCTATGATGTATCCCATCATGTGAAGTTTGTCGTGTATCGGCCTGATTGGGATTGTGCAAGTTTGCGCCTCCCAACCAAATCCCGGTCGACAAGCGCCAACCCCTTCGCTAAAACCCTTGCCAAAATCTTAATCTCTGTGTTGAGCAGAGTTATGGGCCTGAAATAGTCTAATGTGTCCCTCTTGTTCTCGTCTTTCCTTATCAGCGTCACTACGCCCCGGCTCACAGGACTTGGAATACTCCCGTTTTGCTGCCAGTTGCAGTAGAGCGCTTCGAGGAGATTGGAGAACAAGTATGGCATATTTACGTAAATCTCATTGGGCAGACCATCCAAACTGGGTGACTTGTGCATCATGCAGCCGAAAAGGACATTCTGAATCTCGGCTGAAGTAATCGGCCTTTTGCAGCGCCCAGCGTCGGCATTCAAGAGTTGCGGCAAGCCATCGAAGTAGGGACTGAAGTCCGCTACCGTCTCTGTCCCGCCACTTCCCCCGAACAGCTTAGCAAAATGTTGGCGAAAAGCACATCCGCTTTGAATCGCTCAGCTCGTGTCCATCTCGGTCGGACAAAGACCGAATCGTGGTTTTATTACGACGCTGCGCCTATGCCAAGCGGGCCCATCGAACAGCTTTGATTCCCTCGTTTCTCATAGCACAGGCCTTAGCTCTAACAATGCAACCTTCGTGTTTCACATTGAAGAAATGCACTAATGTCATTATCGCCGCTAGCATGTTAGTTGCAATGCCACTACCAATAGCCTCGTCTAACTTATTTACCGACTCCCCCTCCTTTCTATTTTCCTCTAACGCTACTTCTTTGCTAAACTCTATTGACATTAATGATAGTAATAATAGTAATAATGTAATGATGGTGATGATGAGAATGATGATATTAGGGCGGGTTGTAATGATGTGAAAACCAGAAGACCGTTATTAACCCGAACAGGGGAGGAATGTATGAGTTGCTACAATATAATAGTACCAAATAACACATTAGAAATGTTAATGTAATAAAAAAATTGTTTTTGTTTAGTTTCCTTCACATAAAAAAAAATACTATAAAAAAAAACACAGTAAAACAGTAGAAATAAGCAGATATCTTTATTTCACAAATCGACGTAATCGAACAGGAAATCTGACAAATGGAGTCACTATGATGCAATACCAAGCTCGATAAATTGTTTTAGTAAAGAAATAATAGAGAGGAACATTATAGTGCAGAAGACAAATGTCTGACGTAGCAAGCTCACGAGTTCATTCCAGTCCTCTTAATCATATTTCCATAGTAAATACATTTCTGCAGACAACCCCATGTTTTTAAGATTCCACAAGAAACGATAAAGGGAAGTGTATTCATTTATTAATTTATCCCTTAACTCCTGATGGATTCTGTGAATTAATGTCACGACATAGAGCCGCTCATCAGCATTTTAAGATATTGCTTGTTCAGGGTTTCAGCTAGGTGAATTTGAAGAGAAAGATAGAAGAATTACGAAAGAAGAAACACAGAGGAGAAGCAGAATCACTCACATTACTGGATAGGTACTTCGTTTATTAAAACAAACCGATGAAAAGGAAAGAAGACCTCGGCAGAATTTAATTTCAAAGCACAGATAGCCACAATCAATATTGCCAAGGATTGTATCTGACAAACCAAAACAGAAACACGAAGCCTCCATCTTAATTTTAATTTTGAAAATCCTAAGATTTGCGAAAACTGTAAATTAGATAAAAAAGTATTCTTAAAAAATGTCAGTTGCATTTTCAATTTCTTTGCTTTATACTTTCACCCGTGTGGGACACGTCTTTATATATATGAAGTTATAAATGTAAAATTTCGAAGACACTAATATCTACACTCAGCTTGAATGTATTGAGTGGTTATTTAAATAATTGTTTTAAGTTCGATGGTGCTTGAAACACACGTTCTTAACAGTAAATGATGAAATGTTGACTTATACCTCTTGATTATATATATATATATATATATATATATATATATATATATATATTGTTATACTTTGGGAGGGTCATGTTGCCAATAAGAAACACACGCACCAGGAGTTTTCACTTCAATTTATTATAGTAAATTTATAAATTTAGGAATTTATAAATTTCCGGTGTGTTGGTTGGTTCCACAACCAGATGATTGTTTATATATTGTCAAAGTTCTTTCGTCACACATTATTTGACCTCTTCAGTGACTGGGGTTTCTGTTCTTTGTGTTTGTGTCTCTCCTTTGTTCTGTCCTACGCCATCGATTTTTTGTGTGAGTTGTGTGCTTAGTTTGCGCATGTGTTACATCCGGGTGTCTGTGTGTGTTTATATTTGTTTATTTAATTGTTTATTTACATGTTACTGGTTGGTTGTCTGTTCTATGTGCGTATGTGTTTTCATTTTGTCCTTAATTGTAAGTTGTGATGTTGCTGTTACGTTCATGTTTTCTATTTAATTTTGGTTGGAGTTCATTTATGTTTATTGCCTCTGTGATTCTATTTTTATTTCTATGTTCTCTAATTTACCCGTATGTTCTATTTTAGCATGTTGGTAGAGTACAGATGATTCTTGAAGGTCTCGCCAGCATTCATGTATCCGTTCCCCTATACTACGAGCTGTCTCACCTATGTAGACTATATTTTTATCTCTACATTGTCCTTCAGTACATCTTATGCTATATACTAGTTTTACAGTTAATATGGGGGCTTAATTTACAGATTATACATTTCTTATTTATACAGGGATGTCATTGAAAAGGTTATGTATTGCTAATAAGTGTTTTTATGGAGGTAGCTGGTCTTTCTACTATCTTAATATTGAGTTTATGTTTATCTAGGTCCCTTCTAAATTTGTAAGCTAATTCACCTCTAGGAGTTGTATCGATGAACATTACACTCTGGTATTTATTGCTATCATACCATGAGTTTATTCTATTAACCTTATTCCTAGTTCTTTCTATTCTATTCCAAAATTTGCTCCTTTACAAGGGTCATGTCCCATTTGTGTCATTATTTACCATTTTTTTCCCCATTTGGTTCTGGCTCTCCTATATACTCTGATGTTATCTCTCTGATTGGTTACAATCAGAGAACTGGTAACCAGAGAACTGCATACGGTGGATGAAGTGTTGTATGTGTCTCTCTAGTTCTTTGGGGTTGCACATGCGGGACACGTTTCACATCACACGTACCTTATCCGTAATCAGTATGTTGACTTTGGGATGGTCCGAAACAGCTGAGTTTCGGTGGATCAGATATTTGGGAGTCATGGGTTTGGTATAATGGGAATGGAGGATTTGTTTATTGTTATTAATGGTATCTAACTAGAGCTCTGTGTCTAGTACAGGTAATCGATGGTTGGGGTGTTTGCTTGGGTAGTCTATAGTAACTCTAATACTCTGCTGGATGGAGTTAGCTATTTGCTGGATGCTTTCCATGGTGTTTTTCCCTAATTCCTGACTGTTCTCTGGTGGGGGTGTTTTTACTACGATGTTTATATCCACAACGTAGCGGGAGTACATTATCAGGGTTAAGGGGTTGCTGTCTTCTAGCAATACATAAAGTTTTCAAAACCTCCCTGTATAGATAAGAAATGTATAATCTGTAAATTAAGCCTCCACGTTAACTGTAAAACTAGAAATGTAGTATACAGCATAAGATGTACTGAAGGACAATGTAGAGATAAGAATATAGTGTACATAGATGAGACAGTTCGTAGTATAGGGGAACTGATAAATGAACACTGGCGAGACCTTCAAGATAGTAAAGAATCATCTGTACTCTACCAACATGCTAAAATAGAACATAAGGGTAAATTACAGAACATAGAAATAAAAATAGAATCTACACACAGAAAAGACGCAATGTTTAGACACATCACAGAGACAATAATCATAAATGAACTCCAACCAAAATTAAATAGAAAACATGAACGTAACAGCAACATCACAACTTACAATTAAGGACAAAATGAAAACACACACGCACATAGAACAAACAACCAACCAATAACATGTAAATAAACAAATAAATAAACAAATATAAACACACACAGACACCCGAATGTAACACATGCGGAAACAAAGCACACAACACACACACAAACAAGATGGTGTAGGACAGAACAAAGGAGAGGCACAAAAACAAAGAACAGAAACCCCAGTCACTGAAGAGGTCACATAATGTTTGACGAAAGAACTTTGACAATATATAAACAAAATCATCTGCTTGTGGAACCAACCAACAGGAAATTTATAAATTCCTAAATTTATGAATTTATTATAATTATATTAAATTTATTATAAAAGGAAGTGAAATCAACTGGTGCATGTGTTTCTTATTGGCAACATGACCCTCCCAAAGTATGAAAATATCGGTTTCAACACACGTTTTCAGATGAATAATCTTGCTAAACAAATTCAGAAAAGAAATATATATATATATATATATATATATATATATATATATATATATATTAGACAAGGGAACGGGCATTCGATTAATGAAAGTCGCTCTGTGTCTCTTTCTTTGTCACTTCATTTTGGGATTACCACCTTGATGGTAACTTTATTATGTAAGGAGGTGACTGATGAGAGTATGGCAGTGGCTTCTACGCCTTAAATCGTAACCGATGTCTCCCTCGAAACATGATTCACGGCCTTATCAATAAAGGACTTTATCCTCTTAACTCTATATTTCCTTATTCTCTCTCTTCTCTCTCTCTCTCTCTCTCTCTCTCTATATATATATATATATATATATATATCGCTCTCTCTCTATCTCGCTCTCTCTCTCTCTCTCTCTATATATATATATATATATATTGGGAAATGTGTGAAATCCTTGGTACAGTTAGGTACATTTTAAAAAAGGAAAATAATGACTTCACTTGTAGTTCTAAATAATTTAATTTAATTTCATATTAGTTCACAATTTGGTTTTGTAGATCTAGTAAGAACTTTGTTAACTCCAGTGGGGAGATTTCGAAAGATTCCTGGAGAAATGTCTCGCATTCGTTGATGGTGATTGTCAAACTTATCTCAGCTTGTGTTGTGGTGTGTGACTCTATATATAAGATATTAGAGTGTGTCAGTGAAGGCGGGTTGTTAATGAATGTGGCAGTCAATGAAAGTTGATGAAGATTTAAAGGAATTAAAGCATATATATATGTATACAAAAAGTAGTGAATGCTAAAAGCAAGATAATTGATTTGAAGTGAAATTGGGAAGTTTTGGTGTTTTTAGGGAGTGTTTAAGAAAGGCGTTGTAAAAGTGCCCTCCTGCTGGTTCCATTGTAATAAATGACCTTTGATGTATATAACTATAGGATATTTTTCCATATTCTTTCTTCATAGATGAATCAATTTAAATCTATAAAGAATAACGTCAACAATGTTATATATTAGAGATGAATTTGAATGTGCGTCTAGTGGTGGAGTTAATGCAGTGTAAGATACATGTAATTTGATAAAAATGGGATGACAACAAAGAGAACAATATATTTTCACTATTTCTGAAAATTGACCCGTATACTGTACTGATGAAGCGTAATCACCCAGAAACATTAGTGCCTGCAGTTCTGTTTACATGCCAAAACAAGAGCAATAATACGGGCTCATTCTACTGGAGAGGCTATTTGCATAATTGCAAACAAATCGACTATTTCTATTGATATTCGAAAAACTCAGATTACAGTTATTTTATTCAGCCATATAGAGCCATGAACTATGTTTTACACACGCGCACACACGCACACTCACATATACACACACAAACATACACACACACAAACACACACACACACACACATATATATATATATATATATAAATATATATATATATATACATACAACTGTATACACACACATATAGACGCATACATATACACATGTACATATCATTATATGTATATATATTTATATATATATATATATATATATACATGTACATATATATACACATATTTATATATACACACATACATGAACACACATACATACACCAACATGCATACACACACTTGTACATCTACAGACATACATGCATATACATACAGATCTACACACACACATATCTACCGAAGTATCTAAATTCACATATACATTGCGCAGAGGAAGGGTAAACTAATGAAATGGTAGTGTACCTCCGAGGGTTGTTCTCTTAATCGATCGAATGTCTGAAATGCGGGTGTCATCAACTTCTAGTTGGATATTTTTCTTTTTTCAACATGCGATTTAAAAAAAAGACGGGAGAATCCCGTTATTTTCAGATGGAATATCATTTTTTTTGTGTTCAGTAGTGGCTTGTACTTTCTAATGTAGATATCTTCTTTATATTTCCAGAAATCTACCTTCTTCGAACATATCAAGAAAGGAAACATTGTAAATTTTCCCTTTTTGCATTATGCGAAGTGTTCACTGCATGTGGTGTTTCTCACAGAGAGGTCTCTAATTTCTTGTTTATGTACTCGAACTCTGTCATGTAGACCAGTCCCGGTTTCAGCAATGTAGGATTCTTTACATTGTGGGCAGGTGTCACAGTAATTGTAGTTTTTTTGTTTCCATTAACTTTGAAAATCTGTTTTTAAAGGAGAATTGCCTCCCCTCTTCAATGTATTCACAAGTTCCGCATCGATGGTCCCCGCATTTCTTAACTTGCATTGTTTCATTAAAGGACATACATTCTGCCTCGGTAAGCACCTTTTTTTAGGGTGGGTGCTTGGCGTCTACTATATATTATTTGTGAGTCTTTTATGTGTGCAATCATTTTAGGGGACTGCTGGAGAATCGGAAGATATTATTTTGCGGCTTTCAAAATGTTGAAGTTCCTTTGATTGTGAGTGATGACAAAAGGGATAACAGTTTTTCCTTTTTATGTTGTTGGTTTGTTTTACTCACTGGTCACTGGGATGTTCTAGGCCTTGGAGATGGCAATGTTGATGAGGTTCACTGGATATTCTTGTAGTTCATATAATTGTTTTTGTGTATGTGTGCGTGTGCGTATGTATGTCTGAATATGTATTTGGGCTGTATGTATATTTACCTGTAGGGAAGTAAATATGTGAGATAGCATAATCTCCCACCGCCCCTCCAAACCAATATCAACAACTTACATTTCAGACAAATATTCCAAATCTATCTTTATTTTGCTCTTTGCTCCCATCCCATTCTTATTAAAAAGCATGTATCTTACACCTCATTAACTCCCCATCACCACCACCACCAGACGCACACCCAAATTTATCTCTAATATAGAAAGTTGTTGAAGTTATTCTTTATACATTTCAGATAGGTGATTCAGCTATAAGAATAGAATTGGAAAAACATCTCACCGTTATATACATCAACGGTCCTATATGAAATGGAACATATAGGTGTGTGTGTGGGGGGGGGGGTTGATTTTACAACCCCTTTCTTAAACACCCCTTAAACACTCCAACACCTCCCAACTCCGCCCCAATCAATTATCTTGCAGTTACCATTCACTATTTTCTGTGTGTATATATATCTATAATATTATAAAGTTGAGCGTCGTATGTATGTATTATGTATGTATGTATGTACGTATCCTACACGCCTCCCTATAGTTTCTTAGCTTTACTCTCTATGTTGCTCTTCCCTCTCTCTATAATTTAACTGCTTTACTATCTTCCATCTGTCGTCGCTCGCATAAGTAACACAGACACACACACAAACACACACACACACCCACCCACACATACACACCCACACACACACAGACAAATACACATACTTTCACAACTGATTTCGCTAATTGCCGGATAACATCAAAACAAAACACACAGACACACACATGCACATACACACATACGCAAACACACATACACATACAAAATCACACACACACACACATCACACATCTATACTTATGAAGCTGACGGTCGTATATATGTATATATATATTTGTATGTATGCATTTATATTAACAACACAGCTTAACTCTTTCTTTTTAAACTCATTTCTATGGTAGCTCCTCCACTTTGCTACGAAGTCGGAAGGACAATGTTATACGGGAGGGGGTATGGTGTCTTTGCAACGGAGTGGTGGGGGCAGGTATACCTAGCCGGACGCCAGCTGGACGGGCCAGAGAGTATATATATATATATATATATATATATATATATATATATATATATATTAATAAAAGAAATTCCAACTTTGTCTGATTTACTCGTTTTATTTACAATCCTTTAAGATTATAATGATATAATAATGAAATAGTATGGTAGAATGTTAAATGTTAATTGTTAATTGAACAAGTACTTTCATGCTTTCGCAATCTTCAGGTTCATATTCAGTGATCACAGTCACGTTTACAATTTTGAACTGTAATGAGATGGGTAAATACTGTGCCTTATAAACAGTAAAAAGGGGCTCCAAAATGCTAAGTTTTGCAAACTGTATTTCGACCAATCGTTGTGTAGTTTCACTAGATTACTAAAGCTGATTAGTTTAGACGCCACGGTTGGTTCAGCATGTCTAACGACTTCCATTTGACCCTATCCAAAGCATCAGTTGTTTTGCTGTTTATAGAAATGATGAAAATAGCATTTTCTAGGTTTTTTTTAAAAAATCTTCATTAATCATCACCATCAACATCACTTTTATTATTCTTATTGTTGTTGTTGTTAGTGGTGGTAGTCGACATGGTCGTAGTCATAGTCATAGTAGGAGTAATAACCCTAAGCATTACTATTGTTCATTTAGCTTGGTTGGAATTTATCAATAACATTATTTTCTTTAATGTTTCTCTTGATTTCACTCGTGCTGTGTAATTTGTAGAATGGAAATATTATAAATATTGTCTGACCACATGTTGCTAGATGGTTATTCAGGGGTATCTGACGGACATTTGGGTCTTTGATTTGCTGTTGGTACACCCGTGCACGTTCCGATAGTGCATTTCCAGTTTGACCGACATATAGTTCTTCACAATTCGGGCATTTAATGCAATAAATTAGATTTCTGCCTTTGCAGTTCATATTTGCATTTAGGAATATTTTCCAGTTTTTGTGACCAGTGTCTATGAACTGACATGTGACACATCGACTATCATTGCATTTAGATACAGTGAATGATTTGTCTTTGTTGTTAAGGTCAAACTTTACCTTTGTTAGGCGTTTGTTCCTGGTATTCGTATCTTCTACAATGGTACAAATTCTTCTGGCTAGGCAGTATAGGATGTTGCGTTTTGTATGAGGTGGATGGCACGACTTAAAATTCAGATATTGATGGGGGTATGTGTGTTGATAGTATACATCCGTGGTAATGGTGGTGTCGTTTTTGATTACCATTATATCTAGGAATGGTAATTTGGTACTACTCATCTCTTTTGTGAATTGGAGAGATGGGTGTAGGTTATTCAGGAGGATATTGAACTCCTCCAGACTATCTAGAGATTCTGTCCGGATGATGAAAGAGTCGTCAAGGTATCTCTTCCAAGGCTTTTTAATGTACTTTCTAAATTCAGTGCTATATTTTTCCTCTATTTCTTGGTCGAGTTGTTGTTCAAAGTATCCCATTACAGAGTTCGCGAAAACGGGAGAAAACTTCGTTCCCATATCTAATGTGGATGTAATTCTTTCCATTGAAAAAGAAAGTGTTGTTTTCCAGAATAAGTTTGACTGCGTCTAATATAAATGGCGCTGTAACTCTGGTGGGAATCACTTCTCTATGTTTTTCCACTCAGTATTCAACTGACTTTATTCCTAAATTATGTGTAATATTGGTGTAAAGGCTTACCGCATCAAAACTAAATAGAAGTGAATTCGTTTCCGTGGTTTTGGGAAGATGGAAAAGGAAGTCGATATCATCCCGGATGAAACTGGATAGTGAATACATAGTGGTTTCAAAATAATGTCAACAAAATTGCTTAAACGGTGGGTAGGGCATGTTGGACCAGCTACATTAGGTCTAAGTTTTAAGTCTTTTGGGTGTATTAATTTAATGTACTCACTTTTTGTTGTTTTACTGCCAGTTGGATTTATTTTGACTTATGAACTTTCGGTAGGCCATACAGGTTGCTGGGTTTTGGCTGAAATTTGGTGATGTAGTCTCTTTCCTTATCAGTAAGTGAGTTGTGGTATTTTGAAACCATGTTGTTGATCTTCTTCTTGTTGTTTTGGTCTATATTTGATCGTATTTCATGATGGAATGTCGTGTCTTTCAGTTGTTGCTCAACCAAATCTTTGTAGTATTCAGCACACATTATAAGAATTGCATCTCCTTTATCTGCTTGTTGAATTATTATTGTTTTATCATTTTGTATACGTTTAAGTTCAGACATTTCCGATTTTTTAATGCTTGGCCTAACATTAGTAGTACGTCTAGGAGGAAATTTAGACAAGATATCAATGTATTGGTTGAGACCGATATTTCTTCCTTTTGGCGGAGTAAAATTTGATTTATTGTTTATTAGTGATTCATCATTATCATTACTTTTATCAGCGAAGAATTCCACAAGACGTAATTTTCGATATAATTCTTGCGTATCCTTCTTCAGTTCTTGGTGATTGACTGTTGGAGTCGGTATGAATTTCAGTCCTTTTGACAGAATTTGCATTTCCTCATTGTCAATATCTCTTTTGGATACATTAATTATTTTAGGATCTACGTGTTAAGTTGTTTTGGGTATGTCTCCTCCTGAAGTGTTTTTCTTTTTTCGGTTTTTGTTGTCCTGACGTTAAAAAATGGATTTTTCTCTGTTCAGGATTTATATTCCTGTTGGTGTTTACTTGATGAACTTTTGATCGTGATATTATATTTAGTTTCATTATGTTTTTTGTCCTATTTTTGATATTATGTATATTATTTTTCCATTTCTTGTTAGCATTATTTTTAACAATCTGGGAAAATGACCTAGGTTTAGATCGTTTCCATAGTTTCTTGTGGGTAATCTCTGTTGAGATCTTGAGACTGATCTGGTTATTCTACGTTTTGTTTCCACATTCCTTGTTGGTAGTCTCTGTTGAGATCTTGAGAATTATCTCCTACTTGTTTTACTTCTCATCGTCTGGTCGAATGAATATCTATCGAGTTTGTGCTTTTTGTTCATGTTGTATACTTTAGGGTCTTTTTGTAGAAAAGGCGAAGAGTCATTACCATAGTTCTTCTTGATTCAATGTAAGGTGAGTGTTTGTGTTGCCACGTGTTCTGGCGTATGTTATGTTGACGAGATTGTCCATTTTTATTGCCTTTTCTCAGAGTTCCAGAATCTTTAGCGTAATTTGCAGCATATTCGTCGAGAAATAATTGTTTCTGTTGCTATAACTTTCTTGATTTGCTTTCTTCTTTTGAGATATCTCTGATCCATAGTTCTCGTAGTTTTTCAGCTATATAACCGGTCGTTAGCTTTGAAATTTCGACTTCAATTTGGTCATCAATAGCTTCATATTTGGCTTTGTAGCGGGATTGTTTACATTGACATTGGAGATGTCGGTCCTGAATGTTGTCAATGTAAGTTGCCATCGGAGTTTTATTTCTTCTTCTGGTTCTGCTGCAATTTCTGTAATTAAGTATTTATGAGGGAGTGTGGGTGCCGTTAGTTAGAGCCATTGCGAATGTGTTTCGGCATATTTTTCGCATGTGTATGCTTTCCAGAAGTTTTGTTTTCTTATGTCTTTCACATTTCCATGTCTTTCACATTTCTTTTCTTATTTGATGTGTTTTGTTTTCCAAATTTCTTTCGTTTAGTTTTGACATCCAAGGGCATTGTGGTAGCCTTTCTCATGTATATTTGATAACTGTTAGTATAATTTCAGCTAAATTCTTAATTTCAGAGTTTATATGTCCAGTTATAAGTTTTCCGTCTGTAGATTGTTTTTCTATTTCCTTTAAAATAGAGGATTGTGTGTCAATCATCGTGATAAGTGTTGATAATTTCGATGATATCTCCTTTAGAATTCGTTCTGATTCTGTTTATTTTATTTGTTGCTTTCTAGACATGTTGGCATACGCACAATAGGAATATATATATATATATATATATATAGTTTTAATATAGATGAGATTCTACAGGACTAGAACTGTTTCATTCATTAGAAATCATCAGGAATCCTGAGATTTCTAATGAATGAAACAGTTCTAGTCCTGTAGAATCTCATCTATATTAAAACTTTTATACTCTGCTATGTATTGAGTACCTTACTTACTGTGGTTACCTCCGATTCAACCCGGAATAACGTATATATATATATATATATATATATATATATATATATATATATATATATATATATATATATATATATATATATGTATATATATATATATATATATATATATATATATATATATATATATAGTATTAAGGATAACATTTATGGTTATGTATATACTAAAACCTTTTATAGTTATATATATATTATACCCTAAATAGTGAAAGACAGTAATTTATTACTATCTTATTACCAGTAAGATAAATAGCTCAATGTAACATCAGTTGTTTTACAGAGCAGTTATATAGAGATTACATGAAACAAAGTTTTGTTTAAATCATTTATTTGCTTACAATTGTTTCTTCCAATCCCGAGGTTTGGGGTCTTCGGAGCAATTATTCAGTGATTTTCAACATACTTGACCTCCTTTTCAACACAACTTTGTTTCATGTAATCTCTCTCTCTCTCTCTCTCTCTCTCTCTCTCTATATATATATATATATATATATATATATATATATATATATATATATATATATATATATATATATATATGTATATATAAATAAATATACACGGGTGTGTATGATTGTGTATAGAAGATTATATTAATAAAAGGTATTCCAACTGTGTCTGATTTACTCGTTTTATTTACAATCCTTTAAAATTATAATGAAAATATAATGAAATTGTATGGAAGAACGTTAAGTGTTAATTGAACAAGTATGTTCATGCTTTCGCAATCTTCAGGTTCATAGTCAGTGATGAGAGTTACGTTTACAATTTTCAACTGTAATGAGATGAGTAAATGCTGTGCCTTATATACAGTAAAAAGAGGCTCCGAAATGCTATGTTTTGCTAACTGTATTTCGACCAATCGTTGTGTAGTTTCACACTAGATTACTAAAGCTGATTGGTTTAGTCGTCACGTTTGGTTGAGCATATCTAACAACTTCTATTCTACCCTTTCCGAATCATCAATTGTTTAGCTATATTTAGAAATGAAAAAATAGCATTTTGTAGTGTTTTTTTAAAAAAATCTTCAGTAATATATATATATAATTATATATATACATATATATATATATACATATGTATATATATATACATATATATATATGGATGTATGTATAATGTATTTTGCAATACACTTTATGCTTAATTAAAAGCATTTTGAAGACCGTATGCTATTGTTTTAGAGTAGTGACAAATTCAATTACTTTAATCTCAGCAAACAGGGGAGATAAACCGACAAGGGCCTTGTTTCTTTTTTGTTGAAGCTTATCAAGGCTAACTACCCCTCCTGTCTACTGAGATTACTGATGTCATATTCTTATAGAATTCTAGTAAATAATCAGGAGCTGATTATACAGAGCGATTGTTGGTCAGGTAGAAATAAACAATTAGAATTGGAGCTCTGAAATAGCAATACATATATGGATGTATATATAATGTATTTTGCAATACACTTTATGCTTAATTAAAAGCATTTTGAAGACCGTATGCTATTGTTTTCGAGTAGTGACAAATTCACTTACTTTAATCTCAGCAAACAGTGGAGATAAGCCGACAAGGGCCTTGTTTCGCTTTTGTTGAAGCTTATCAAGGCTAACTACTCCTCCTGTCTACTGAGATTACTGATGTTATATTCTTATAGAATTCTAGTAAATAATCAGGAGCTTATTATACAGAACGATTATACAGATTATACAGAGCAGTAATCTCAGTAGACAGCAGGGGTAGTTAGCCTTGATAAGCTTCAACAAAGGCGGCTTATCTCCCCTGTTTGCTGAGATTAAAGTAAGTGAATTTGTCACTACTCTTAAACAATAGCATACGGTCTTCAAAATGCTTTTAATTAAGTATAAAGTGTATTGCAAAATACATTATATATACATCCATATATATATATTGCTATTTCAGAGCTCCAATTCTAATATATATATATATATTTAAAAGAATAGAAGTGTAACACACGAGTTATGATATATTGGTAAACGGAAAAGAAAATGCTGACAAATTGTTCCCTGTGAAAAATAGTTTAATTAGGAATAAGTAAAAATTAGTAATAGTATTGGTTATTACTCAGTTTTGGTTTTAAGTTTTACCGGTTGCGCATTTCTAATGCTCTTCTAAAATAATTTTGAGATAGAGCGCCCGTGATGTTTGCTCTAATCAACTTACAGAAAACATTACGGGCGCTCTATCTCAACATTATTTTTAAAAGCATTAGAAATGCGAAACCGATAAAATTTATAACCAAAACTGAATACTAACCAATACTATTACTAATTTTTACTTATTCCTAATTAAACTATTCTTCACCGGGAACAATTTGTCAGCATCTTCTTTTCCGTTTACCAATATATATATATATATATATATATATATATATATATATATATATAGTTGCTGTAGAGTTGCAAGTAAAGGCGTCCGTAGGCGGTATACGAGTTAAGCATTTTTAGAACAGCAGGGATGTTTGAACACAAGTCATATCTGAAGAACCTTCGAATGCAGACTCGGGTTCGATCAGTAACAGATGCAGCCTCGAGCTGATCGACAGAGAAACATACGTAATATGTTAATAAATTATGGTTTGATGCGTTACTGATTCTTCGTTCATTATAATATATATACTGTTATGATATTTTCGGTGTACTATATTGTTATATTATTGCCAGAAATAATAACAGAACACACTCACTGTTTGGTTGGTTTTCGCTTCTGTATCTCTTATATCTCCAAATAAGTTAACTATGGAGATATAAAAGATACAGAAGCGAAAACCAACCAATCAGTGAGTCTGTTCTTTTATTATTTCTGGCAATATATATATATAAGCCTTAATTCCTTTAAATCTCCATCAACATCTCTTTACTCCAACACTCTTTAACAACACCAGCTTCCCTGCTTCCTTGACACACCCACATCTCTTATATATAGAGTCACACACCACAACACAACCTGAGATAAATTCGATAATCGCCACGGACGAATACGAGAACGTTCTCCAAGAAAGTGTTATATATATATATATATTTATATATATATTCAGGTTTGAGGTTCACCACTGGATATAGTTGGTCAATTCCATATGCTCAATCGCAATGTAATAATATAGAGAGTACTCAACGTAAAGCAGTTCAACCGTCTTTGTTTTTGTGGTTGGTGGTGCTATTACGGATTTAAATATTATAATGAAATGACAGGTGGCTGGATTTGTGTAAATCCTTGAAAGGTTGATTATACTATGATCATTTCAATGACCGGGTTCCGTATGAATCCGGTGATATCATCAGGTATTTGAAACCTATAAGTGAATGTAATAGATAAAATCCATGCAGCTGAAAATCAAGGACCCGTATATATATATATATATATATATATATATATATATATATATATATATATATATATATATATATATACTCGTACATATATATATATATATACATATATATATACATATATATATACATATATTTATATATATATATATATATATATATATGTATACATATATATATATATATATATATGTATACATATATATATATATATATATATATAACTTTGAATAACTTTGAAATGTTTTGGCCAGTATTGGCCCAGGCCATGTCTAACTTAATAGCACCACCTGGCGAAGTCTTTCAATTCAGGATTTGGGCACCATGGCCCATTCGAGAAGAGAATTACTGTTTGCGGAGACATATCCGGGTGTGGGTGGTTTGTCCGGGATTACTTGGAGGAATTTGTCCAAAGACTTCTTGAATTTTGTGTGGTCAGTTTCTGTTTTGACGTGTCCTGGTGTGATGTTGAAGAGAGCAGGGCCGATTGAGGTGAAATAATTGTGCCGTATTGTTGTTATGAGTTGCGATTTAGATTTTTGAATGGGACGGATAGCACGGGGCCCAAGCCTTGGGTGTATCTTGAAGGCGATGCCAACATCATTTGGGCAGTGATGATGGAACATTTTCCACATCATGCAGATAATATAACGCTCACGGCGACGTTGGAGTGAGTAAAGTTTCAGGTTTTCCAATCGACCCCAGTAGTCAAGGTCTGACATGCCATCTATCTTTTTCGTGATTGCCCTTTGAGGAGCTTCAAGTTTCATGATACTTTGTTTCGTGTGGGGAGACCACAGTGGACAACAGTATTCAAGGTGTGGTCGGGCGAAAGTAGAGAAGAGAAGGATAATGGTGCGGGAATCTCTCGACTGGAAGGTTCTGAGGATCCAGGAACACATTCTGCGGGCCATGTCAACTTTGCTGCTTATATGCGTGGTCCAGCTTATGTTGCTGTCCACGGTTACTCCCAAGTCTCTGATGTTGTTAGATGCCACGAGAGTTTCCCCGGAGGGAAGGGAGTACGGGAGTTTCAGAGCATCCTCTTTTCCAAAGTGGATCAGTTCGAATTTGTCTTCGTTCAGTAGCATGTTGTTCTTTTCTGCCCATTGGGTAACAGCCAGTAGGTCTGACTGAAGGCTTATCCGGTCATCCACGCCATTGATGACCTTTTGGAGCTTGGAATCATCAGCGAAAATTTTAATGTTGCTGTGTTTGATGATGTCAGTGATGTCATTAATATAGATGATGAAGAGAAGTGGGCCCAACACAGTGCCTTGTGGGACTCCACTACTGACTTTGGCTGGGCTTGATTTGACTCCCTCAACTACAACATGTTGGGTTCTGTTTGACAGGAAGCTCTTGATCCACTGCAGCAGCTTTCCAGTGACACCAATATTGGACAGCTTTCTCAGTAGAATGTTATGATCAACCCTGTCAAAGGCCTTGCTGAAATCAAGGTAGATAACATCAGTGTTGGAACCCTCTCCCAAGGCTCTCAAAATGTCATCAAAGTGATGCAGTAGTTGCGTCAGGCAATCCCTTCCATTACGGAATCCATGCTGGTTGGAGTTCAGCATATTGTTACTCTCAAGGAAGTGGGTCATTCGCGATCTCACCACTCGCTCAAATACCTTAATGATATGAGAGGTGAGTGAGATTGGACGGTAATTCACGGCAAGGGATTTGTTTCCCTTTTTGAAAACTGGGACAACAGACTGGGATAGAAGGTTTTCTGGCACATATCCAGCATCCAGTGAGTTCCGCCACAGATTGGCAAGAGGAGAAGCAAGTTGGTGTTGACACGCCTTCAAGACACAAGCAGGGAACCTATCGGGACCTACTGCTGAATTATGCTTGATTTCCTTTATTGCCGCCAAGACATCAGGGGCGCCAAACGTTATGTCCGATATATATATATATATATATATGTATACATATATATATATATATATGTATACATATATATATATATATATATATATATATATATATATATATATATATATATATATATATATATATATATATATATATATATATATATATATATATATATAATATAGGAGGTGAGTTTTATTGTAGCACAATAAAGCAATGCAAATATCGGATAAGTAGCACTCTACAGTTGGTAGGACTGGAGTATAAATAATATAAGATCAAAAGATGGTTAAAAGAGTTCCAAGTATTTTATTATGCGGATTTCAAAACCTAATATCATCATGAGATGGTATCTGCGTTTTCATCAGATAAAATAGGGATACATGACATGAAGTTTAAACAACACTTGTGAATACTGAAGATTTAAATCAACATATGAAAAATAATTTAATATTGATGTGTGATATTAGGAAAAAAAATGAGGGGGGGTGGAAAAGGGTAAGAAAGAGGAGGAGATGAGAGTAGAAAATTGTGGGGGAGGAGTATAAGAAGGAAGGATGAGAGAGGAGGAGAGATGTGTGATAGAGAGAGAGATAACCTTTACAACTGAGAAAAAAATATATCTTGTCTCACAGAGAGAAGTTAAAAAGCCGTTGGAAGTTAATAGATAATTTAAAAGAATTTGAAATTAAAAGTTGATGAGCAGAAAAAGGGGTTAAGAATAATATTAAATTAAGGTTTGTATATTGAAGGGTTTAATAATATGTGCGAGGAAAAGATATAATTCAACAATGAATACTGGACTAGAGCTGATACCTCCAACAACTTTGATATCACAATGGGTGCTTCCGATTCATCGTAATTGACTGATTTGATTAGTATTTTTATTTTGAATTCTTTAAATCGGAAAATACCTCAACTTCGTGGTGGAATTTATCGTGATGATGGACTTTTTACTATCTTAAATTGCAATTAAATAACCTTAATATTATTAAGAACAATATACGTGATCTCTTTAAGTAACATAACCTTAAAATCGAATTTGATAACAACGTCAAACTAGTTAACTTCTTGGATATATCCCTTAATCTTCACACTGGCCTATATTACCCTTACCATAAAAACAATGAGAATCTAAATTATGTTAACTTTAAATCTAACCACCCGACTAACATTAAAAATCCTATAGTTAGTAATATTGGAAAAAGAATATCAAACCTATCCTCTAATAAAAATATATTTGATGCTAACGCCAATTACTATAATAATGCGCTATCTAAAGCCGGTTATCCTGAGAAAATTAAATATAGTAAAGAAACCGATCCTAGAAGGTCTTACAGTAAAATAATTAATTATGATCATTCCAATAACTTAAATATAAGATATAGATACACAAATATAATGTGGTATAATGCTACTTTCTCTATTTCTATTAATAATAATATACCTAAACTATTCTTTAGGGCCTTAGATAAATGCTTCCCTCCCTCACATATCTATAGTAAAATATTTAACAAACATACAATAGTATTTTCCTCCTCCAACATCTCCAACATTATCTCTAAACACAACAATAAAATATTAAATATTAAATCACATCCTTCCAATACTGAATGTCATAATAATAGCAGTAGTACTCCCGACGTCATTGTTAACTCTACGCTAGATTCTGCAAACTCAAATACGACGTCAAACGTAACTTCGTTGAATGTTCATAATACTAATGTAAATCAGGAAACTATTATTCCTATCGTAAATAACTTCTCCAATCCAATTCCTCCTATAAATAACACTAGATCACTTGATAATAACTCTATTAACTTCTCTAATCGCAATTGTAATTGCCCTGTTAAAACTAAATGTCCTCTCAATAACCATTGTCTTGAAAAAACTTAGTCTATGAATGTAAAGTTATAACTGATACCAATTCCTTCACCTATTTCGGTTCCACTTCCACCTCCTTCAAAGTGAGATTTTATAATCACAATTCGTCTTTTAGATACCAACTTAAAGGAACTAACACGGCACTCTCAGAACTCATATGGTCCTTGAAAGACAACAATATTAAATATAACATCTCTTGGAGGAAAGTTTCTTCTGCCTCTCCCTACTTGAATGCCTTCCTATCCAGAACGTGTAGTCTTTGCCTGTCTGAAAAATTATTTTTCATATGTTGATTTAAAACTTCACTATTCACAAGTGTTTTTTAACCTTCATATCATGTATCCCTATTTTATCTGATGAAAACGCAGATACCATCTCATGATGATATTTGCTTTTGAAATGCGCTTAATAAAATACTTGCAACTCTTTTAACCATCTGTTGATCTCATATTATATATATATATATATATAATATGAGATCAAAAGATGGTTAAAAAAGTTCCAAGTATGTTGTTATTATATATATATATATATATAACGAAGGAAATGTGGTAAGGAACCAGGTGGACCACAACGTACCAAAGTACTCAATACTCGGGGTAGTAGAGTGGGTAATAGGAACCAGTAAGAACCCGACGGCTGAGCTCAAGCCGTTTCGACGGCTAATTCTGGACTAAATGAAAATGTATCCTGGTATTTAAATAGCCGATCTTCTCAAGGGGTAATTCCATATATGGTCAAAGTGATTGTCAAAAGTCAGTAGTAATTCTGTGATTGCAAATTAGTAAGGGAGATGGTGGCTAAACCTGCCAGTAGGAGAAAGAGGGGAGGGGGTCGAGTAGACCCAATCAAGCGTTGGTAGTGCCAGCTACAGCTGGGCATGAGGTCAAAGAAGATACTGGTAGGGGGAGGGGGAGGAAGTCGGAACGGTAGGTAGAACAATGAGGGGTAAAAATATATATGAAAGAAAAAATACTGAGAGTGAAGAAAAGCGAATAAGTGTAAAGAAAAAAGTAAAGCAAGTTCTACGACCTAAGTCTCTAGCTATTGTTAGGCTAGATAAATAAATTAATAAAGAAAGAAAGAAGTAAATAAATAAATAAATAAATAACGAAATAAGTAAATGAACTAGGTGGGACGAAATAGGCAAGGACCCTTTTAAGAGGTATAAGTACGTAAATCATACGGTGACAGGTCAACAAATGGGGCCAAAATACTACAGAGACTACCACGAAATAAATAATAAAGGTTTCTATCCCGGGCACAATGCCAGCAACCACCCAGTGCAGCAAAGTAAACTAGTACGAGATAATAATTCTGAGTCACGAAAAAAATATATACTAATGCTAACTCTAAATGATCTTAAACGAGCTACATGAAAGTTCGTACGAAGTAAAGGTAGAATACGGAAAAATAAATTCAGAATCCACCCCGCCCAAAAGAAAAGCGAAGAAAGAAATACTGAAACGAGAAAATAAGGCATAAGTGACACTAAGAAATATAGAAGTCACGGAAAATAGTGGGAGCGGTCGGAAAAATGGGGCAAGTATCCGGGGTCTAAACCAACTGCTATAAAAAGCGGAGTCCGCCAAATCTATCATAGACTAAGGGAGGGGGTGGGGGTACTAAGGCTACAAGGGGCCAAAAGGCAGCCTCGGATGGGCGAGAAAAGACGCCGACAAAGGAGAAGAGCCGGGGTAGAAGGACTAAGGAGGGATGGGGGAAGGAAATAAAGAAAGCGAGAAAAGAATAAAAAGAAGATCTTACGTCTCCCTTGGCAAGCAGGGGTTACCCATTGCAAAATAGGCAAGTGGGGTGTTATAGCCCTAGTCTACCCCCCGGGTCATTATGGGGTTTGAGGGCGAGGTAAGTCCTACGCAATCTATGTTTACATGCAGTAACCAGTTCATCTTTCTTGTTTAGGAGTTGGTCCGTCGAAAACAGCATTTGTAAAGTTTCCTGCGAGCATAAATTGCACGGACGGCGTCCTCCCGTGTAAGAATTGGCTCTGGACAGTAATCTCCAAGTGAGATCATAGGTGATGTTGTTGTCCTTGAGGTCCCATATGTGGCCCGAAAGTGTAGTGGCGTGAGGCCGGGCCGGGTTTCGGAAGGTATGTCTATGTTGGTATAGCCGGGTCTTGAAATCACATGCGGTAAGTCCTATATAGGCTTTGTTGGAGGTATCCGTCCTCACGTTGCACTTGTAGATCACATTACGGTCTCTGCATCTATTGTCGAGTGGGCAAATGGATCTATCCGGACAGTTACACCTCCTGGTCGGTTCTCCACTGCTATTTAGGTTATTCCTGCCATCGGGGTTGAGTTTTTTGTTGTTAGAGGAGAGGATGTTTTGTGCGAAGTTTGGTGTAGTGCTGTAAGAGAGTTTGATGGTATTTTTGTTAATTATGTTGTGGTAGCGGTGTTGTAGTGGGAAGTGTTTTTCAATGAGCCTAAATAATAGTTTCCCGATGGGAGTTGTCACCTCTGCGTTGTGGGGAGGATTGAACCATGTTACATTGCGTGAGCGGCGGTGTCTCCTGCTGGTTCCGCTAATGGGAGCTGGACAGTAGGATATTTCCTCCCGGAAACCACTCCGCTTGAGGGCCTGGTTGTAATAAGGCGCATGTTCATCGAATATCCGCTCATTAGCTGACAAACAGGATATGCGGAGGGAGATGTTTTTGACCAGGTTGTTTGTGATGGTCCTAGGATGGTTTGATCGGCGGTGGATGTAGTGCAGGTTGTCATTAGGTTTCCTGTATGGGTAGTACAGGTCGTTTTCGAGGTCGAGGGTCACGTCCAGGAAGTTTATTCGGGTCAGGGACGTTTGTAGGGTTATTTTAAATCGCCAGTCGCGGAAGAAGCTGATTAATTGTTTCCGGACCCGATCTGTACTACTGGGGTTGTACCCTTTAAGGGTAAGGAGCCCATCATCACGGTACAAACCACCACCGAATGCAGGAAACATATCAGTGAGTTTGGCTATTAGGAATAATCCTATAAGATCTGTGACCTCCGCCGAATCCGTGGCGCCCATGCTGACGTCGAAGGGTGAGTTGGGAGCTCTTTTTATCCAGTTAGAGTCGTCAAAGAGTAA
>OZ024742.1:355038381-355080881 GCA_964016885.1 Eledone cirrhosa
GAGATATGCGGAAGCTTACAACACTATTCACAAGAATATACCACTATTAAAACAAGACCCAAGAATGAAAAAAAGCCCTTGAAACACACAAACTAATCGAAAGCAAAAGACAACCGAAATCACCGAAAACATTACTCACCAATGCCAAATTACCTACCACAAAAGAACAACCAACTGTCAACAAATGTGGTCGCTCTAATTGTGGAACCTGCACACTCCTCATTGGAGGCACACCTATACACTTCAATCAGGACAAAATGTTGCTGTCAAAAATCCCTTCCATTGCTCATCAAAAAATCTACTTTCTGCCATTAAATATAAAGGATGCAATGAAGATTATATAGGACAAACTAAACTCACACTCAGAAACAGAATGACAGTTCAGCGCCAACAATTACGAGATCCAACCAGGAGACAGATATCACTAAGTGCACATCTAGACATATGCGCAAGTAATAAGACACCCAAATTCCAAGTCTTCCCATTTTACCTTTGCGCAGAACAAATACGAATAAACAAAGAAAATATGTTTATTCAAAAATATAGGCCAGCATTAAATATGGTTTAATATACATTATGCCAACACCCTAACATGCTAACCATCCAAACAGACACATACACAAACACATAATACCTACTTTAGAAAATAAAAACCCGAACTAAATAAACCTTAACATAGGTTTGCGCTGACATTACAACAGAACAAATACGAATAAATAAGGAAAATATGTTCATTCAAAAATATTTCTACTAACGGAATCACCCCCCCCCCCACAAAATATGTACTCTCTTCATCTTAACATGCTAACTATACTCCCACACACACATAATACTCATACACACACACATAACACCCCCGCACACACACACAACTCCATCCCCCATTTCTACTAATAGAATCATTTTCCTACAAACATACACACACACACAAAATATATATATTCTCTCCATCTTAACATACTCCCTACCCACACACATACACAACTACGCCCCCCCCCTGTTCACGTGACAGCCATAATTTCCTTTGTAACCAATCAAATTACATTTATAAAAAAAATCCTTCGTGCGCCCCTTCTTTTTAAGTAAAAAGGAATTCAAACAAACTGGCGCGAAAGCTAATGTGCATCAGCCTACCAAACTTCACTCATATATGAAAAAACAACGAGAGCCCCCCCCCCCCCCCACACCTCCTGTTTGAAGAACTTTGTAACACGAACTGGCGCGAAATGTATTATACTTATTGACCAACGAATGAAATTACTTCTCTAAAAACCTAGTATTTAGAGCCATTTTTTCCATATAAAACAAGTAGCATTCTAAGACTAACCAGATGTGAGAAAAACCACAGACCCTCAATCTAAACTCTAATTCTGAAAAGCAGAAGAACTGCGAAACGGGTAACAGAGCCAAATAAATATAAATATATTTTTTTTTAAATAAGACTCCAGTTTCATTTTTGTTTCATCTTTTTTCTTTATACTTTCAATCGTGTAGGACACCTCGGTTATTTTTCGTAAAAAAAACCTTACTTTCTAATATATATATATATATATATATATACATGGAAAGTTATATTTAAATTGTTGGGTTAACAACGAGTAAATATTTATAACTGATATAAAAGCACTCAACAAGTATTTGGAGTATATTTATGATATTAAATAAATGGAAACTATATTTATAAAACCATATTTATTTCGTTATATATATTTCAGGGATATCATATTAACAATATGTTATGCCATCTTCAGACAAAATACAATATAAACAGTCTTATAAATAAATAGATACGACATACCTTTCAATCACCTTGCATTTGTGAGGTTGATTTGGCAGTAAAAAATATTGTGGACAGTTGTAAAAAGAAAGAGATAAAGAGGGAAAGAAAGAGAAACGAAGAAAAAGAAGAAATGTATGTGACTAAATAGAGGGATATAGAAAGATAGATAAAGAGAAGAACTTCATGTAAAGAAACAGAGAGAAATATATATAGAGAGAGGAAAAAAGAAAGAGATAGATAGAGATAGATAGAGAAATTAGGAAGTTGAGTATCGGTTGATACATTTATTTATTTATTTATTTATTTATTTACCTCTAGTATTAATGTAAAGAGAGATGTATGTATTTAAGAGAGAAAATAGCCGTTTTACAGAGAGAAAAAAGAGAAAACGAAAAAGAGAAAATGAAACATAACCAGACATAAACGATGCAGAATTTAAAACCGCTATGTTTTATCCGTAGAAAATATTAGTTCGTATAAAACAGGCATTATAATGTAAGTACCAGTATTCATGAATGAGACATGTATCTATAATGTGTGAGAAGTAATGATCTTATGTCTAGTTTTTTAAAATTCATATGTTTATATCATAATTATAAACAAACTCCCAATTCACACGAAAACATTCTCATTGTGCTATAAAAATTCAAATATACATATATGTGTGTATATATACACATATAAATAGAGTCTATATTAATTTTAACAATACTATTCTTGTCTTTATTCTACATGATTGTCGATCAAGCAGAAATAGAGAACAGATTTCAATATATTAATAAAAATAAAAATAAAAATAAAAATATCAGAGACAAGGAAATAAATAAATAAACAGAAAACTAAAACATTTAATATTAAAAATAAAAAATATTACAAAATATTAAAAAATATTAAAAAATAATACAAATAAAACACAGAGATAAGCCTTTCAAAGTTAATTGACAATATATTGCCAAGATCATCATAAGCCTCAGAGTCGAAACAGATAAAACAAAAGTTGTTTACCAAATCCTGTCTAGCAGAAATCATTCCAAAAGTTTAGGATACCCATTTGGTCTACATATGTTCTTATATATAATATAAAAGTTTATCTAGTTTAAAATTTAATTCGATATATTTGGAGCATCAGCTTTTAGGGTAGTTTAATTATTCATGAAGAATGTTTTAATAAAAAGAATGTTTTAATAAAAAGAAGAAATCGAAAGATTTATCGGCTAGTTTCATAAATAATTACAAATCAAATCAAAACAAACATAACTACATTTTAAATTTAAATTTATATTTAAAAGTTGAGTTCAATCTATGTCTGCAGCAACTGAATAAATTTGTCCGTAGATTAAGGGAATTTTTAGATTTTAGTATAAAGAACATCTCCTCCGCACAGAGGTCACATGTCTCAGAGGATGAATTAAAAGGAATCCCCCTTGAAACTATATTCCAAGTCGTCGAATATCTAACGTTATCAAGCCTAAGTTGCCAGAGTACGCCTGATAGTGCTGTTGAAGATTTTTTGGATGGATCTGTGAAAGAATTATTGTGGTTGTTATAGCGAAGTTTAAATTCCGTCGATGTAGAACCAACGTAGTTAAAAGAATTAATGTCCGTTTTAACATTACAGTTGTATATTATATTTTTAACTAAGCAGTTGTTATTTAACGGACATTTAGATCTATCTCTACAGTTACATTTGTTAACTTGGATATTATTTATGGTATTATCGCTATGTTTTAAGTTCCTGTTATTTATTCTATTAATATTTTGCGCTAAATTTTTGGTGGATGAGTAGGTTAGTTTTATAGTATGTCTATTGAAAATTGAGTGATACCTATGTGTTCTAGGGAAGCGATTATCGAGAGCTTTAAAAAATAGTTTAGCAATGTGGGTTTTAATGTTTAGTGAGAAAGGGGGGGGGGGGCAAACCATATTATATTCCTAGTTCTATTTCTTTTATGGCTTTTGGAATTATTGTAATGCTTTCTATTATAGTTGTTAAGGTTGTGGCCATAATTAAAATAGTTGTTATTTTGTTTAATTTGTTTATCATTATCTATGTACATAATTTTATCACTATATCCTGCTCTAGCTAACGCTTCTTTGTAATAATGGGCTTTTTCGTCGAAAATCTTTTTATTAGATGAGATTCTAGAGATACGTGATTGAACAGAGTTTACTATAGTATTTTTAACAGATTTGGGGTGGTTAGAGTTAAAGCTGACATAGTTTAAGTTTTCATTCAACTTGTGAAATGGATAGTGAAGACATGTGTTGAGATTTAATGTTATATCTAGGAAGTTGACTATTCTATGGTTATTCTCAATTTCTATTTTTAGATTAAAGTGATTAAAAAATTGTGTAATTTGTTTTCTTTTTCTATTTAGTTCAGAGTTATTATTATCAATAAGTAAAAGCATGTCATCTCTATATAAACCTCCGGTAGTACCAGGTATTTTCCTATGCAGCGAATTGATTAAAAATAAGCCCACAAGGTCAGTTACCTGAGCTGAGTCGGATGATCCCATAGTAATGTCAAAATTGTTATCTCTATCTGCTCGGGTCCATAGTTGGTCATTAAATTCTATCAATGTTTTCCTAGCCGATAATATAATGTGCATTTCATTGCTAGTTAGGTCTGTATGTTTGAATGCGTAATGTAGTGCCTTATTTAGTAGATTAGGGGTAATGGAAGAATAATAGTTAGCAATATCAAGTTGAATAAACTTATTATTATTGTTATATTTAATTTGCTTAAACCACTCAACAACCTCACCAGTTCCCTTCCACAAGCTCAGGTTAGGTAAACAACTCAAGTTTTTAATTTGCTGTATCACCCTGTCAAGAATGTTTTTGCTTAGTTTACCCATGTCCGATTTTGATGGTGCAATCAATCTGACTGGCAAGTCATTCTCGAAATTTCTCTTATGATCTTTCATATTGATCTTCGGTTTCCTGGGCACGAAAGGTTGTGTTCTGTTCTCGATTTCCAACTCGTGCATTATACAAGATGCCTCAACATTCATTTTCTCTAGCTCGGCCTTATCTGCTACCTTGTACTTTTTCCTCAGTTATTTTAGTATGAGGCCATTATACATGTCTTTCTGCACTCCATAGAGGTTGTTGGTCTTGTCAGATGTTACCAAGATCTTCTCAGTTTGCTCCAGGTTCTCAATAGTATCCCTAATGCCTTTCAGATATTCCTGGCCTTTGAAGTTTCCCTTTGAAGTGACTCCTTGTATGATAGAAATTATATCGTTTTCAAAGTCAGATAAAAGTTTGTTGGGAGGTGGATTTCTTTTGGATTTGAAAACTTTGTTTAAGTCCGAGACATTTTCATTTATATTAGATTTATCAAAGTGGAATGCTCGCCACCTGATTCTCCTTATAAAAGAGTCAGATTTATCTATTAATTGTTTTATAAAGTCTTTGTTTCTAGGTAGAGGTATGTCTTTTAAAGAGGAAGTAATCTTAAAGAATTCCATTTTTTCAGTTATAATATAAAGCGCTCAACAGTATTGGAGCAAGATACATGGAAAGTTATATTTAAATATATAATATATAAGATCAAAAGATGGTTAAAGGAGTTCCATGTATTTTATTATGCGCATTTCAAAAACAAACATCATCATGCAATAATATTTGTGTTTTCATCAGATAAAACAGGAGAACATGATATGAAGGCTAAAAAACACTTGTGGATAGTGCAGTTTTAAATCAACATATGAAAAGTGGTTTTAGATTGATGTGTGATATTGGGAAAAATATTTTATTTAGAGAGGGGGGTGGAAAGGATGAAAAAGGGGAGGAGATGAGAGTGAAGGTGGAGAGGGAGAGATGGGTGATAGAGAGAAAAAGATAGTTTTTATAACTGAGAGAAGATATATTGTTTTACATAGAGAGGTTGAAAACCGTTGGAAGATAATGTATAAATTAAAAGAATTTGAAAATTAACGAAGGGAAAAATATGTACGAGGAAAAAATATTTTATTTAGGGAGGGGGTTGGAAAGGATGAAAAAAGGTGTGTGTGTGTGTTTAAGCAGTGTAACGTAGTGGTTCAACTAACAATATTATAAAATAAGTACTAAACCTAGAGAAAATAAATATCTTTTACGGTCGATGTGATAGACTGAACCAAGTGACTGCTTCAACATGGTCGTTGTCACGAGGCAAGTTAAAATGTAACAAGAATAACTGAGGGTGATTGAGAACAATGAGTTGAAACATAACTGGGAAAATGTTAGGCCCTTGTTTAATCTTTATATCTGTTAAACATAAACATCTCTTAGACATAAACATCTTATGTCAAATATATTTTAGAGATAGGAGTTATTCAATGATGGAGATATTTAAAAACAAGATGAGAACATAATTAAATAATGAAGAAAATAAGGGAGAAAGGGTAAAGAAGAGGAGATCTGGTTTTACATGGAAGTAGGGGAAAGGCTATAATTACAATAAATATTAAGAAAAAGGGTGAAATAACAAGGACAACGAGGCAAAAGAGAAGACAATAAAGGTATCCCTTCTTTGATGATGTGTTCAAGTTAATACGAATGTTTAATGATCTAGGCTCAAGGTAAGAGGGTATTATTAGGGAATTTAGATTAAAATACTATTACTGCATTGCTGCCAGTTTTAGTCCAGTAATATGATGCGATTCTAGAAAGATTAACAGAATATATTTCTAGAAATAGAAAATAGGGAATATATGTCTACAAATAGAAAGAAACACGCATCATCTGAGGACATTACCAGATCAGGAAGACAAATATATTATCCTGGAACAATGACAGGATACGTTGTATTGGCTAAACGTGCTATTTGAACGTAGATAGATTGTAGTATCTGTAGAGGGTCTGATACCATGCTTTTCAGCAAATGGTTACGGCCCTTTATGGTCTGAGTTCAAATTCAGCCGAGGTTAACAATTATGTTTCGTGCTCTACCGATTCTCCAAAATCCTTCACATTTCTCAACAGCAATAAAAAACAATGCTTTTTAAGATAGACGATGGCGTCGCAACGTTTCTGTGAGTGCGTGGTCGATTAAATTGATAGCTGTAATATATTGGTATAACTCTATCGACAACAAATCGATGAATGGCAAATGAGACCTCATTAGGATTGTAACGCAGGACATAAAAAGATGTATCCGCCGATATTACTTATATCTACCTAGATTCTTAGTAATGATAATAATACTTGGGTAAGCGCTTGTAGATATTCTCATGAAATAAAACAGACATGGATAACTATATTCAAGCATGTGGTTCGTAATAAGGCGGGACGCATTACTAAAGAACTGAAGGCAATTTTGAAATTAGGCGTGCCATTCAGAAAGTGAAACAGGTCGCATGTGCTCGTGTGCAGTAGTTTGCCCATGACTTAATTAAACACACCAATATATGTAGCCTTTGTATGTATACATATATATATATATATATATATATATATATATATATATATATATATATATATATATATATATATATATATGTGTGTGTGTGGTGTGTGTGTGTGTGTACGTATGTGTGGTGTGAATGTATGTGTGCATGTATGTATGTATGTATGTGAAAAGCCATAGATCTTGGTGAAATCTTAGAGACACAACATAAACATTAGAAACGTGGTGAAGCCCACATTTCCAGGCACGATGCTACCCGATTTCTTCCAGAGATTGTAATAGTAAGGAAGTGGGAAAGAGATATAGAGTAAGAAGCGATCCCAGTATTCTACAGGTCCTTTATCGATAGAGAGAATGGAAAGAATGAAAAATAGCTAATGCTATATGTTTCTATATTCACCTCCTACATTTGGGGACTTTAATGTATTATATTAAAGTGACCCCTCCAACAATAAATGTGCGCAATATTGATATTAGATAAGGATTGTCAGAAGGCACATGGCTTAGTGGTTAGAGCATTGGGCTTGCAATCGAAAGGTTGTGAGTTCAATTCTCGGACCGGGTGATGTGTTGTTTCCTTGAGCAAGACACTTTATTTCACGTTGCTCCAGTTTATTTAGCTGTAGAAATAAGGGGATAGGAATTGGGTCCCTATCATTAAATCACCCAAGATACCCCCAACGAGATATACCTTGGGGGAGGTCAGCTAAACCTGCATAGGTTGTGAGCTGTAACAACAACAACAACATTATCAGAAGTAGTCGATCGTCAGATAACGTGCCATTGTGTTATTTGTTCTGGCTCTTTATAATCTGAGTTCAAATCCCGTCAAGATCCACTTAATATTTTCTCCTTCGCCGGTCGATTTAAATAAAGTACCATTCACGTTTTAGGTTTGTGTGAATAAACTTTGCCCTTTCGCCCAATTTGCTAGAATTTACATAGCGTAGAAATCAATATGAAACATTAGATACAAAAAAAGCCATGTATTCCTGTTTTCCTTAAACTACTAATTATCGGTGATAAATTCTATTGGACCTTTAAAAAAATTCTAGAAAGCGATACAGCTTTGAATCATTAATTCATCAGGAATGTTTCATATATATGTATTCGATTCGATATGTAATATACTGAAAACAGCCAGCAGCTTGTATTCGATCATACAAAAACGAAAATTAAACCTTGACGTTTTAGAAAAAAAAAGTATATTTTCCTAATTGAAGTATACATTTTCTTGTCCCATGCTTCGTAATTTTCCCGTATGGACATCTAATTCAATGATCTATTATGCATATATATATATATACGGTGTACTGTAAAACTACTACCACATTTTCTGGGTTATTGGTGAGGTTTTATCATTACGGCAGCCATGTACATATGATGGACCTGTGTCATACGGCGCCAATGCAATTTATTATTCATCGTTTCCTACATGTAAAGGCAGATTTGTGTGAAGCCGACGTAAATGGAGCAGAAGGGGAAGAAAGAAGCACAAAACATCAGAAAAGGAAAAACAAGAAAGAATTAGTGTAGTAACTTGTTCCTTGGCGGAACTGTTAGAACGACGGGAACCACGACATTGGCGACAACATCAACATTAATATTGATAGAACCAACCTTTTTCGGTTTAAATTATTTTTTTCGTTTGGCGCCTTTTCAATTTTTCTGATTTGCTCTAACCGCCTTTATACAGTGAATAACAATTTCCCTATTTGTTATATATACATTCATAGAGAGATGATCAATTTCCAAACATCTTTTTCCTTGAAGATGTTTATGAATTTTGGATGAATAAACCCTACACAGACAAAAACAAAATATTGATTTCTGATTAAGTTACAACGCGAGAAAATTTGATGGGAGAGGATGTCGATTACATCGATCCCAATGCGTGGCTGGTACTGTATCTTAGTGGCCGCGAAATGATGAAACGTAAAGCTAACCTCGGTGGGATTTGAACTCAGAATAGAAATATGTTGTAGCTATATGCCTCAAAACATGTTGACAGAGTTTCCACCTAAATTACCAATCCCCCACCCTGAAATAAACTAGAGCAACATACTAATTGCTAATCTAAGTCTGTAACTTGTAATGAGAGGAAATATATAATATATCGACCCCAATATTTCAATAGTTACTTTATTATATCAAACCCGGATGGATGAATGACGAATTTGGCAAATCATTTTATTTGACACACCAACGTTTCTACCAATCAACTGCTCAATACACATAATACGGCCCTCTTAATGTATGACATTTTAAATGTAATCTCCTCAATTCAGAGAACTGAATTGATTATCTATTATTTTAATTAATATTAGAACATATCGGCTGAAATACTGCAGGAAGCAGTAATTGTAGACAGAGACATATATACAAAGTATTGAAATTGACATCGCTTATAAACCCCGTAAGGATGAAAAGAAAATCTAACTTCGACGGGATTTGAACTTCAACGGAAACGACTTAAACGCAATGCCATAAATCATGTTGTTCGACGCTCTACGGTTTCTGCCAATCAACTGCCCTGAAGATAATTACAAAATAATAAAATATAGGAGAAATTAATTTTGAGTGGTTTACTAAAAAGAAGAAAAAATTAATCCTGTGATTTCCATGTCACTGATCAGAACAATATCGCTTATCTGTTAGACACGCAGTGACTAACAACAGAATGTTTTAAGTCTGCGGGTCTGACATATATGCGTAACTTGTGAATAAACATTTCAAGGGGTGACGCTGGCCATGTTGATGATCGGTGCCAAACATATTTTGTAATGTATCGTCTTATTGGCTAATTTCATCGTCTTATTGGCTAATCAACCAACGAGAGTAATTGTTGCTGAAAAGCATCAGCCATTTTGTTTGCACGTTTATTTATCATTTCGCTTTCGAATCTTCCTCCTGTATTTCGTCGTTTATCATCAAAATATTTGTTCTCGTTTTGGTAAGTTATATTGTTAATTTATATATGATTTTTAAATTTATATTCACTATTTTTTTCAGTTCGTTATAACATGCTTATATTATTGGTTGTATCATATTTACTTGTATATCTGTCCATATTATTGTTCGTTTTATGTTAGATTAATTTATTATTATGATGTTAGATTATTTTTTTATTATTATGTTAGACTAATTGTATGTAATATTTAATTTGTATTAATTCAACTATAACAATTATCATGTAAAATATATTAATTTAATATTGTTGTTTTTTGTAGTTGTTTATATTAAAGTCTGAAAATATTTATATACATCTTACAATAATATTTATAAGATCATTTATAAAATAACAAGTATATAATCTACTTACATTACAACGATAATTTATTATTAATATATATTATGTTTAACTAGACTTATTACAGGCGTTGCCTTGAAAATATATTAAACTAGACCTGAATACTACGCAAGCTCAAAAGAGCCACAGAATGTTATAATAAACCTTCAAAAGTGTGGGACTAGACTTGTTGCTCAAAAGTATTGTAATCATTATCTATCGTACACACTGTGGCATCCTTTTATAAATTAGAGACTGTTAACGAACTCAAGGCTACACGATAATTATTTAAGTGAATTTATAATATAGTATTCGGTTAAAGTGCAACTCGTATTAATCATTACTAAACATCTAATATGACATATTGAACATTATCTTAAATGATTATCGTGTCGTCTTGAGTTCATTATGAGTCTCTTTTTTATAAAAGGATGCCACATAATGATTACAATATTTTTTAGCAACAACTCTAGTCCCACACTTTTGAAGGTTTATTATAACATTCTGTGGCTCTTTGAGCTTGCGCATTTTTCAGGTCTAGTGAACGATTTGTTTTTGTATATGAAATTAGGTTAACAGATGCAATAGTTATTCCGATAGCCTCTTAATTCTTTCCCTGAGATAATGTCATAGGGTTTTGTTTTAGATCAAATGGGGAACTTCTATCAATACTATTTTCCCGATGGCAAAATAACTACAGAATAATTTGAAATCGGAACGAAGCGGAACAATTAAATTATTTAAGGCCTTTTATCACTATAATTAATTTGTTTTCTCTAACATATCTGAATATAAATATATATTCAAAGTATTGATTACTTTAACTTAGCATTGTCGTATATTTCTGATGAAACAAAACCTATTGAAAAGTAGTAGCTTCTTCAGGAACATATGTCTGCCGTACATTATAGTTAAGGGTGGTGAATTGGCGGTAGAGAGTTGGACGCCATGATTTCCAGAACAGTTACGTCAATGTATGTTCTGAGTTTAAATCCTGCCAAGGTTAACTTTTCCTTTAATCCTTACGGGGTCGATAAAATAAAGTACCAGTAATGCACTGGCTAAATACTGGCCTTGTGCCAAAGGTAGAAGTATTTATAGCTAACTTTAATTTTGTAAATCTATGACGCCCATGTATTGAACATAAAGGCTTTGTTTTCACACTATTCGCTTTAAGGTTACAGGTCATATTAAATGACTCAGAGGATATTTATATCTTGTTTAGGTTAGCATCTGCAAAAGACAGGTGTTTCGCCCTGTCGTAGGATAGAAAATATACCCCGCATTTATTCAGTTCATCTAGCTTTCGGGAATTGTATTAGATCATAAATGTTTTTAGAACGCGCTGCAAAGAACCAGGGGTAATTAATCATCCACTGCAAGACGTTTAAAAAAAGCTAGAATATTTAGACTGAAGCAGTTTACATTTACAAATCTTAACATACTAGCTCATAAATTGTTGCAATAACATTTCCAAAACAAGAAAAGCCAACCATCTGCTAAAAACATCATCTTTAAAAGAATGAAGTCTACTACGTTTTCGTTCTTCTTTTTTCTTGTCTTCAATTGAACATAGCATACATTACAAAGATAGACACCCACAGCAATCATTCTTTCAAATATATTTACGAAACAATCTTAGCTGAGTTTAATTTAAAAAAATACATGAAATGTAAAAACCACAAGAGAATAAATGTGTAGACTTAATGATGATATTTATGACGATCATTGAAAATGAATGTATAGATAGGAAGCATCTCACCAGGTTCCTAAATAATATAAGAAGTTAGTGAATATATTAGTTAAGCATCACGGCATGATATATTCATTTCAATTTCTTTAATTTTTCAGTTTGTCCGTTCAAACATTTAGTGCATTTTCCTCTCTCTGTACACATGCATGTCAATAATATGCTTATGTTCTACTGACTCAATGAGTAACTTATATAACCGTCATCATAAACCGATACTCTTCGGGATACCACCCTTATATAGATATTCCCAATTAATGCTTTGGTTGTCAATTCGGTGCAATATATTTTGGATCATTGGCTGGGCTAAAAAGCACCGTTGTTATCGTATGAGGTAAGTGTGTGTGTATGTATATGTACATATTGATATGTATGTGTATATATATATATATATATATATATATATATATGTGTGTGTGTGTGTATATATATATATATATATATATGTGTGTGTGTGTGTATATATATATATATATATATATATATATATATATACATATGTGTGTGTGTGTGTGTGTGTGTGTATATATATATATAAATATAAAGTCATAGATATATATGTGTTTTGCAACGGGTCACGTTGTGGCTCAATGAAGAATTAATAAATTAAATAATCAGAGCTATATATCATAACACATGTCTATAGAATCGCTAGATAAAATATATACCGTTTCCTCTCCCAATTAGCATAATTAACCATATAAAAATATTAATTAGACCAAGCTATAAGAATAAAGGCTCCTATGAAGAAATCTCCGACAAATAACCGAAAGCATCCCCTTCGCGGCGGTTACGACGGAGTATTTATCGAACATTTCGACAGCATGTATAAATCGACCAGATATACAGTCAACCAAACACAATTAGGTGTAAAATAAACTAGAAGAAATGTGTACATATTTACTTACCTCTACCATGGTTTCGTCCGTATTTTAAGACATCCGATAACAGGGAACATCCAATGCTTCAGATTCATCAAGAGTTAACTCAAATTTAGACAATTAATTTTCCAAAGTGATCGCGCCAAGAATATATTCAAAAATGGCTAAGAATCGTGACGTGGCAGTGGTCAAGTTAGAAAGGATGTGATTAGCTGCTTACGGCTGGTAGGGTTATTGCTAGAAAGCGCAGCCCAATACAGCCACATTGTATCTCAACCTAACGGGAGATTATTACATATAAAGATTTACATATATATATATAAATATAAAGTCATAGGTATATATGTGTTTTGCAACGGGACACGTGTCTCAATGAAGAATTAATAAATTAAATAATCAGAGCTATATATCATAAACCATGTCTATAGAATCACTAGATAAAATATATACCGTTTCCTCTCCCAGTTAGCATAATTAACCATATAAAAAATCAATTAGACGAAGCTATAAGAATAAAGGCTCCTATGAAGAAATCTCCGACAAATAACCGAAAGCATCCCCTTCGCGGCGGTTACGACGGAGTATTTATCGAACATTTCGACAGCATGTATAAATCGACCCGATATATAGTCAACCAAACACAATAAGGTGTAAAATAAACTAGAAGAAATGTGTACATATTTAATTACCTCTACCATGGTTTCGTCCGTATTTTAAGACATCCGATAACAGGGGACATCCAGTGTTTCGGATTCATCAGGAGTTAGCTCAAATTTAGAAAATTAATTTTCCAAAGTAATCGCGCCAAGAATACATAAAAAAATGGCTATTAATCGTGACGTGGCAGCGGTCAAGTTAGAAAGGAAGTGATTAGTTGCTTACGGCTGGTAGGGTTATTGCTAGAAAACGCAGCCCAATACAGCCAAGTTGTATCTCAACCTGACCGCTCTCACGTCACCATTCTTAGCCAACCGTTAGGTTGAGATACAATGTGGCTGTATTGGGCTGCGCTTTCTAGCAATAAGTACAAAGGGGTATTCCCACTGTGAAGGGTTCTAGAGGGATGTCCCGATTTGTGTTATATTAGATCAATGAGTGTGGGGATGTAGTATAAGGTGTGCCCCTGGTGTTTGATGCTAGAGGTGGTGTCTGGTACAAATCCGACATTGCTATATATTGGGCTTACAGTTTTGGAAGGAATGTCTGAAGCGGTGCTGGCAAGTTGCAAACACTTCAGATTTGTTGTTAAGTAGGTTACGGTTATAGAAGGTAATAGTGTGGGTCTCTAGTATACAGAGGTTACTACATTTATTAGGTGGTTTGTACGAAGTCGCGCTACCTATCACTTCCCATTTGAGTGTGTAAGGTTTATTTTTAGTTTTTAGATAGTGTATGTAACTAGATAGTGAGGTGGAGTTGGCTAGACTGTGCTTTTTGAACGAGTGGATGTGCGAATTATATCTGATTTTGAAGCAGTTAGAAGTAGAGCCTACATAGGTTTCTGAAGAGTTGCTAGTTGTGACGGTGAGTTCATTCAATAATAAATTGCTCCGAAGAATCCAAACCTCGGTTTGGAGGAAACAGTTGTAAGCATAATAATGTTTTGAACAGTTCTTGGATTCTTATAATTCATATAACTGCTCTGTAAATCATCTGATGTTATTACATTGAGCTATTTAACTTACTGGTAATAAAGTAGTGGTATGTTACTGCCTACCACTATTTAGGGTTTATAAAAATATATATAACTACAAAAGGTTTTTGTATTTGCATAACCATAAATAGTATAATCAATACTATTAACTGCTCCATACTGTTGAGCTGACATACAATAAATTACCAATATGCTAATCATAGACCAACTCCCCATGTCAACCAAAAACATACCAATACCATCCAAGAATACATATGAGAAATTGCTGATCAACAGTGTAAATTCATTTATCAATAGAGTGAGATGGAGGACATTCCATTATGATTGAAACAGATCTAACAATGTTAATAATACTAACAAATTTGACTCCTTCGCCTTTAAAACCTTTATAAGCCCCCCCCCCCTCCCCCATCCTCATAACACACTACTTAACTCCTTTGAAAATGACCTAGTAAAACTAGTTAAGAACATTAAATACAATAAATACCGCAATAGAAGCAACATCTTCTTAAACAAACTTAACACCTCTATTAATGAATTCAAAACCAGTAATAAAATTATTGTACACGCAGATGAAACTGATAACATATACAGCCTGGATTATAATACTTATAGAAAGTTTATATATAATGAACTACATAAAAGCTACAAGAAAACTACTATGAAAAACTTAGAGGATATTAATATAGAGGGATATAATATAGTGTCTAAACTAGGACTTCAGAGGCATACACAACCATACACCCCAAACCACCCTAGATTCTCTCTGAAGGATCATAAGGAAGAATTCATTAGCAACCCCTCGATTAGACTTATCTGCCTTTCCAAGTCCGACATTGGCATTATCAGCAAGAACATATTAGATAAAATCATCCCACAAATTAAACACAAGATACACCTTAAACAATGGGGAAATACGGGTGAAGTTATTGAATGGTTCAAAGATATCAAGAATAATAAGAACAAAAAAATTATTCAATTTGATATCAATTCATACTACACCTCTATTTCCCCTATCCTATTAAATAAGGCACTAATCATGGCCATGAGCAATAGCGACCTGACTAGAGCCCAGATCGATGTCATCCTTGCGGCCCGTAAAACCATAATCACCTTCGAGGACCAACTATGGACACGCAAGGATACGCACAACAACTTCGACATAATCATGGGATACAGTGACTCGGCGCAGGTCACTGATTTGGTCGGCCTATACTTACTTAATGAAATCCATAAGGACCTCCCATACCGCAACGGTGGTTTGTACCGCGATGATGCACTTCTACTTATGGAATATAAAACATTCAATATAGAAAGAACTAGAAAACTATTGCAAAAGACATTCAAAAGCTTTAACCTTAGTATCACCATGGACAAAAACACTAAAAATGTTAAGTTCCTAGACGCCACACTATACCTAGACTCAAAAATATATACACCTTTCCATAAGCCTAACTAAACACTCATTTACGTGGATACCAAGTCTAATCACCCTAGATCAATATTAAACTCTATCTCTAAGGGGGTATCCAATAGAATCTCTAATCTATCCTATGGCGCAAACATATTTAGCAAGCAAAAACTCGCAATATTATAATCAAGCATTAGCTAGATCCGGCCATAATATAGAGATTGAGTTCCTACCTAAGAAAACACATAGCTACAACATCATCTCGCACAATATGTCCACGAGAAAACCTAGTAATATGAATAGCAACCACACTAAAGCGGAGGATGCCACCAAAAGTAACCATTACCACAGAAACTACCGTAGAACCTTAGGAGGAAACAACACACCAGACACTAAAAACAAAAATAGAAGAAGAAATAATACATTTTTCAACTCTCCTTTCAACCTAAACGTCTCCACCAACATACCTAGGACTTTCTTCTCACTACTAGATAAAAACTTCCCTCTAGGACACAAGTACCATAACCTCTTAAACAAAAACATAATTAAAATCTCATACTCTACGACGCCTAACTTAGCATACCACATAGCCAGCAGCAATAAAAGTAAAATTAATTCTAACTTCCAACAAACGAAATCACAACAGGAGGTAAACCTTCAAAATACCTCTGTAGCAAGCAACCCTAATAACGGCAGTAATAATAGAAATAACACTAGTATAAGAAATAACACCGAGGTCGACAACGCGAATGTCCAAAATCCTATAGCAACCACCCGGACTTCTGCACTGCATTATAACCAGCAGACAAACACCCAGGATAATTGTAACTGTAGAGCTAATAGAACCTGCCCTTTAGATAAAAAAATGCATCAAACACCAGGGGCGCACCTTATACTACATCCCCACACTCATTGATCTAATATAACACAAATCGGGACATCCCTCTAGAACCCTTCACAGTGGGAATACATATTTGTACTTCTACTTTAGCTGTGACTACATCCAGTTGCTTGAACTGCACTACACCACTTTATAGTTAATGTAAAATTTAAGCATTGAATTGATTGTATTGTTGGTGCTATGCGGAGGAAGTGCCATCGTTGGATAAATGGAAAACTAATTAATCTAGTAACGTTGATGAGCTGTAAGACCGGTTTGCTGAGTGCAGTGAATGTATTGCAAGTGGCGTATGGGTTGTACATATATGTATGATTTGATGATCAGATTGGAGACATGAGGAGTGTGGATTGACCTCTGGTCGGTCCTGGTGATGATTATCTTTCGACATCCAATATAGCATGCACTGACCCGGAACTTACCATGGATCATTGTGTGTTGAAGTGATTCTGCAATCACCTAGCCTGGTTCTTTGAGTAGACTACAATCACAGTGATCATTAATTTAGAAATCTCGCTCCACGTGTATAATATTCATTTATGGCACTCTACGATGGAGGTTAATCACTATAATAAGAACACCTTCAGCACAACTTAATAGACTACTCTATAGTTAAAACACTTCAAATTTTAGAAATTGTTTAGAAACTGCGCATAACCATATAATTTAGTGACTGTTTTGAGACACAATTTAATAGTTAGTAATAGAAACCACTGAGTTACCTCCCCTCATGCATTAATACCCCTTAGCCACACACACACTTCCGGGTAATATTTCGATGTCGATTCTCGCAACGTAACATCCTCCTGTATTGAGCTAGAGAACATCAGACTACGATTCTCTAACTGGATTGTCAAACGCCCAATATCGAATTGTCGTGGATTATGTGAGGGGCATATAATCTGTAAAGTACGCTCCCCAGACTATGAAAATGTCGCAGTGCATGAAATCCATATCATCGCTTCGCTACGCATTTCCAATATTTTTAATGCTTACATTATTTTTCATACTTATATTATTTCTCCACACACAGGCTATAACAATCATATAAAGAATTCATTACCAGATCAACCCTCTTAACACTCTTGATTACCTGCTTAAGTGCTCCTATTACACGTAATTCTCTGCCACGCTATATAAACAAGACGCACGTGCTTGCCACACATATAACCATTGCACTCTATAGCCGCTTAATTTCATGTTGTATTTTAACCTGTATTTTTTATTGTATCTTTTAATATGAATGTAATCTCTAAATGTTTACTGCCACACTAAATACTGTAATGAATGTTGACCCACAATATTTGCATATGTATCTGTATGTCTCTTGGGTGAAAGGGAGGTCATATAAGTGTTCATTCAATAATAAATTGCTCCTCTAAACCAAACCTCGGTTTGGAGAAAACAGTTGTAAGCATAATAATGTTTTGAACAGTTCTTTGATTCTTATAATTCATATATATATATATATATATATATATATATATATATATATATATATATATATATATATACACAGTTCAAGAGTAATCAATCTTAATGAGAGAAATGGAGATAGGAGAGGAGATAGGAGAGGAGAAGGGAGGCTGTTGATTTATTTCGAAGCAAAGCGTGAAGGCATGTGCTCAATGTGCAATATGCATTGGAAGGCAGCTATGTGGCCGGGTTCATGCAGATGTTAGGTGCACAGAGCTGGAAATATTCAATAGTTAAGCAAACCAAAATCACACATTTCACAACGAAGACATAATTAAAAGATTGTCAACATATTTTTTATTGGTCTAATGAATGTAGAGAATAATAATAATAATATTAATAACAATAAAACATTATTATTATTTATTATTATTATTACTATTAGTATTACTCTCTATATTCCTTACACCAACTAAAACTATGTTGACATTCAATATTTTAATAATGTCTTCCTTGTGAAATGTGTGGTCTTGTTTTGCTTAACTAATGAATAATATGTATATATATATATTGTTATTATTATTACAGCTGCATTTATCTTGCTTTATGTTCATACGAATTATCACCAAGTCACAACCAGTAACCTCAAGAGACAACAAGGTCCGCCATGTTCAAGAAAGAACATACATACTCACACATGCATCTTTAGGTGTTTAGACTTGTGATGTACTTATATTGACATACTCTTCCTTAGTATATGGGCAGTTCCCATTAGTACTATCTTTTGTATTTCTCCTATACGCGGGTTTCCTCCTATACGCGGATTTGCGATAAGTAATCATTAGACCCCTTAGGTATCATTCCTAGAGCGCCTAAAACCACTGGTATTGTTTTAGTTCTCAATTGCCATATTTTTTCCAATTTCTATCTCCAGGTCCTTATACTTGCTCAATTTTTCAAATGTTTTTATAGATACATTCTTGTCTATTTGAACGAACATATCAATTATCAGGCATACCCTCTTTTTAAAGTCCTTCAGTATTATATCAGGTCTATTTGCATCTATTTTTCGGTCTGCTTCGATGCTAAAGTTCCACAATATTGAGATGTGATCTTTTTCAAGTATGGTAGGTGGTTGATGCTCCCACCAATTCTTTTGATGGGGCAGGTCAAAATGGTTACACATTATCCAATGTATGTATTGTGCAGCTCTGTCATGCCTGTTTAGGTATTCGGTTGGAGCTATAGGACTGCACATTGAAAGTATATGGTCAATGGTCTCTGGTTGCTTTTTACATACACGGCATAATGGGCTGCATCCATCTTTTATTATGTTGGCTTGGTAATTTTTTGTTGGCAGTCACTGCTCTTGTGCTGAGAAAATCAGCCCTTCTGTCTCCGATTTCAGTCCAGAGGATGCCAACCACTGATGGGTTAAAGTTTTGTCAACATCAGGATTTATAGCTCGTTCTGGGTATTTTCCATACATAGGCTTTTCTTGCCATTTCTTAGCGAGTTTCTCTAGCAGTTCTTTCTTTGCAGTTACTTTTACCTGCTTTGCTTTTTCTGTGTTTTCCATTTCAGCAGCTTTCCTCTGGTGAACGTTGCTTTGTCGCATTTATCTAGCTCAAACTCCATTTTAATGTCATCACTGAACTGCTCCACAGTGGATAATAGTACTGGCAATTGTTCATCATTTTTTGCAAATAGTTTCAGATCATCCATGTAGAACAAGTGATTAATGGTTTTGTCATAGACTTTATATCCATGTTTTGTTTCATTGAGCATTTTACTTAATGGTATAAGCGCGATGTAGAATAAAAGCAGTGATAAAGAGTCATCCTGAAAAATTCCACAATTAATATTAACTTCTCCAACTTCCACTGACTTTGTTTCACTATTAAAAAGGAGTGTCGTTTTCCATGTCTTCATACTGAATGACAAAAACATCCTGACAACGGGAGATATTTTGAAAATCTCTAAACATTTTTCAATCCAACTGTGTGGCGAACTATCGAATGCTTTTTTGTAATCTATCCAAGCAATTGATAGATTTTTGTGTCTATTATGACAATCTTCCAGTATCATTTTGATAACCATAAGCTGATCCTTACAGCCATATGAGCCTCGCTTACACCCTTTCTGCTCAATGGGAAATAGGTCATTTGTTATCAGGTGGTCATATGTATATTCAGTTAGGACTGATGTTAACATTTTATACATAGTGGTCAAGCAAGTTATCGGTCTGTAATTTTTGGGATTGTTTGTCTCATCATTCTTCGGAAGCAGGAACGTAATGTCGTTAACTAGCCATGATGGTATCTTTTCTGGCTCCATAACTATTTCATTGTAAAGTTGGGCTAACATCTCATGAGACTCTGTGAAGGCATTTATCCAAAAAAATTGTATTTTGTATTTTCCTGGGGATTTCCATTTGCTGGTTTTTCTTAGAGCCGAACGCAACTGTTCAACTGTTATATTTTCCCATATTTGTTCCTCAAGTTGAGCTGTATCTTTCATTTGTCTGTCTGTCCATGGGGCATGTATATTATGAACTTTTTCTTCGGCCCAGATCTTTTCCCAGAATTCTTGCACTTCCTCCTTGGGTGGTATTGATTTAGCAGTTATTGTTGACTTACCAATTTTTCTGTAGAAGTTCATTTGGTTGTTTTTGAACATATTATAGTCCTTATAGAATCTAGATCGTTTTTCAAAGCGCCTTATACGAGCAGCTTTGGCCGACACTATTATTAGTATTAATATTATTATTATTATTAGTAGTAGTATTGTCGTTATTATTTTTTTGTTCGTGAAACAGCTATACTCGATAATAAGAGGGCATCCATCTTCTATATATATATATATATATAAAAGACCAGTTCTAACACGAGATAACATCTCTCCCCCACATTTACGTATAATTATATCTTCTCACACTCACACACACACATTCACAACTTACACCTTCATGCTTTCTCCCACACACTTAAACAGGTATGTACAAAACACCCTTTTAAAGGGAGACTAGTCTTTATCCACCTAACCTTAACTTTTCGACATTAGAGATACAATAGATTCTCTATACCATTTCCTGTCAGCATGACTTGGCAAGCTATTTAGAACACTGTTTTAACCGCTTTACTTCCCTCCGAAGAAGTGATATTATCTCGAAAATTAAGGACATTTAAATAAATCTAAGGTAAAAGACTAATTGTCAGCAATATCTTTTGCATTTGCATTCTTTATTCTATGTCCATACCTGCATTGTTTTGGCTATATTATACATATACAAACGTTTATCTCTCTCTCTCTCTCTCTCTCTCTCTCTCTCTCTCTCTATATATATATATATATATATATATATATATATATATATATATATATATATATATATATATATATATATATATATATATATATATATATATATAGTAATAATAAGGGTTGATGAACCCAGCACATTTATCAATGCCAGTACCGGTTGTATCTCAGCGCACTCAATGGGAATTGTAAGATACATTACCAGAGTATACACATAGTTATTTGCCTCAACACAACACACGTAAAACGGGCGCCTATAAGGTTCCCGGAGTCCTGTTTATGCATCACTAATGCAGAAGTAAGTTGCACTGCACCATCGGTCTGCATATAGTATGCAACAATGCACAATCGGCTTATGCTGCTTCATCAGCGGGTATCGCCTAATCAATAACCAATCGATCGACATAATCCAAACACCGGCCCGAGCCGGTCATGACCGTTTGTGACAACCGACAGGGTAAAGCGATTAACTGGCAACCGATAGAACTCTCAACTAGGCACTGATTTACAAATTTATCGCACACAATTTATCAAGGGGTGAAAATATGGCTACTAGAAATAGCAGTTCACATTGATATAAAATAGAATGGTAGCATTCGGTTCATGTCTCCAAGCCCCATGGCTATAGGAAAGCGATGGTAACAATAGCAGTGCCAAGAAACTTTAACGGACATTAAATGCGATCATCTATTATATATATATATATATATATATATATATATATATATATATATATATATATATATATATAGAGAGAGAGAGAGAGAGAGAGAGAGAGAGAGGAAGAGAGAGAGAGAGAGATATAAAGAGAGAGAGAGAGAGAGAAAGAGAGGGAGAAAGAGATTACACAAGTTTCAAAGTAATGTCCAAATCAGTTAATCGGTGACAAATGTTTCTTCCAAACTTTAGTTTGGAGTCATCGGAGCATTATCAATGTTTGTACGTATAATTAACCTCCTAACCAACTGAAGAATCATATATATACATATATATTGATGTTGTGAACAATAGTTTAGTGTATATAGGGTGTAATGGATGCGACATATATTATGTCGCATCCATTTGTTGAAAAGGAGGTTAATTATATGTACAAACATTGATAATGCTCCGATGACTTCAAACTAAAGTTTGGAAGTAACAATTATCAGCGATTAAATTGATTTGAACATTACTGAGATCTTGTGAAATCTATATTACTGCTCTGTAAAACAACTGATGTTCTTACATTGAACTATTTCTCTTATTGGTAATAAGGTAGTAATAAATTACTGACCTTGTCTTGATTCTCATTGGTCAGTTTGTAGATGGTAGTAGGGTTGGTTTTTGATCTCAAAGGAGCAGGTGGTTTGGTAAAGTTCAAACCGTCAGGCAAGATGACAGTAGTTCCATATGACTGATTTTCACAAAAGGCATTCCTGGTCAGATTATATATTCAATTAAGGTTAATAGTATGAAATAGATACTTCAGGTTATTCTTAAATTGAGGAATATATGTGGAGTGGTGCTACTGAAATTTATGGTTCGAGTAGAACATTTACAAATAAAAAGACTCATGTAGGTTGGCTTGCACTACACTCACACCCGCCTCCACAGACACACACACACACATCTACACATACAGAATGTGGGGTGGTAATACTTATGGTTAGAGTCCAATACTTAGATAGTTTAGAAAATTTAGAAATAAAAGGTTTATGCTGGTTGACTTGTACATACACTCACACCTACCCCCTCAGACACTCACACATCTACACACACAAATCCATACATGTGTGTATATATATACACGTATGCATGTATATACGCACAAGCATAGATATATATATATATAATATACATATATACACAGAACATACATATATATAAAATATACACATATAAATATATAAAAAAAATATATATACATAACATACACACATACATAAAATATATACACACATAAAACATACATACATATATATATAAAATACACATACACATACATATATATATATAAAATATATACACATAGATACATACATATATATAAAGTACACATACATACACATATAATATATATATATATATATATATATATATATATATATATATACACATGATACATATATACATATATATATAAAATCAGGTTCAATAAAACGTGATTTAGATGACTCCTAACCAGTGGAGGATCCGGTGGACCGACCACAATAGGGACCACAAACTATAGGTGGTTGTTGTTGTCCATTGGTCATTGGTACTGGGTGTAGTGGGCCTGCAGGAGGGGGGGGGGCGTTGTGGGAGGCCGTAACTGGGGTTTATCCATATAGCTTGAGGAAGATTCCCGTACTTAGTTGTCTGCAGGCACCGAAAAAGTCGGCCCTTCTGTTTAATAGCTTGGTTCCGCCATGAAGAATCTCGAGTGTCTCACTAAGACAGAGGTTGCAAATACCAGACCCGCTCCTGTCTGGGGGAACCTTTCTAACCACGGACCAGACCAGAAAGTGAGGTGTCTTTTCAAATTTGAGCTTCCAGATCAATTCAGAAAGGGCCGTATATTTCTTCTTATCTATTCTGTAGAGTGGGTAATAGGAAAATGTAGGACTTCGAAAGTGATAGCAACTGGGCACATACATATTTGTACTCAAGTATTCCAATACGACAAGGCCTAATGGATTCCCCTTGCAGTACGTACAATCTGGACACTCACACACAGCTTGGTATTATGCCAATACTATATATCATTTCACACCATTTATTATTAAGGTTTTTGATGTTCTATTGAGAGAATCGTTTTTACTGAAAATATCGAATAATGTACAGCATTTTTACCAGTATCACAAAAATACTGGTCCACCCACATACACACAAACATTCCCACACACACATATACACATACACACACACACACATATATATATATACACACACATACACACGCGGCCATTAACATACAAAGAAACATATATACACACACACACACACTTCTCCGTATAAGACAAGAGCTGAAAAATATATTTTAACATGTTAAAATATCCCCCACACACGTACAGACACATTCCTACTGACCATCCCTCTACCACGAATTACTCTACCACACACACACACACACACACAGACACACACACACACACACACCCACCTACACACACTTGTCTTAATAGGCATATGATTTGTCAACAGGCTGCGGTTCGGACACACATCCCTGCTGACCGTTATCACAACAACGAACCTCTTTACTACTACTACACACACACACATATTTGTCTTGAAAGACTTATTTTTCAGTGACTTTTGAATCAACCGGGACAAACATACATTTGGCGCAAAATCAATTTTCAACATTCACATGACCTCTACCGACCAATCAAAATTGTTTTGACCACAAGAATTTTTTATACATCTGGAGCCACTTTTTTTGCATAAAACAGGTAGAATTTCCAAAACTAATCAGATTAGAGCCAACATCACGGGCGCTCTATCTCAAAATTATTTTTGAAAAGCATTGGAAATGCGCAACCGGTAAAACTTAAAAGCAAAACTGAATACTAACCAATACTATTACTAATTTTTACTTATTCCTAATTAAAGTATTTTTCACTGGGAACAAATTGTCAGCATTTTCTTTTCCTTTTACCAATATATCATAACTCGAGTGTTACACCTCTATTCTTTTAAATATAAATATATATATATATATATATATATATATATATATATATATATATATATATATATATATATATATATGACCAATATTGTCATCCTACAATAGTAAAAAAGAGAACATACAATAATATATTAAAATATCTTAAGCAACGCCTAGAGAAATATTATGATAGTCTTTCCTTTTCTGGTTGTTGACGTTAAAGCTCTTTTTAAATTACAGACGCCTGCTTCAACACACATATTCATCTCAATATTTGTTTGTTATGTTAAATTAATACCACATATATGTTATGCCTGATGAGAAGCCATGCAGTCTCAATGTTTTTATATAAGAGTATATGGTAGTTTGGAGCTATTAGTACCTGCGGATTTTCTCATTTTCAAAAATGCATTTTGTTTTTGCCTTTTAGCTGTGAATATTCTCACAAATATATCTATTAAATCAACATCACCTCCTACTAATAATAAAACTGATTTGTTGTCGACAGCTTAATACGATTTTCTTCGGAATCACAAATTGAAACAAATTGTGCTAGAGCTATATGCACGGTATCTGCGATAGTATTAGTTGATAAATATGCCTCACTTTGTTCTCATTATTTCTTTTTTTGATTCTGGTGTTATTTATATATTTCTAATCCTTCTTACATAGAGAATATGATGTGAGATATGTCTAAAAATATGCGAAAGCGATTCATGTGTCATTGACATTTATATATGTTTTATGTTAATTTGAGTTATGCAACTATGAACCCTGTAATATTTATTATATTGGATGGATGAGCTTCTTGTGTAAAAGTTCGCTGAACATATCAATGCTCTGAGTGATATTGAAAGCCCTGCTAACGTTTTGTTAATATTTATATTTGATAGTACCTATTGGTTAAATCCACAATTTGCTTACTTCCGTGTTAATATACTACATTACGAAAAGTTGAAACCAGAGTAGAGAGAATATTATTTTCGTTTCAGTTCTAACAAATTGGTGGATGTGTTCGGTGAACTTGTAAGATTGACCAGACATCCCAAGACTAGAGTAGAGAGACTATTTGCATATCATCTCGAAACCAGAAACAATGTGGTTATTGATCCACAAACACAATATATCCTATAGTTGAACATATATACACGAAAGCTGAAACATTGATCTGAACATTCAGAAATAAAAATATAAGATGTACGCAGATAAAAAGAAAACACGCACACATATATAAAGCTGGAGAAGAAACAGACACACACATGCATACATACAAACATACATACATTTACACGAGAAGCTGCACAGAAAACACACGCGCGCACACACTACACAATACACACACACACACAGAAAAAAAGGCAATCGAGTAAATATGTCAATATGTAAATGAGCCACGGAAAGAAGGAATAGTCATTGAGAAGGTCGTTGATTGTGTGACAAAAGACATATAGTTATGTAAATGAAACAACTATCCGGTTTCTCATGTATTTATCATCGCACTATTAATATATCTTACAACAAAGTCTTATATATATAACAAAGAAAGTGCGGTAAGACACCAGGTGGACCATAACGCACCGAGTACAAGATATTTAGTGTCGTAGAGTGGGTAATAGGAAAAGAGTCAGGAACCGACAGCTGAGCTATGGCCGTTTCAACAGCTAGATCTGTAACGGCCGGAGCTCAGCCGTCGGGGTCCTGACTAGTTTCCTATATATATATATATATATATATATATATATGTAAAGTTATATTTAAAATTGTTGGGTTACAACTAGTAAATATTTATAACTGATATAAAAGCACTCGACAAATACTTGGAGTATATTTACAATATTAAATAAATGGAAAACTATATTTATAAAACCATATTTATTTCATTATATATATTTCGGGGATATCATATTAACAATATGCTATGCCTTCATCAGACAAAATACAATATAAACAGTTTTATAGATAAATATATTCGACATACCGTAATAAACATCAACTTCATTTGAAGAGGTTCACTCTAGCAGTGAAAATACAGAGAGAAAGAAAGAGAGAGAGAAAAGAGGGAAATAAGAAAGAAAGAAAGACGAAACGAAGAAAAGGAAGAAAAAGAAGAAAAAGAAAAAGAAGAAATGCATGGGACAAAATAGAGAGATGGAAAAATAGATAAAGCGAAGAGCTTCATGTAAAGAGACCGAAAGAGATATATATATATATATAGAGAGAGGAAATAGAGATAGATATATATATAAATATAGATATAGAAAAATTAGGTAGTGGGAGGTCATTTTGAGTAAGTGTATCAATGATGCATTTATTTATTTATTTATTTATTTATTTATTTATTTAGCTCAAGTATTAATGTAAGGGAGATATAGAGAGATATAGAGAGATATAGAGAGAGAAAAATTTAAAAATAGCCAGACATATTCGAGGCGTAGAAAACCCTATGTTTTAATGTATTAGTATTTATAAAACTTACACTATATTGTAAATATCAGTATTCCTGAATGAAACAAGTATTCACAATGCGTGAAAATTCATTATCTTATGTTTAGTTTTTTAAAAAATTCATATGTCTATGTGAATCCAACTGATTCACTCCGCAAATTCAAAGTTACCGGAAAACATTCTCAATGTGGTATAAACATTTGAGCGTATTATTATTCTTGCGATTACTCTACAAGATTATCTATCAAGCAGAAATAGAGAGCAGATTTCAATATACTAATCGAAAATATATATTATATTATAAGCAGAGATAACAATAATAATGATAATAAGTAAAAATATATAAAAATATAAAAATATAGAATAGAAAACTAAAAAAGAATATTACGAAAGAATATTACATAATAAAAATATTGCATATTAAAAATACTATGTTTTAAAATTATTACGTATTAAAACTTTACATATAAAAATATTAAAAATAAAAATAAAAATAAAATAAAATAAAAAATAAAAAATAAAAATATAAAAATATTATAGAATACTACAATACTAAAAGAATAAAAATAAAAATAAAAATAAAAATAAAAATAAAAATAAAAATAAAAATAAAAATAAAAAATAAACCACAAAGAACAACCCTTCAAGGTTAATTGACAATATATTGCCAAGTTCACTACAAGACAAAGCCAAAAATTATCTATCAAATCACATCTAGCAAGGAATATCGCAAAAAAAAAAAAAAAAAAGGTTATGATGTCCAATAATGTCTACATATGTTCCTATATTTAATATATAAGTTTATCAAGTGTAAGGTTAATTCATAAAATTTGGAGCATCGGCTTTTAGGGTAGCTTAATTTTTCATGAGGAATGTTTAGATAAAAATAAAAATAAAAAATAAAAAATAAAATAAAAATAAATACAATAAAATAAACAGTAAAAAGAGGGAATCAAAGATTTAGGAATCAAAAGATTTATCGGCTAGTTCTCATATAAATATAAATCAAACTAAATATACTACATTTTAAATTTAAATTTATATTTAAACGTTGAGTTTAATCTATGTTTGCAACAACTGAATAAATTTGTCCGTAGGTTAAGGGAATTTTTAGATTTTAGTATAAAGAATATCTCCTCTGCGCAGAGGTCACATGTCTCAGAGGATGAATTAAAAGGAATCCCTCTTGAGACTATATTCCAAGCCGTCGAATATCTAACGTTATCTAGCTTAAGTTGCCAGAGTACACCTGATAGTGCCGTTGAAGATTTTTTATTTGGATCTGTGAAAGAATTCTTGTGGTTATTATAGCGAAGTTTAAATTCCGTCGATGTGGAACCGACGTAGTTAAAAGAATTAGAGTCAGTATTAACATTACAATTGTATACTATATTTTTAACTAAGCAGTTGTTATTTAACGGACATTTAGATCTATCTCTACAGTTGCATTTGTTAACTTGTATATTATTTATGCTATTATCAGTAGTTTTTAAGTTCCTATTATTTATTCTATTAATATTTTGTGCTAAATTTTTGGTGGATGAATAGGTTAATTTAATTGTATGCCTATTGAAGATTGAGTGGTACCTATGTGTTCTAGGGAAGCGATTATCAAGAGCTTTGAAAAATAATTTAGCGATGTGGGTTTTAATGTTTAGTGAGAAAGGGGGGGCAAACCAAATTATGTTCCTAGTTCTATTTCTTTTTTGTCCTTTGGAATTATTGTAATGCTTTCTATTATAGTTGTTAATGTTGTTGCCATAATTAAAAAAGTTGTTACTTTGTTTAGTTTGTTTATCATTATCTATGTACACAATCTTATCAGCATACCCTGCCCTAGCTAGTGCATCATTATAGTATTGGGCCTTTTCGTCAAAAATCTTTCTATTCGACGAGATCCTAGAGATACGCTTTTGGACTGAGTTTACTATAGTGTTTTTGACAGATCTGGGGTGGTTAGAGTTAAAGTTGACATAGTTTAAGTTTTCATTCAACTTGTGAAAAGGATAGTGGAGACATGTGTTGAGATTTAATGTTATATCTAGGAAATTGACTATTCTATGGTTGTTCTCAATTTCTATTTTAAGGTTAAAGTAATTAAAAAATTTTGTAATTTGTTTACATTTTCTATTTAGTTCAGGGTTATTATTATTAACCTCCGGTAGTACCAGGTATTTTCCTATGTAGCGAATTGATTAAAAATAAGCCCACAAGGTCAGTTACTTGAGCTGAGTCGGAAGATCCCATAGTTATGTCAAAATTGCTATCTCTATCTGCTCTGGTCCATAATTTGTCATCAAATTCTATCAAAGTTTTCCTAGCCGATAATATAATATGCATTTCTTTGCTAGTTAGGTCCGTATGTTTGAATGCGTAATTTAGTGCCTTATTTAGTAGACTAGGGGTAATAGAAGAATAATAGTTAGCTATATCAAGTTGAATAAACCTATTATTATTGTCATATTTAATTTGCCTAAACCACTCAACAACCTCTCCGGTTCCCTTCCACAAGCTCAGGTTAGATACATAATCCAAGTTCTTAATTTGCAGTATCACCCTGTCAAGAATGTTTTTGCTTAATTTGCCCAGGTCCGATTTTGAAGGTGCGATTAATCTAACTGGCAGGTCAATCTCAAAATTCCTCTTGTGGTCCTTCATATTGATCTTCGGTTTCCTGGGCACAAAAGGTTGTGTTCTGTTCTCAATTTCCAACTCATGCATTATACAAGATGCTTCAACATTCATTTTCACAAGTTCGGTCTTATCTGCTACCTTGTATTTTTTCCTCAGCTCTTTCAGTATGAGGCCATTATACATGTCTTTCTGCACTCCATAGAGGTTGTTGGTCTTGTCAGATTTCACCAAGATCTTCTCAGTTTTCTCTAAGCTCTCAATGTTATCCTTAATGCCTTTCAGATATTCCTGGCCTTTAAAGTTTCTCTTGAATTTGACCCCTTGTATGATAGAAATTATATCGTTTTCAAAGTCAGATAAAAGTTTGTTAGGGGGTGGATTTCTTTTAGATTTGAAAACTTTGTTTAAGTCCGAGATATTTTCGTCTGCATTAAATTTATCAAAGTGGAATGCACGCCACCTGATTCTCCTTATAAAAGAGTCAGATTTATCTATTAGTTGTTTTACAAAGTCTTTGTTTCTAGGTAGAGGTATGTCTTTTAGAGAGGAAGTAATCTTAAAGAATTCCATTTTTCAGTTATAATATAAAGCGCTCAACAGTATTGGAGCAAGATACATGTAAAGTTATATTTAAAATTGTTGGGTTACAACTAGTAAATATTTATAACTGATATAAAAGCACTCGACAAATACTTGGAGTATATTTACAATATTAAATAAATGGAAAACTATATTTATAAAACCATATTTATTTCATTATATATATTTCGGGGATATCATATTAACAATATGCTATGCCTTCATCAGACAAAATACAATATAAACAGTTTTATAGATAAATATATTCGACATACCGTAATAAACATCAACTTCATTTGAAGAGGTTCACTCTAGCAGTGAAAATACAGAGAGAAAGAAAGAGAGAGAGAAAAGAGGGAAATAAGAAAGAAAGAAAGACGAAACGAAGAAAAGGAAGAAAAAGAAGAAAAAGAAAAAGAAGAAATGCATGGGACAAAATAGAGAGATGGAAAAATAGATAAAGCGAAGAGCTTCATGTAAAGAGACCGAAAGAGATATATATATATATATAGAGAGAGGAAATAGAGATAGATATATATATAAATATAGATATAGAAAAATTAGGTAGTGGGAGGTCATTTTGAGTAAGTGTATCAATGATGCATTTATTTATTTATTTATTTATTTATTTATTTATTTAGCTCAAGTATTAATGTAAGGGAGATATAGAGAGATATAGAGAGATATAGAGAGAGAAAAATTTAAAAATAGCCAGACATATTCGAGGCGTAGAAAACCCTATGTTTTAATGTATTAGTATTTATAAAACTTACACTATATTGTAAATATCAGTATTCCTGAATGAAACAAGTATTCACAATGCGTGAAAATTCATTATCTTATGTTTAGTTTTTTAAAAAATTCATATGTCTATGTGAATCCAACTGATTCACTCCGCAAATTCAAAGTTACCGGAAAACATTCTCAATGTGGTATAAACATTTGAGCGTATTATTATTCTTGCGATTACTCTACAAGATTATCTATCAAGCAGAAATAGAGAGCAGATTTCAATATACTAATCGAAAATATATATTATATTATAAGCAGAGATAACAATAATAATAATGATAATAAGTAAAAATATATAAAAATATAAAAATATAGAATAGAAAACTAAAAAAGAATATTACGAAAGAATATTACATAATAAAAATATTGCATATTAAAAATACTATGTTTTAAAATTATTACGTATTAAAACTTTACATATAAAAATATTAAAAATAAAAATAAAAATAAAATAAAATAAAAAATAAAAAATAAAAATATAAAAATATTATAGAATACTACAATACTAAAAGAATAAAAATAAAAATAAAAATAAAAATAAAAATAAAAATAAAAAATAAACCACAAAGAACAACCCTTCAAGGTTAATTGACAATATATTGCCAAGTTCACTACAAGACAAAGCCAAAAATTATCTATCAAATCACATCTAGCAAGGAATATCGCAAAAAAAAAAAAAAAAAGGTTATGATGTCCAATAATGTCTACATATGTTCCTATATTTAATATATAAGTTTATCAGGTGTAAGGTTAATTCATAAAATTTGGAGCATCGGCTTTTAGGGTAGCTTAATTTTTCATGAGGAATGTTTAGATAAAAATAAAAATAAAAAATAAAAAATAAAATAAAAATAAATACAATAAAATAAACAGTAAAAAGAGGGAATCAAAGATTTAGGAATCAAAAGATTTATCGGCTAGTTCTCATATAAATATAAATCAAACTAAATATACTACATTTTAAATTTAAATTTATATTTAAACGTTGAGTTTAATCTATGTTTGCAACAACTGAATAAATTTGTCCGTAGGTTAAGGGAATTTTTAGATTTTAGTATAAAGAATATCTCCTCTGCGCAGAGGTCACATGTCTCAGAGGATGAATTAAAAGGAATCCCTCTTGAGACTATATTCCAAGCCGTCGAATATCTAACGTTATCTAGCTTAAGTTGCCAGAGTACACCTGATAGTGCCGTTGAAGATTTTTTATTTGGATCTGTGAAAGAATTCTTGTGGTTATTATAGCGAAGTTTAAATTCCGTCGATGTGGAACCGACGTAGTTAAAAGAATTAGAGTCAGTATTAACATTACAATTGTATACTATATTTTTAACTAAGCAGTTGTTATTTAACGGACATTTAGATCTATCTCTACAGTTGCATTTGTTAACTTGTATATTATTTATGCTATTATCAGTAGTTTTTAAGTTCCTATTATTTATTCTATTAATATTTTGTGCTAAATTTTTGGTGGATGAATAGGTTAATTTAATTGTATGCCTATTGAAGATTGAGTGGTACCTATGTGTTCTAGGGAAGCGATTATCAAGAGCTTTGAAAAATAATTTAGCGATGTGGGTTTTAATGTTTAGTGAGAAAGGGGGGGCAAACCAAATTATGTTCCTAGTTCTATTTCTTTTTTGTCCTTTGGAATTATTGTAATGCTTTCTATTATAGTTGTTAATGTTGTTGCCATAATTAAAAAAGTTGTTACTTTGTTTAGTTTGTTTATCATTATCTATGTACACAATCTTATCAGCATACCCTGCCCTAGCTAGTGCATCATTATAGTATTGGGCCTTTTCGTCAAAAATCTTTCTATTCGACGAGATCCTAGAGATACGCTTTTGGACTGAGTTTACTATAGTGTTTTTGACAGATCTGGGGTGGTTAGAGTTAAAGTTGACATAGTTTAAGTTTTCATTCAACTTGTGAAAAGGATAGTGGAGACATGTGTTGAGATTTAATGTTATATCTAGGAAAACCTTTTGTGCCCAGGAAACCGAAGATCAATATGAAGGACCACAAGAGGAATTTTGAGATTGACCTGCCAGTTAGATTAATCGCACCTTCAAAATCGGACCTGGGCAAATTAAGCAAAAACATTCTTGACAGGGTGATACTGCAAATTAAGAACTTGGATTATGTATCTAACCTGAGCTTGTGGAAGGGAACCGGAGAGGTTGTTGAGTGGTTTAGGCAAATTAAATATGACAATAATAATAGGTTTATTCAACTTGATATAGCTAACTATTATTCTTCTATTACCCCTAGTCTACTAAATAAGGCACTAAATTACGCATTCAAACATACGGACCTAACTAGCAAAGAAATGCATATTATATTATCGGCTAGGAAAACTTTGATAGAATTTGATGACAAATTATGGACCAGAGCAGATAGAGATAGCAATTTTGACATAACTATGGGATCTTCCGACTCAGCTCAAGTAACTGACCTTGTGGGCTTATTTTTAATCAATTCGCTACATAGGAAAATACCTGGTACTACCGGAGGTTTATATAGGGATGACATGCTTTTACTCATTAATAATAATAACCCTGAACTAAATAGAAAATGTAAACAAATTACAAAATTTTTTAATTACTTTAACCTTAAAATAGAAATTGAGAACAACCATAGAATAGTCAATTTCCTAGATATAACATTAAATCTCAACACATGTCTCCACTATCCTTTTCACAAGTTGAATGAAAACTTAAACTATGTCAACTTTAACTCTAACCACCCCAGATCTGTCAAAAACACTATAGTAAACTCAGTCCAAAAGCGTATCTCTAGGATCTCGTCGAATAGAAAGATTTTTGACGAAAAGGCCCAATACTATAATGATGCACTAGCTAGGGCAGGGTATGCTGATAAGATTGTGTACATAGATAATGATAAACAAACTAAACAAAGTAACAACTTTTTTAATTATGGCAACAACATTAACAACTATAATAGAAAGCATTACAATAATTCCAAAGGACAAAAAAGAAATAGAACTAGGAACATAATTTGGTTTGCCCCCCCTTTCTCACTAAACATTAAAACCCACATCGCTAAATTATTTTTCAAAGCTCTTGATAATCGCTTCCCTAGAACACATAGGTACCACTCAATCTTCAATAGGCATACAATTAAATTAACCTATTCATCCACCAAAAATTTAGCACAAAATATTAATAGAATAAATAATAGGAACTTAAAAACTACTGATAATAGCATAAATAATATACAAGTTAACAAATGCAACTGTAGAGATAGATCTAAATGTCCGTTAAATAACAACTGCTTAGTTAAAAATATAGTATACAATTGTAATGTTAATACTGACTCTAATTCTTTTAACTACGTCGGTTCCACATCGACGGAATTTAAACTTCGCTATAATAACCACAAGAATTCTTTCACAGATCCAAATAAAAAATCTTCAACGGCACTATCAGGTGTACTCTGGCAACTTAAGCTAGATAACGTTAGATATTCGACGGCTTGGAATATAGTCTCAAGAGGGATTCCTTTTAATTCATCCTCTGAGACATGTGACCTCTGCGCAGAGGAGATATTCTTTATACTAAAATCTAAAAATTCCCTTAACCTACGGACAAATTTATTCAGTTGTTGCAAACATAGATTAAACTCAACGTTTAAATATAAATTTAAATTTAAAATGTAGTATATTTAGTTTGATTTATATTTATATGAGAACTAGCCGATAAATCTTTTGATTCCTAAATCTTTGATTCCCTCTTTTTACTGTTTATTTTATTGTATTTATTTTTATTTTATTTTTTATTTTTTATTTTTATTTTTATCTAAACATTCCTCATGAAAAATTAAGCTACCCTAAAAGCCGATGCTCCAAATTTTATGAATTAACCTTACACTTGATAAACTTATATATTAAATATAGGAACATATGTAGACATTATTGGACATCATAACCTTTTTTTTTTTTTTGCGATATTCCTTGCTAGATGTGATTTGATAGATAATTTTTGGCTTTGTCTTGTAGTGAACTTGGCAATATATTGTCAATTAACCTTGAAGGGTTGTTCTTTGTGGTTTATTTTTTATTTTTATTTTTATTTTTATTTTTATTTTTATTTTTATTTTTATTTTTATTTTTATTCTTTTAGTATTGTAGTATTCTATAATATTTTTATATTTTTATTTTTTATTTTTTATTTTATTTTATTTTTATTTTTATTTTTAATATTTTTATATGTAAAGTTTTAATACGTAATAATTTTAAAACATAGTATTTTTAATATGCAATATTTTTATTATGTAATATTCTTTCGTAATATTCTTTTTTAGTTTTCTATTCTATATTTTTATATTTTTATATATTTTTACTTATTATCATTATTATTGTTATCTCTGCTTATAATATAATATATATTTTCGATTAGTATATTGAAATCTGCTCTCTATTTCTGCTTGATAGATAATCTTGTAGAGTAATCGCAAGAATAATAATACGCTCAAATGTTTATACCACATTGAGAATGTTTTCCGGTAACTTTGAATTTGCGGAGTGAATCAGTTGGATTCACATAGACATATGAATTTTTTAAAAAACTAAACATAAGATAATGAATTTTCACGCATTGTGAATACTTGTTTCATTCAGGAATACTGATATTTACAATATAGTGTAAGTTTTATAAATACTAATACATTAAAACATAGGGTTTTCTACGCCTCGAATATGTCTGGCTATTTTTAAATTTTTCTCTCTCTATATCTCTCTATATCTCTCTATATCTCCCTTACATTAATACTTGAGCTAAATAAATAAATAAATAAATAAATAAATAAATAAATGCATCATTGATACACTTACTCAAAATGACCTCCCACTACCTAATTTTTCTATATCTATATTTATATATATATCTATCTCTATTTCCTCTCTCTATATATATATATATATATCTCTTTCGGTCTCTTTACATGAAGCTCTTCGCTTTATCTATTTTTCCATCTCTCTATTTTGTCCCATGCATTTCTTCTTTTTCTTTTTCTTCTTTTTCTTCCTTTTCTTCGTTTCGTCTTTCTTTCTTTCTTATTTCCCTCTTTTCTCTCTCTCTTTCTTTCTCTCTGTATTTTCACTGCTAGAGTGAACCTCTTCAAATGAAGTTGATGTTTATTACGGTATGTCGAATATATTTATCTATAAAACTGTTTATATTGTATTTTGTCTGATGAAGGCATAGCATATTGTTAATATGATATCCCCGAAATATATATAATGAAATAAATATGGTTTTATAAATATAGTTTTCCATTTATTTAATATTGTAAATATACTCCAAGTATTTGTCGAGTGCTTTTATATCAGTTATAAATATTTACTAGTTGTAACCCAACAATTTTAAATATAACTTTACATGTATCTTGCTCCAATACTGTTGAGCGCTTTATATTATAACTGAAAAATGGAATTCTTTAAGATTACTTCCTCTCTAAAAGACATACCTCTACCTAGAAACAAAGACTTTGTAAAACAACTAATAGATAAATCTGACTCTTTTATAAGGAGAATCAGGTGGCGTGCATTCCACTTTGATAAATTTAATGCAGACGAAAATATCTCGGACTTAAACAAAGTTTTCAAATCTAAAAGAAATCCACCCCCTAACAAACTTTTATCTGACTTTGAAAACGATATAATTTCTATCATACAAGGGGTCAAATTCAAGAGAAACTTTAAAGGCCAGGAATATCTGAAAGGCATTAAGGATAACATTGAGAGCTTAGAGAAAACTGAGAAGATCTTGGTGAAATCTGACAAGACCAACAACCTCTATGGAGTGCAGAAAGACATGTATAATGGCCTCATACTGAAAGAGCTGAGGAAAAAATACAAGGTAGCAGATAAGACCGAACTTGTGAAAATGAATGTTGAAGCATCTTGTATAATGCATGAGTTGGAAATTGAGAACAGAACACAACCTTTTGTGCCCAGGAAACCGAAGATCAATATGAAGGACCACAAGAGGAATTTTGAGATTGACCTGCCAGTTAGATTAATCGCACCTTCAAAATCGGACCTGGGCAAATTAAGCAAAAACATTCTTGACAGGGTGATACTGCAAATTAAGAACTTGGATTATGTATCTAACCTGAGCTTGTGGAAGGGAACCGGAGAGGTTGTTGAGTGGTTTAGGCAAATTAAATATGACAATAATAATAGGTTTATTCAACTTGATATAGCTAACTATTATTCTTCTATTACCCCTAGTCTACTAAATAAGGCACTAAATTACGCATTCAAACATACGGACCTAACTAGCAAAGAAATGCATATTATATTATCGGCTAGGAAAACTTTGATAGAATTTGATGACAAATTATGGACCAGAGCAGATAGAGATAGCAATTTTGACATAACTATGGGATCTTCCGACTCAGCTCAAGTAACTGACCTTGTGGGCTTATTTTTAATCAATTCGCTACATAGGAAAATACCTGGTACTACCGGAGGTTTATATAGGGATGACATGCTTTTACTCATTAATAATAATAACCCTGAACTAAATAGAAAATGTAAACAAATTACAAAATTTTTTAATTACTTTAACCTTAAAATAGAAATTGAGAACAACCATAGAATAGTCAATTTCCTAGATATAACATTAAATCTCAACACATGTCTCCACTATCCTTTTCACAAGTTGAATGAAAACTTAAACTATGTCAACTTTAACTCTAACCACCCCAGATCTGTCAAAAACACTATAGTAAACTCAGTCCAAAAGCGTATCTCTAGGATCTCGTCGAATAGAAAGATTTTTGACGAAAAGGCCCAATACTATAATGATGCACTAGCTAGGGCAGGGTATGCTGATAAGATTGTGTACATAGATAATGATAAACAAACTAAACAAAGTAACAACTTTTTTAATTATGGCAACAACATTAACAACTATAATAGAAAGCATTACAATAATTCCAAAGGACAAAAAAGAAATAGAACTAGGAACATAATTTGGTTTGCCCCCCCTTTCTCACTAAACATTAAAACCCACATCGCTAAATTATTTTTCAAAGCTCTTGATAATCGCTTCCCTAGAACACATAGGTACCACTCAATCTTCAATAGGCATACAATTAAATTAACCTATTCATCCACCAAAAATTTAGCACAAAATATTAATAGAATAAATAATAGGAACTTAAAAACTACTGATAATAGCATAAATAATATACAAGTTAACAAATGCAACTGTAGAGATAGATCTAAATGTCCGTTAAATAACAACTGCTTAGTTAAAAATATAGTATACAATTGTAATGTTAATACTGACTCTAATTCTTTTAACTACGTCGGTTCCACATCGACGGAATTTAAACTTCGCTATAATAACCACAAGAATTCTTTCACAGATCCAAATAAAAAATCTTCAACGGCACTATCAGGTGTACTCTGGCAACTTAAGCTAGATAACGTTAGATATTCGACGGCTTGGAATATAGTCTCAAGAGGGATTCCTTTTAATTCATCCTCTGAGACATGTGACCTCTGCGCAGAGGAGATATTCTTTATACTAAAATCTAAAAATTCCCTTAACCTACGGACAAATTTATTCAGTTGTTGCAAACATAGATTAAACTCAACGTTTAAATATAAATTTAAATTTAAAATGTAGTATATTTAGTTTGATTTATATTTATATGAGAACTAGCCGATAAATCTTTTGATTCCTAAATCTTTGATTCCCTCTTTTTACTGTTTATTTTATTGTATTTATTTTTATTTTATTTTTTATTTTTTATTTTTATTTTTATCTAAACATTCCTCATGAAAAATTAAGCTACCCTAAAAGCCGATGCTCCAAATTTTATGAATTAACCTTACACTTGATAAACTTATATATTAAATATAGGAACATATGTAGACATTATTGGACATCATAACCTTTTTTTTTTTTTTTTTTTTTTTTTTTTTTTTTTGCGATATTCCTTGCTAGATGTGATTTGATAGATAATTTTTGGCTTTGTCTTGTAGTGAACTTGGCAATATATTGTCAATTAACCTTGAAGGGTTGTTCTTTGTGGTTTATTTTTTATTTTTATTTTTATTTTTATTTTTATTTTTATTTTTATTTTTATTTTTATTTTTATTCTTTTAGTATTGTAGTATTCTATAATATTTTTATATTTTTATTTTTTATTTTTTATTTTATTTTATTTTTATTTTTATTTTTAATATTTTTATATGTAAAGTTTTAATACGTAATAATTTTAAAACATAGTATTTTTAATATGCAATATTTTTATTATGTAATATTCTTTCGTAATATTCTTTTTTAGTTTTCTATTCTATATTTTTATATTTTTATATATTTTTACTTATTATCATTATTATTGTTATCTCTGCTTATAATATAATATATATTTTCGATTAGTATATTGAAATCTGCTCTCTATTTCTGCTTGATAGATAATCTTGTAGAGTAATCGCAAGAATAATAATACGCTCAAATGTTTATACCACATTGAGAATGTTTTCCGGTAACTTTGAATTTGCGGAGTGAATCAGTTGGATTCACATAGACATATGAATTTTTTAAAAAACTAAACATAAGATAATGAATTTTCACGCATTGTGAATACTTGTTTCATTCAGGAATACTGATATTTACAATATAGTGTAAGTTTTATAAATACTAATACATTAAAACATAGGGTTTTCTACGCCTCGAATATGTCTGGCTATTTTTAAATTTTTCTCTCTCTATATCTCTCTATATCTCTCTATATCTCCCTTACATTAATACTTGAGCTAAATAAATAAATAAATAAATAAATAAATAAATAAATGCATCATTGATACACTTACTCAAAATGACCTCCCACTACCTAATTTTTCTATATCTATATTTATATATATATCTATCTCTATTTCCTCTCTCTATATATATATATATATCTCTTTCGGTCTCTTTACATGAAGCTCTTCGCTTTATCTATTTTTCCATCTCTCTATTTTGTCCCATGCATTTCTTCTTTTTCTTTTTCTTCTTTTTCTTCCTTTTCTTCGTTTCGTCTTTCTTTCTTTCTTATTTCCCTCTTTTCTCTCTCTCTTTCTTTCTCTCTGTATTTTCACTGCTAGAGTGAACCTCTTCAAATGAAGTTGATGTTTATTACGGTATGTCGAATATATTTATCTATAAAACTGTTTATATTGTATTTTGTCTGATGAAGGCATAGCATATTGTTAATATGATATCCCCGAAATATATATAATGAAATAAATATGGTTTTATAAATATAGTTTTCCATTTATTTAATATTGTATATATATATATATATATATATATATATATATATAAAGACAGAGAAACAGAGAGAGAGAGGGAGACAGAGAGATAGAGAGAGAGAGAGAGAGAAAGAGAGCGAGAGAGAGAAAGAAAGCGAGAGAGAGACACACATATAAATATATATATACGAGTGTTCTTGTGATGGGTGTGCTTATGAATGCGTATTTGTTGGCGAATTCAGAAACTTTACAGTATACATCGAACGTAATTTCATATTCTAAATATGTGTATAAATGTATGCATAAGGCATACATACATACATTTATACGCATATATAAAATCACTGATTCACAAAACTGTACTTCTCACAGACAATAACTGGCATGCACATGTTTATGCAGATATGTACTAAATGATATCTAAGATTGTTAAGAACGCTATTTAGCTGAAACGCTGAAATAACATTTCTTTCAATTTTACACTTAGGTGGTAACTTTAATGAGATACATTCACTGAACCGTTGTGCGTTTGCATTGGATATATATATATATATATATATATATATATATATATATATATATATATATATGAATCTCTCTCACTCTCTCTCTCTCTCTCTATATATATATATATATATATATATATATATATACATACCTTCATACATACATACGTATATATACATACATATCTATAAACAAATATATACATGTATATACTTATGTGCGTATACATATCTATCTCTATAATTTTATATATAGATAAATAGATTTATACACGCCTGTGTGTGTTTTTTAGCACGTATATATTGTTACACCCTACAAACTCTCTTCCTTTTCGTTTATGATGTCTTGTCTAAATCTTGTCAATTAGGAGATACACGCACATATAAATTAACATACGCACTAGAATGCATATATAAATGCATAAATGCATAAATGTATATATATATATATATATATATATATATATACACACACATATATGTCTTTTGTATAAGTATGTCCGTACATGAGTGTCTTTTGGTATATACGTGTGTCCTCCTACGTGTACATACGCATATGTCTACAAACACACACATATTTTGTAATTGACATGATTTTAACAAATTTATCAGCTAATAGGAAGCGAGATTGTAGGGTGTAAATACCATCAAACAATATAAGCTAATTCCGCGTTTTTATGTTGTTGTTGTTGACAGAAACATGAATATAGTCTTATATATTTCGTATATATATTTTCTGATTGATCATCCTTTACCTTTGATTATTTGTTCTTGGTTTTCTAATCCCTCTTAATAAACAAGTAATCAGATGCGACTCAACTATGTGGAATCGTTAAATTAT
>OZ024742.1:355085881-355105881 GCA_964016885.1 Eledone cirrhosa
GAAATAGATACTACAGGTCATTCTTAAATTGAGGAATTTATGTGGAATGGTACAACTGAAAATTATGGTTAGAGTAGAATACTAGAAAATTAACACATAAAAAGACTCATGTAGTTTGACTTGCTCATACACTCACACCCACCTCCACATACACACACACACACATCCACTGATACAAATTGAGGAATTAATGTGGTGTGGCAATAATGAAATAAATGGTTAGAGTCAAATATTTAGAAAGTTTAGAAATGTTAGAAATAAAAAGACTTATGTTGGTTGACTTGTACATACACTCACACCTACCCATCAGACACACACACATCTACATACACAAATCCATACAGGTGTATATATATATATATATATATATATATATATATATGTACGAACAGGTGCATATATATATATACAACAGAGGCCCCCAAATCCAAGTATAAGGCTGACATAAAACTAGGTGGGTGTTATTTATAATGAAAAGTAAAGTGGTTGTTTGGAAAATTTATTGTTTAGACTAGACAAAAGTAGAGTGTGATATATACCTTCACAGCAATAGCTTGGTGGCTTTGGAGCTTAGGCGAATCCCTTAGTACAGACATATATACCCCCCATACTGTTATACTTCTGGATGCGCGTGTACGTCTATATACGCATGTGCACTCATACAAGAAAGCATATACAAATATACTCTTAAGCTTACACTTGAACATTCTTCAAATCCAACCTGGGGTATTAGAATTTCGTTGGGTTCACATGAGTGTGCACATTCACGCAGTCCCAGTATACACACATAATGCACGGTTGCGGGCACTCATTCGTGCGTATAGTGTTAGTACCTTGGGATAATTGTTCTTCCTGTTTGGGTCACTCCCATATATATATATATTTATATTTATATATATATAAATTAAAATAACAGATTAAAGTTTAAGCAAATAATCTCTGCTTTCACCCTTAACGGGATCTTATGTAACTAAAAAAAAATCAATCTATGTACGCAGGAGTAAATATTTCAAAAAACGTGTTTCTGCATGTTTAATATAAGTCAATATTTGCTCTAGGGTTCTTATATAATTGATATATATTTATCCTAATCGAGCCCCCTTTTTGGATTCTAGTCTTAACATTTATTAATATTACTATATATATATATATATATATATATATATATATATATATATAGAGAGAGAGAGAGAGAGTGAGAGCGAGAGAGAGAGAGAGAGAGAGAAAGAGAGATATGAGTGAAGTGAGCGTGAGATTGAACTATACTCCAATTTCAAGGTATGTATCCACATTAGAATTTAAAGTTGTCAATTACTGGTATGTATATAATTGTTTCTACTAGTGGCACAAGGCCACCAATTTTCCAATGTATTGCTGGTACTTTATTTTATCGACCACGTAAAGAGGAAAGGCAAAGTTTACCTCGGAATATCCGACATTATAGTTCCTTTTTTAAAAGCATTTCACGCCTAGTTAGAAAAATCAATGATGCCAGACAAGTGAAGTTGTGTTTACGATCTCACATAAAATCGTCACATGTTCAACACCGTCCTTGGAGGACTGACAAATTATTGATAGAAATATCGAAATTTGAAAAAAGAGCAAATGGGCTAATAGCCAACACACATTTCATACAAATTCACAGAACTATTCATGAATTAATATGGATGTATCCTTATATATTTGTATTAACGTCAGTTGGTATATACACATAAACGCATATGTATATATATATATATATATATATATATATATATATATATATATATATATATGGGGGGCTGGGCGTGTCTTTGTGAGTGTCTGTGAGGAATTCGAACTCTCGCCGAAGCGATGTTTTTTTTATAGTGTGTATATATGTTTGCATATATATATGTGCGAATATTTGTTTGTTAGTGTCTGAAACTTTTTGATAATTTATTTGTTGTCTCTAGTGAAATAATAATTATTGATAAACAAGGAACCACTTCGATGACGACCATAATGTTGATGAAGAGGATAACGAGGTTGAGATGGAAGCAAGGATTAATGAAATTAGATATATGTGGTGTGAATAATCAGAATATTAAAAATAATATGTCAACTGTAAATCAGTGGAGATAAGGATGGTGGATCTGTCACTTTTCTAGATTTAAAATTATTTCTATACGTGGCGTAGACACGGTAGTTTCTAGATGTTGGCTTCACCAGCGAATCTCTCTCTCTCTCTCTTTCTCTCTCTCTCCCCCTCTCTCTCTCTCTCTCTCTCTCTCTCTCTCTCTCTCTCTCTCTCTCTCTCTCTCTATCTATCTATCTATCTATCTATCTCTCTTTCTGTCTCTCTCTCTCTCTTTCTCTCTCTCTCTCTTTCTGTAAATAACATGTTATATTACTAAAATAGATTGGCGGTCATTCCTGAATTCCATGCAATAAATTTTCCTTCTACATATATTTCTTTCATTAACATTTAGCTTCAAGATATAACTTTGAAACCTCATGCTGACCAACATTATTGATTATCTAATCAATTTATATTTAGCTAGCAGCAGTACCCAGCGTTACCTGGGTAGGTAAAATAATATCTGCTTTCATGAAAAGGTTTTGATCTTAGCGACTGCTTCTCGATGATTATATTGCCACACACAGGACATGCGGGGGTGGTGATGACCCTCTATCACTGAGAAACGCAAGTGACTGACGAAGTGGTATGCTGGGGGAGCGAGTTTCGAATTTGAACGAAATCGGTTGAAAAATGTGGAAATTTGAGCGAAATGGTGGTGTTTTCGAATATTTAAGCGGCTGCCACGCCGTCCCTGAACAATAAATGCAAAATATAAAGCCATTGCAGGAGCTGCAATGATAAATTCTATTTTGCTTTAAAATTTGAACGAATTGTGGGAGCTAGAGCCAAAAATCTTATTTTTCGATACCTAAAAAAAGGTGATCCCCCCTATCGATTCTTATCTGCAGAATGACCACGGAATAAAAAACCATACGCTGATATATAGAAATCACTCTCCGATGACTACTCTATGAGCCTGTAAAGTACCATGAAAATCGGTCGTAAGATGTAGGCACCTATAGGTAATAAACAGACACACAGACACACACACATACATCATTTTATATATATACAGACGACATTCCATCTAATTATACAGGGTCTTCATTAATTTTCTACATTCTACTTCAATCAATTCCCAACCATTTCATGTATGAATAATAAAGAACTTCTTACTAGTTATCCCATCTCAGGGCTATGTAATAGAGAGCTATTTTGTTGATGGAAGCACAGAAAACTAGCAATTTACTGGGGTTTGTATCATCCAAGATAGGCATAAATCAAAAGAAGTTAGCAGGACATTGTGTAGGACACCCAGGAAAAGACATATTAAAACTGGTTCTGTGAAAACCATTATTCGAACAAAGAAGCATGTCGTAGAGAAATAACATGCATGGATAGCCTAGTGAAAGATACTAGCTGCGGCATTGAGTAAATCAATGGTGTACAGAGTAGATTGGATATGACTAACTGATAGTAGAAGAAAACATTTAAAGAAAATAAATTTCACCTACAAAATCCTTTATGAAAGATCTAGCGTAGTGGGAATATTTTGTCAACTGCGTTCTGTCTGGGATGAAAACCACACTGCTCCTCAGCTACCTTGGATTCGACAATCTCCCTACATCTCATTGCCTGACACATCGTATAATACTTTACTGGGAAGGCTTAACAAAGCGATCGCTATATAATTAGAGCTATTTCCCTTGTCCCAACATTTTGAAAATTGGGGTTATTTCTCCCGAGTGCCATTGCTTGAGTGTCTTGCCAGAGATACAAGCTACCCAGCACACACGAGTCTACATGAAAGTACTTTCTCTATTTAAGGCTTTTAAAATCTTTGTGCCTATTTCATCTTCTACAGTGGGCTTGCCACATTGGTGACCTGAGCCACTAATAGATAAGTCACGACTCCCAGATGTACTTCAGGAACAAGTCGAAGCAGAAGGAGAAGGAAACAAAAGTAAAAGAAAAAGATGGACAGGAAGAAGAAAATTCGAACTGAAACTATCAACAACTACCCTTAAATTTGCAACTACAAAAAATGTTTACTATTACACTACGTCTTCAAAATGATCAAAACGCTTCCAATTTATTAAAATGATTTTGTGAATGTGATGAACAGCAAAACATCTTCATACGTTTACTTACAAATGTTAAATTTCAGTTTCTAAATAATTGTTTCTACATTTGGCACAAGGCAACCAGTTATCCAGTACATTACTGGTACTTTATTTTATCGAGCCCGTAAGGATGAAAGGCAAAGTTAACCTGGGCGGGTTTTGAACTCAGACTGTAAAAGGACGTAACTATGCTGGAAAGCATGGCGTCCGAATCTCCACCGATACTGCCAAAATGGAGTCTGAACAGACATGAAATTAAAATTCGAAAGAACTCATCACACTACCCTATCCTTGTTATTTGGTCCTAGAGTCCTTGCTTTCTCCCATATTTTGCTCCGATATATGGCTTTCATAGTCCTTTCCGCTACCTCCCTGGCAACCTCATCCACTCTTCCTTACACCTCAAATAAAGATATAGCGTAACATGAATTTGTTTCCGTACACTTAAGTTTTGTCAAATTTTCAATTTCAAATTAAAGGTTAAAAATAAACTTAAAAACTACAGCATTTTAAAAACATGTAATAATATGAAAGTAAGTTTTTCATCAAAAGAATTTCAGACACATATTTACACGTTTTAAATGAAAACTGAATAGATTAATATTCCTGGTCGTTTCGTTTTTTTCATTTATACTAGTTTGCATGCCACTGTCCTTCTTACTGTATTACTTTCGCTGTTTTGTTATGCAGTGACTGATACGTGTTAAAGTATATCTCATATTTTTATTTTATTTTTCACAATATTATATCTCACAAAATATATCTAAGTACACATCAATTTCTAGTTGAATAGATAGTAAATATATGAATGTTTCGTTTTCCAAGCTAATCTTACTTGTCATCTAATATTTCTTTCCTGTACACACCATCATCTTACAAATCTATTTTGTTTTATGTGGGAAGGCAATAACAAGCAAACGATATCAAGTAGATTATGCAGTTATGAAGTTTTCAGTTCATAAAGTAGATCTACTTATTGCAGTCCTATTCTAGTGCAGTATTAAATAGAAATACGGACAGCAATTGATACAAACGCCTATATATATATATATATATATATATATATATATATATATATATATATATATATATACACATTCTCTCTTATATACACACATATCAATTTCACATATACATATGCATATAAACGTGTACACACTTACAGATACATACACAAACACACATATATATCTATGTCTGTGTATATGCATGTGAATGTGTGTGTGTTTTGTTTATCAAGCATTTCATACAGATAACAAAAACTGGGACATATTCGATTTTGTTTTTCATCGATGGTTTTATATTGCCGGAAGAAAGGGTTTATTGATTATATAAAACGTATATTAAATATGAAAAGAAGATGGACGCCATATCGAAGCTGACTAACAACAATGGTGTAATGAGAAACGGTAAATGATATCATGAGACAATTTGATAAATAGGAGTTATTTAATAGACATGTAATGAGTAGTAACGGTTTTCTATGGGAGAATAATATCCTACATTTACACATGTGTTTGTTTATGAAGGTGTGTTGTATGTCACCATATCTCTTGATTCCGCTCTACCCCCTAACTATTATATATATATATATATATATATATATATATGTGTGTGTGTGTGTGTGTGTGTCTGTGTGCGTGTGTGTGTGTGTGTGTGTGTGTGTGTGTGTGTATTTATATAGACATATACAAAGGTAACAATGCATGCAGATATATAGATGCACACACATACACAAACACATATGTATATACGTGTCTGTGTATACAAATGATTGTGAGGTAGGCGAAAAGACAGTTTTCTATACATGAAATACAGTATTCATTTGTTCAACAAGTAGACGAAATATATGATACGATTACATTGATACAAACACACACACGTGTATATATATATATATATATATATATATATATATATATATATATATATATATATATATATATATAAACAATGTTTCATACACTAAAAATGTTTGTGATGCCATTGGTGTCGGCGTCCAATTATGGCCACCACTGTATTTGTTTGCATGCCTGATAAACGGTGTGGCCATAACCGTCCCCCGCAAATAAAGGTCCGACATACATTTAGCGTGTGCGGCGAAATATTGTTTATACTAAATAAGTTGTCTTACAATAGATTGAGAAGTGTTCTCGGGCATCTTTCATCTATGGATATCCTGCACATATATATATATAGAGAGAGAAGTATGAAACGAAATTTCATTTCTCACTCTTAGTACGGCTGATATTTATTATGCCGTACAGTGTTCAGGCAACCACCGTCGCCGTTTTGTTCAACACTGACACAGGAACGATGTACTAGTTTGAAGCTTATTAGGTTTCGTCAGCATCGTATACCTTCCTGCCAGATGATTGAACGTCTGAAAGTATATACTTTCCCCATGCATATTAACGGCTGAGCAGCCTAATTTGCATATCGAGTGAGTTAGTCGGCCGGGCGCACCGAAAACGATAAATGGAAAAGAATGAAACCAAATTTCATTCAGCCGTTAATATGCATAAGTGCGGCATAATTCTGGCTGATTGATTGTTTACAAGCGAACAACCGAACATTATAATAAATGTTCGGTAAACCCATACGTACATATATATATGTGTGCATGTATGTATATATATACATACTAATGTACGTTTGTATACATATATGTATGTGCGTATACTTACATATATGTATATATATATAAATATAAATATATAGGAAAATATCCAGGACCCCCACGGTACAGCTCAAGCCATTTCGACGGCTATTTCTGGACTGAAATAGTCCAGAAAAATAGCCATCGAAACGGCTTGAGCTCTGCTGTCGGGGCACTGAACCTTTTCCTGTTACCCAGTCTACTACTCAAAATATCGAGCTCTCTGCTGCGTTATGGTCCATCAGTTCCTTACCACATTCCCTTCGTTATATAAATTTACACACACAAAAACAAGATGGCGTAGGACAGAACAAAGGAGAGGTACAAAACAAAGACAAGAATCCCCAGTCACTGAAGAGGTAACATAATGTGTGACGAGAGAAAATTGACAATATATGAAGAACCGTCCGGTTATGGAACCAACCAACCAACCGAAAATGTATACATTCTTAAATTTATAAATTTTATTTATAATAAATTGGAATGAAAGTTACTGGTGCGTGTGTTTCTTATTGGCAACATGACCCTCCCAAAGCATAACAATATATATATATATATATATATACATATATATATTGGGTAAATTGTAAAAATTCGGTCACAAATTAACATCGTATATGCACCTAGAATGATCCCCTCCGCGTCCCGAATCAGCGCAAGTTTGGTTGGAAGACAAGCAGTCAACCTTGCATGCCAGCCTCCCTTCGCAACGCCAGTATTTTTGTCCAAGGTAGACAAAATCACCGATAGAGCTTGGCTCTACAGTTGTTGCAGTTGCAGGCTCTTTTCTACAGATAAGAGAACTGGAGTAACGGAAAATAAAATGTCATATTCATGGACGCATCACATAAGCCGATACGTATCGAACTCACAACGCTTTCGTGTGTGTGTATGTGTGTGTGTATATGTGTGTATGTGTGTGTGTGTGTGCGTGTGCGTGTATGTATGTGTGTGTGTGTGTGTGTGTGTGTGTGTGTGTTTGTTTGTGTGTGTGTGTGTGTGTATTTGTGTGTGAGTGTTTGTGTGCATAAAAAGCCAAATCCACTTTCTAAACGTACAAATTTAAATTCATCTTCCAAAAAATTGGCTACGGCCAGAATGATTAAGGGTAAAGTTGCTTGAACTACAACATATATGAATATAATACATGGAGTTATGAATATTTGAATCGTTCCGATATTTGAAACTTGAAAATGTGAATATTTCAAACGCAGGTTTTTCGTATCTGGACGTATTTTACCCGAGTCTCTCATCTATTATTTATTGCAATCGACTATTTTTACAGATATCTTCTGCACTTAAGATTCTCCATTATTGCCTCTGTTAAGTTGAAAAGCACTTCAGTTATAGTGCAATTATAGTTATCCCCTTCAATATAGAAGCATAACAAAATAAAAACATGCTATATTGTAATAATGAAGACCGCGTGGAAATATACAAAATGGCAAATACGTTTTGCCATTTTCTGTACGTTTTAAGTGATATTTTAACAGAGTAGATGAGAACGCTGCATGAACTCGTTGACATGTGGGTACAGTTTGGATATAAACGAAATTATTCCATTAAAAGAATTGCACTAAGTTTTAACATTCAACCTTATCCATTTGCCTTACACTCTACTTCTACACTAAACATTCAACTTTCCTTTATTAACACTAACTTTTTAACTAGATACCCCTGTATGAACGTTCTTTGTATTGATTTACTTGCAAATTACAATACATAAATACGTTTATACCAATCGTATTACGGTTTAGAATGTTATGTATTCTACACGAATTCCGAAATATTTCGTAGTTTTTTCTAAATCTAAAATGGTTCCTGCAACCCTGGCTCTCTACAATTTCAAATTCGCACATTAATTCAACACTCGGCGTTGTTTCACACCACCATATTATCCCTCCCCCCATTATGACTCCTGGTTGTTTCCTCATTTCAAAACACTTAGGTAAACAGAAATAACAACACAAATGGTACAGTATATGGAAGGGATGTATTAGGTTAACGGTTGATATAGCAGGAAGAGGGCTTTAACGTTTCGGACGGTTGTCCTTCATCAGAAGAAATAATGAGAAATAAAATAGATTGAGGGCATGGGCGGGTTGGAATTGGAATAAATGTATTTAGATGAAAATAACTGGTCTATACAGTCGAGCGCTTTACGATAGAGAACAAAGATCTTCGCACCAATGTGTGGCTATTGTCACTGTGGGACTAATACTACCCCAGTATGACGTCCTGCAGAAAATAAGTCAATCTCACAACTGGGACCACATACTTAATTGAAATATTTCCCAAAAATGTAGTCTCCGCCGACCTTTACAAATTCTTTGAAGCATCACAAGCCGTTCTATTCCTGACCTCTTATATATTGCACTCTCTGTATTTCATCTTTATAGTGCAGTTTCCAGGTATTTACATAAATGTTTTCGCCTCAGAACATGTCACATGCTATAACCACTTTCCTTCTACCTTCTATCCTTCTTCTTCTTCTTCTTCTTCTTTTAATTATACATTTTGAACCATACAGCTTTTACAAACTATATTATGTTTTAAAAATATTATTGGGTTCCTTTTAAGCATTACATTTTATTTATTACACATCATTTGTTACCATTTAATTTGCATTATTATACATTATACGGCCCTTGCCATTCTGAGTTCAAATCCCGCCAATGTTAACTTTGCCTTTCATCCTTACGGGGTCGATCAAATAAAGTACCAGCAATGCACTGAGTAATTGCTGACCTTGTGCCTAACGTAGAAACAATTAGTATAACTTATAATGTGTGGTGGACTGGCAGTATCGGTAGAGGGTCGGACGCCATGCTTTTCTGCAGAGAGTTACGTCATTTTACGGACTAAATTCAAATCCCGCCGAGGGTAACTTTGCCTCTCATCCTTACGGGGTCGATAAAATAAAGTACCAGTTATACACTGGGTAATTGCTGACCTTGTGCCAAAAGTAGGAACAATTATGATACCTTATTTTTTAATCTCTTATATTTTCCTTTTACTCTCATGACTACTGATCGTAGGAACTCTAATTACGCCCCGAGTACCTGGGTCTGCCCACCTCCCCCAGTGCTTGGGAAACTCCAAATTACACTTTTCGCGTGGGAATACATTAAAACTCGAAACTGTTTATCGGCCTTTGGGCACTCGGTGTACTGGGAAGTCATGTTTTCAGGCATGATTGAACGCCAAATCACAATCTTGATATAGTATAATACAAGATTACCTCACACCCCATAGGAATCTAACATTGAACAACGCGAAGAACCCAAGTTAGATAGGAATTTTGTTTAGCTTAATTTAACCTTATATTATTTGTTTATTACCTCTAAACATCACATAAATATATTATTAGAATCGTTAACATAACTCGTATCTGTACTAGATAATTACGTTACTTCACCACCTAACTGTACGGAAACTACTGCACATGGGTACACGGACGTGTCGACCTTTCCTGGAGTGCCTGTAAATAATTAAATAATTCCCCACTTTCGATATGCGATTATTCTCGGAATGTTTCATACGTGTCATAAGCTGCAGTCGTTTTTGGACCATTATCCCTGTTGATACTGTGTCACACTCTACTCTTCACATTACAATCACAGTGATTATAACTATCAAATAATAATATTAATTTATCAATTCTTTATCCTTCTCCTTATTCTTTAATTACATTTTTAAACATTTATTTATAATCTCCAAATTTAATCTTTAATTTTTAATTCCTTAATTCCTAAAATGTTTCTTTAGCGTTAAATTTTTAACAATGTTAACCTTAATTTTCTCATAGTATTTGAATTCTTAAATTTTCTTTAGATGGTATGTACTTTAATTCACCCCGTATACTTTTTATAGAAATTTAGATCGACCCCGATAGAATATAATTCTCTGTACGCCGATATACTTTAACATTCATATTTTGGTTGATGTCCAAATGAGATTGGATGGGAAGTAGTAGTAACTAACACAATCACTAAGCAGTACAACCTCTACCAACATAACAAACTGACAAACAGAATAGTCACTCAAGGGCGAACTCCCGACTGGCAACAACGGGCTTCTGTGATTGCCTTTGAGTCAAAAGCAAACACAAAATATATGTATTTTAATTCTCTGCTTTTTCCGCTCTGTTTTTTCAGCTTAAAAGCTATGGAATGTGTTTACCATCTTTCCTTTCGTATATAACTATTATGCAATATACATCTGATGATGTCACTAGCTTCATACGTAACCTGGCCAGTAATATGAGCAGAGGGTTTGCAAAAACATTTATTTAAAGGCATTCAACCAGTCCGATCTCCTGTCATTTTACTATCTATATAAGAGCCCTGCATACAGTCGTTGGTAACCAGAGTTAGTAAGGTATTCAATATATCAGTAGAGTGTAAAAATAATTGTTAATATAGAAATTACTTATACAGGACTACATCGATCCAATTCAAAGGAAGTCGTCAAGAAAAACAATATATGTAGCAAACTGAAATCATTTGTCACTGATATACACATAGTCTCAACAATTGTTAGCCAGAGGACAGTCCGTAGCTAACTTTATAAAAGTTATTCTCTCTTCCTCTCTCTCTCTCTCCCTCTCTCTCTATATATATTTCTCTCTCTCCCCCTCACTCTCTCTCTCTCTCTCACTCTTTGTATATACATATATGATGGCTGTACGATTATAGAGTTTGGTGCACTTTTAGGCTACGGCCAGCCGCACTGTAACATATACTGAACAAGCAATGTCTGTGCTTTTAAGGATTTTTAAGTGGGGAAAGGCCTTGCACTCGACCAATACCATTCTCTGAGTATCGAAAACACTACCCGAAAAGGAGAACTCGTCAACATCATCGGATGCTTCTGAAGCCGTACATTCTTTTTTTTTCAGAGTTTCCCTCTCCTACAAAGGTTTTGTGACAAAAACTGGGCCCTTTCACTCCCAGTTGAAAATATATATATAAATATATATATATAACATTAACACTCTCTAGTTGTTATATTGTCATCAACCACATGTACAGTTTTAAAACGTAAATATATTTGAAATAGAATTGTTGTTTGCTGCTTGGTAAAATATGTAGCAGCTGTTAGCTACGTTGATGTGAGAAATTTAATGTATCGTAGTCAATAGAGCAACAATGATAAACTTTACTCAAACTAATATAACTGTGCACAGATACGAAAGTGTTGGGAAGAGTACTCTATCTATAGAGATGGATAGATAGACGAAGCAGAACGTACTCTCTCTCTTTCTCTCTCTCTGTCTTTCTCTCTCTCTCTCTCTCTCTCTCTTTCTCTCTCTCTCTCTCTCTCTCTCTCTCACACACACACACGCAACCAAAGCTATGTGTGTTTTTGTATATATATATATATACATACACACACACACATACATACATACACACACACACACACACACATATATATATATATATATATATATATATATATATATATATATATATATGCACACATACACACAGACATACATACATACATACACACACATATATATATATAAACAGACAGTTATTACAAAATGTTTGGCTTAAAGTAAAGACATAAACATTAGAAGAGTGAAAGGGGTTTCAGTGCAATCCGAAATGTAAGAAACAGCTTATAGTTGAATTTAATTTTCAAACATCCAGTTTATTCTGCGATAGCAGCTGATTCATAGTTTAAACGTTTTAAACTAATATCAATATCACAGAGAAAAAATATTTACTTTATAGTCTCATATATTTTCTTTCTAAACCCATCCTAATATGTTTGTGATAATTTTCATAAAATGGTTGAGAAAAGTGAAGTTATTCTGGTAAAGAAAAGTTATGTTCCCTGTTTACCCGCTCTTACACATAATACTCAAACCTCCCACAAACATGTCGGTAACTCTATGTAGTATCTCTTTCCCAAAACTAATTTTCAATCTGTAATTAATAATCCTAACGTTAATTCGTACAAGCCGTGTAAATCCTAATATCCCAACACTTCAGTGAGAAAGAGAGTAATTACTCTATGATATAAATACCGAAGACCCTTAGTAGATATTGACTGCAATTGATATCTCAAACTTCACATTCCGCCTTCACATTAGAATCCTAACTAAATTTATTTACAACCAGCTATGACAATGAACGGCATAAACATACGATCGATACTAATGTACAATATACACCGTCGTATATTCAACAGCCCTACTATATTTCAAACAAATACCAACCATGTGATAAAGAACATGTTCTCGACCTAACATGGAATATTCGAATTCCACCCTCGCAAAATAAAATTGTAAAAAACAAAAACAGAAAAAGTGCAAATGTTCATTATCTGACTGAACACAGGCTAATTGGAGTCAAAAGAATGATAGTAAAAGCAAAGACCAATTAGACCAATTGTTCAGAACCCAATATCTTCATATAACAAGATTAAACACTAACAGTCATAGCTAACACATGTACAATAATTCGCCGTCAAAAGACGCAACATCTACGGCATTCTGAGTCGCTATCAAAACAGTCTCTTTAGTAACTTCATTAAAGACAAACTAATAATAATGACACTTATACGGTGGTAACCACTGAACTATACAGGCAAACGTGGAAGGCGTTACACATTCACGTAACTGCTAGACATTGGAACCAAATTTCTACAACACAGTATCGAAGGATTTATATGAAGGTTTAACGTATTAAATATCGTGCTATTATTAAATATAAATGCTGGTCACTGCTGTAACATAATTTATTGTACGACAGTTCAATCAGGTTTGAACTGGTTCTCTAATAACAATGTTAACAACGTTATCTAACAGTTATAAAAAGTCATAGAAAAGAAACCTAAATACGTACTTCGTTGACCGTAATCGGCAACTGGGCAAAACCACGAGGTTATTTATTACCCAAGATTACGTTAGCAGACTGGTTTCAACAACAAACAACATAACACATTCTTGATTTGGATATTGCCTAATCTTAGGAACATCAATCGTTAACTTAAAATATAAGTAGTGGCAATAATCATTTTTATTGTATCCGAATTTAAATGCCGCTTCCATAACATTTTTATAAAATACCCATCTTCATTTGTTGGCAGACATTTTAACCGCAATCTGCCCTTATAAAAATAAGATGCGAAGGTCCTATGTTCATGGCAAGCCCGACATGAGTATATACAAATAATTGTTTCTACTTTTGGCACAAGGCCAGCAATTACCCAGTGCATTACTGGTACTTTATTTGATCGACCCCGTAAGGATGAAAGGCAAAGGTAACGTCGGCGGGATTTGAACTCAGAATGGCAAGGACCGTAACCCTATGCGTCAAATCATATCATCCAACCCACTACCCATACTGCCGACCAATTTATACAAATAATTACAATAAAGTTATCATTGAAATAATAAAGGTGAGTATTTATAACGTCGAGCTGGAGCAATTAAACCATTTAAAATTATATCAAATTTAGAATTTGAAATGTATGGAATGATATAGAACAATCTCATTAAACATATTGATCGTAATTCTTACAACTATAGAAAAAGATATGTTTCAGAATAGCTACATTATGATGTGTAAATCTTGTTAGAATATCTCAAAATATTTGTTAATTTTGAATATATGAATGTTTATCTTTTAAGCTGTATTTAATTATGTGATGCTAAGAAATGCTTGGTCTGTATCTAATATTCTTAATGATAAAAATATACAATATCTAAAAAAAATAGTTTAGAATAATCATCAAAGAAAAAATAACATGATTTCTCTTAGATTTATGAAAATGTTCTAACATAAATAAAATCTACATTTATGAAATTACCTTAAATAATTCTTGTAAATAGCTATTATTCATTTCTTGCAAATTTCTTAACTCTTCAAGGTTGTTGTCCTAGTCGTCAGACATTATGATAAAGCCAAGGAAAATACCTATGAGACCAATGTGATAAAGTCTGCGAGACGATTCTAAAGATGAACATTATTTTATATAAACAATTATTGTATATAAACAATCATTGTATATATCAATTATTGTATATCAGCAATTATTGTATATCATTAAACAAGTTTCCACTGAATTACTTTTTCATCCTTTCCACCTTTTTATGCATGTTCATGTAAACCCAATGTGTCCTCCTTAACGTACTCAATGATATTATAAGCCCCTGTGGTTGTGTAAATACACCAGTTACTTGTCATTGAGGTGATGTTCAAGTGGATTGGATTGAGCTGGCTTCATCGAAGGTATTCATGTTGTAAGTTCATTTCAATGGAATTTCTCCGGGCGATTGCTTTCACAGGTGCTGCCCAGCTGCATGTATATACACTTTTGGATAGTAAAGTTCAAGCATTGCATGGTTTATAGCCGTGAGCCTTCACTTTCACACCAGACCCGATTTTATGGAGCCAGTGTCGCAACGGGGATGCATGGGAAGCATGTTGGCCGGCAGATGTGTAAACACAACCTATTTGAGCCTGTTATTACGTCAGTAGGAGCTAACCAACTAAGGCATATCGACATTGTCAACACGTAAATAAATATCATTAGCAATAACTGCGCGTCAGATAACCCTCCGTGTCTATGGTACTGTCTCCATATTTATACATTTTGGCTGTAGAGATAATATATTTATGTACTCCCAATGTAAAGAAAATATATATTATACACGTTAAACAATTCAGATTGTCTAACATGTCTAACGGGCAGATTTTCCACTTCTGAGGTTATAATTTTTGAAAATATTGATTTCTACTAATAAATGTTGAAAATACTAACAAGTGTTATATTTTAGATAAAGCAAAAATTATTTTAAATACGTTTTATATAATATTTAATTTTTTTACTTGTTTAATGTGTTTTATACAATAAAGGTATTGCGGATTTTAAGCATTAGGATTTATATGTTTAGGTAAATCAAGAAAAGAATTAATAATTCCCGGATAAGTTTTAGGCTTTCCCAAGGTTTATATTACAGTGAATTTAGATTACCTGTAAGTAACGTATAAAGTTGAAAGAGGCTTTTACACGGCATATAACCAAGGATGCAAAAAAGAAAACAACAAAATAGCTTAAGTTATCTTAACATTTGTTTACTGCAAATATTAACGTGTTTCCGACTACGAAATTGCAAACGAAAAGAGAACAATTATCAAGATAGAGTGTTTTATATCATTATTTGCATCAGTTACGAGCAATTTAAATCCTCAACTGCGCAAACTATTAATATACGCATACATAATTTAAGAAACTAGGCATGGTTGCTGAACTAGAATTGTTAGCTCAGAGGTTGTCAAATATTTGAAATTAGATAACAAAAGTAGAATATTTAATCAAAATTTGCTGGAGTTATACACGATACGCGTTTTGAATACATGCACTTAGATGTGATAAACACCAAAGGCTAAAATAGCAAAAGGTGGAAGCAATGTGTGTAGTATCAATCGTTTAATGCAGTCTTATAGAACAACAGCCAGGAGAACTAGAAACGGGTTATTAAATCTGATAATGCAAAATAAATGATAGACGATGTTAGGAAATAATCACTAACCTGGCTTTTAAAGAATGAAGAAAGCGTGTCTCCAGCGTTCTTACCACCTCGTATTGTAGCAGGAAAAAACATGTCGGTTGTATTGTAAACTAAATCATTTAAGTAATCACTCAAATAAAACGAACAATCCCATCTAGAATAGTTCTCTTATATTATGCTTAAAATACGGATCTCTAGAACCAATGAAAGTTAATGATAGCTGATAATTAAAGGATTATGAGTATCTACTTTAGATGCAAATTAATAAAAAACACAATTGAATTCCAGGCATCACACAAAAACGTAGATCACAAGATATAAACTGAGATGGCCCAGAAGACATTGTACATAGTCGTATTCACTGAGCTGGATATGCCTTCATGCATGGTCCCATAATACCCAGGGTGTCGTAGGGGCGCCGTATTGACATACGGCATTTCATAGCCATGTTAATCCTCACTTAGTCTGAATACAGCACATTTAGAGTAGGAACCGGATATAGAGTAGGAACCGGATATAGAGGAGGAACCGGCCGCAGTACTAGACCGGCACTTTTTTTGTCGACCTTGAATGGATAAATACAAAGTTGACAACGGCGGGATTTGAACTCAGAGAGCAGAAACGAATAATGCTTTGAATTATATCCCATATACTACCAACAGCAGCCAATTTGCAGTCTGAGATGGACTTTTAAGAAGAAAATACTGCTGGAAATAGAAAATGGCTGCAGTTGAGACAAAAGTTAATTTCCGTACAGTTGCAGAAAATTACATTACAGCAGTTTATTAAATAGCTGTGAAATGAATTATGATATCTGATATAGGCACAAGACCACAGATCTTTGGGCGGGAGATGTGCAAAATATTGAACCCAGTGCGTTACTGGTGTTTTATTTCATCTATTCCGCAAGGATGAAATTCGGAGTTAAATTCGGTGGGGTTTTAACTCAGGGCATTCGAAGTTGTGGTGTGTATAGAATATATAAGAAGCTCAGATGCAAATAATATCTTTAAACCTAGTTGGTGGCTTCAAATTCTAGCTTCCAAACATGATCCAGCATAATCAGTCTTTGTATGAAAATTATAAGAAAACTCAAAGATAGGTGCTAAAATGAGAAACTCGAGTAGGTAATGAGGATACTTCAGAAAAATACCATAAGCAGAAAATATATTTTTGTATTCCCTGTGATGATTGATCCGAATTTTTAGGTGTCTCGTAAAATCAACAGAAATACATGTATAAAATCGTGGAAAATGTCGAGCCAATATCGATGCATTTCCCCTCCTTTTCTTCTCCTTCATCGCTTTTATAGTTATTTCTTCTACTTTCCCATACAGCCACATCTGACCTTTGTTAGGCCTTCCTTATTTTTTCATTACTTATTTTTGGTTTTCAATATTTTTATCAAATTTATTTATCTTTTGTAAAAATCAATGTCTAAAAACATGAAAAAATGTATGATAAACCGGCCCTTTATTTTGATGCATTGTGTTAATACTGATCATCTAACCATATTGGGCCACACAATATCAACCAGAAAAACGTTAACTTTTTTCTGGTAGTTTTCACTATGATATTCATAAATCGTCCTCATATATTAATGTATAAACATAGTGGTAGGTCTTTAACACGCTAACAACCTGTTTCCGTGCATCAAATAGAATTTTTATATATTAGTGAAATACTTTTGTGTGCACTGTAATTCTCTATATAGGAGATAATAATGTTCCTATCATCTGAAGTTACGTGTAAATGATTGGTTGGGTGTACAAGGAAATAATCTGAAGACTTATAAATGCCCAAATAAACAAAATATTTTCTATCCAGTGCTCCAGGTTAAAATACAATTGTTCTCATTATTTGTTGATAACAAACTGTTTTACATTCGGTTAGATGATCCAAACCAAATTCCATTGTTTGTAGATAACTTTTGGCAAACAACGAGGAAGCCGAACGCATGCACCCATAGCGGATATCACTATTTCTTGAAATAACGTTGTTTGGCAAAGTGTGTAAGAGTGATATTCCTGTTGACAATTCTGTGAAGTGCATAACAGAAAAAATCGAATAAATGTTTGAGATATAATCCCTCGGTAAAAAATCAGGAATTAGTGTTTGTGTGAAAAGTCCAAATTTTGCAAAAGTCAAATAAAAAAAACGATAGAGATAACGTAAAGAAAGGAATGGCGTATAGCTGACGTTCTCCAGCCCTCCCCAGAAATATAAAGAATTCCAGTACTGTACGTGTCCACTTAAAGAAAAACAATAGTAACAATAGAGATCGAAGCACGTATCAAGAAAACGAAAACGAAGGAAAACATGAAAGATAAGAGATAAAAATCTCCCAATCCTTAATGACATTAACAGGGAAACCACATAATCGATAGAAAAAGGAAAGAGAAATTATACTGAAATATAACAAGATGAAAACAAAGCACGCACTCAAAATGAAAGAAAGTGCAAAAAATGATCCTCACGTATTCGCAAAGAATCCATTGGGATGAAAAGCAACACTGATTCTTTGAACAAAATAAACAGTTCGACTCAAATACAAAGCGATTTAATATAAAAGAAAAACAAAAAAATACTACATAAAAAAGAATATGAAAATAAATATGACTCCAACTGCAAGGGAAGTAAAAAGAGGGGACTAAACAGAGTAAAGGGATCACCACGGATTAAACGATACAAATAACACAGTAGATTAATAATCGTCTTAGATGGTTTAGGTATGAGAAGTAGCACAGTCACTGCTCTAAAGACAGAAACACCTGTATGGCAATGGAAGCTGATAAGATTGCAAATGTTTGGTTAACATGTGCAAGGGAGGCAGGCATTCAGCTATTATATATGTTTGATAAGAAAAGCATGTCACCGACGTCAACGACCTATTGGTTTCCTGAAAGAAAACAATATGAATTACAAACACTGAAGGAATAGCAAACGTTTCAAACTCTAGACCCCTAACATTTTTTTCCAAAAATGTCCAAATCCTTAAGTGCAATAGAATCACAGATATCAAATAAATGTCAAAGAAAGGATACAATGTTTTCAGAAAAATAGAACAGTACATAACCCATGCAAGGAACTTTCAGTTCAATAGTATAAGGCTACATATATATACATATACATCCAGCTCTCGGTAAAATAACAAAAAGAATTAGCTATATAACATCCCCAAATAATATACTACAACTGGTATAACACGTTCCAAACATTTACGATACAATAATATGGAGCAAAATTTACCATTATGTATAGTATAATATATAGCACATACCATTTACATTTCAAACAACTGAAGAAAACTACTACACTATTACGTAGCATAATCGAAACAGACAACACAGCACAAGAGACATAAAATAAACCAAAATAAAATTAGTAAAAAAAATAGTAGAATCTACAAAGGAAATTCGATATGAAATTGAAATTAATTCTTGCAAATAGCATTGCCTCAGCCACTTAAAAAATAAGGAGGTATTTTACAATCGACAGAATTTCGGCAAATCGGACCGAAGAAACAATGCTTCCATCAGTCTTTTCAATTGCTAATACTATATATCGGTCGCAACACCTGGTAGAAGGAGCTAAATGAAATAAAGTGTCTTGCTCAAGGAAATAACGCATCACCCGGCCCGGGAA
>OZ024742.1:355108381-355175881 GCA_964016885.1 Eledone cirrhosa
ATATATATATATATATATATATATATTTATTAAAATAACAGATTAAAGTTTAAGCAAAGAATCGCTGCTTTCACCCTTAACGTGATCTTCTGAAACTAACAAAGTCAATCTGTAAACGCAGAACTAGATATTTAAAAAAACGTTGCAACCGGAGGAAGACAGGAAGACGATACTTTGGTTCGTGGAAACGTTCGCTGGCAAAGAACGGGAAAAAACGAATAATACGTCATTAATAGGAGCGGTGAAAAACAATTACGCGCAAAGACAGAACCACGTTTATGGTATAAAAGAGGTCGTAGACAAATGTTCTCTAGGTGGTGCATAGAGACGTTCTCTGGCAATAAACGAAAATCGAAGATAATACGTCATATGTGGAGCGTAGAGAACAATAGCACGCCAAGACAAAACCACTAAATGGTATAGCAGAAGTCGTAGACTAAAATTCTAACTAGGAGACCAAATGAATCTCCGCTACAGAGTTAAGAACAAAATAAATAAATACAATACAGAAGTAATAGAAATAAATAAATACATAAACGTAAACAAATACGTACATACACAAGCATACGCAAAACCTTACCATAGGTATACAAAACCACGCACATATAAATATGTGTGTGTGTGTATGCGTGTATACAAATAAATAAATAATTATATAAACGTATAAGAATAAATAAATACGTATATAACAAGCGCACACACATACCTACATATAAATACACGAATGTTCGGAGACGTAAGTCAACTAAAACAAGAAGTACACATATACACACACCCACCATACGTACGAACCTGCATACTCACACAGACGCAAAACTCCCGTATACACATAGCCAAACCCTATGTACCAGGAATATAAAATTATACGCCATAACACTCAAATATACGTACGAGAAGGTATACGTACCTTCACAAAACATACGGGTAATATATACTTACCTATGCATATAAGTAAAGGAATAAACAAAACATATACTTAGCTCCAACATCGAGACGTAAATATCCACGTATAGATCGATCTATCCGTTAGGGTATAACGTGGGGCTGTAATACAGGAAAGTGTTGTGCAATTTATGTTTACAAGCCGAAATTGCCTCAGATTTTTTGTTTAAGATGTGGTCTGTGGCGTAGAGTATTTCCAGGGCCTCAGCGGCGCAGAGGTCACATGGTCTTTTATTTCCCTTATACGATCTAGCCCTAGCTAGGATCTTCCCAGTGTAACTTATATTGGGTGTGGTTGTCTTTTAGACTCCAGATATAAGCTGAAAGTGACGTCATATTCCTTTTTAGAGGGTAACGAAAAGAATGGGTATGCATGTAAAGACGCTGTTTGACACTATTGGCGGTTAACACTATGTAGGCCCTATGGGACGTGGGTGTTACAACCTTACATTTGTAGACAATGTTACTAGAGAGGCATTTCCCGGATAGGGGGAAATCAGCCCGATTCCTACGATTACAGTTAGTACTAACTACAGAGTTGCACGTGTTCCTACGGCTAGGTAGTTTAGCTAAATTTGAAGCTGTGATGTTATGTGCAAGGTTAGGAGTCGTAGAGTAAGAAATTTTAATAGTATTTCTATTAACAATTTTACTATATTTATGTGTAGGGGGAAAATGCTTCGTAATAAGGGAAAGAAAGATCTTAGCTAATGGTGTGGCCACCTCCATATTATATGATGGGTTATACCAACAAATGCGACGGGATCTATTTCTTCTAGGTCTATTTTCGTACTCGTAACAAGGAACATTGCCGTTTTATCCAATTCGACATAAATAATTACTACTACTCCATCACTTTACCACTTCTCCTTAGAGCTATCAATTTCGCTAAAACACTCACAGTGGTTAAAGATTTCGAAGTTGATATCATCCTCAATGCCCGAAAGTCGGTGACTAATTTCGACGACTCTATTTGGATTAACAAATCCAATAGTACCCCGTTCGTCGTGAGTATGGACGCCAGTGACTCTGCGGAGGTTACTGATCTTATTTGCATTTTCTCTATCCAGGACGAATTCCCCAACGCGGGCGGTGATTTGTACCGTGACGATGGTCTTTTGATCATGACTAAGTGCGGACCTCGTGCTTGCGACAGGTTCAGAAAAGAACTCACAGCCTTCTTTAAAGACTTCAACCTCTCTATACAGGCTGAGGCCAATCTCTCGGTCGTTAATTACCTCGACGTTACCCTCAATTTATTGAATGGGTTGTATTACTCGTATAGAAAGGCGAATGATACGCTTAATTACATAAGTAAGCATTCCAACCATCCTGTCAGCATATCATAGAACCTGGTAAGAAACGTTTCGTTGAGGCTTTCCCGTCTTTCCACCAACGAGCGTATATTCAACGACCATTCCACTTATTACAATGAAGATCTTGCTTGAAGTGGATTTGTCGATGAGGTAGCATATACAGAGTACGAAAATAGACCTAGAAGAAATAGATCCCGTCGCATTTGTTGGTATAACCCACCATATAATATGGAGGTGGCCTTACCATTAGCTAAGATCTTTCTTTCCCTTATTACGAAGCATTTTCCCCCTACACATAAATATAGTAAAATTTTTAATAGAAATACTATTAAAATGTCTTACTCTACGACTCCTAACCTTGCACATAACATCACAGCTTCAAATTTAGCTAAACTACCTAGCCGTTGGAACACGTGCAACCGTGTTGTTAGTACTAACTGTAATTGTAGGAATCGGGCTGATTGCCTCCTATCCAGTAAATGCCTCTCTAGTAACATTGTCTACAAATGTAAGGTTGTAACACCCACGTCCCATAGGGCCTACATAGGGTTAACCGCCAATAGTTTCAAGCAGCGTCTTTACATGCATACCCATTATTTTCGTTACCCTCTAAGAAGGAATATGACGTCACTTTCAGCTTATATCTGGAATCTCAAAGACAACCACACCCAATATAAGTTACACTGGGAGATCCTAGCTAGGGCTAGATCGTATAACGGAAATAAAAGACCATGTGACCTCTGCGCCGCTGAGGCCCTGGAAATACTCTACGCCACAGACCACATCTTAAACAAAAAATCTGAGGCAATTTCGGCTTGTAAACATAAATTGCACAAAACCTTCCTGTATTACAGCCCCACGTTATACCCTAACGGATAGTACGATCTATACGTGGATAATTTACGTCTTGATGTGGGAGCTAAGTATATGTTTTGTTTATTCCTTTACTTATTTGCATAGGTAAGTATATATTACCCGTATGTTTTGTGAAGGTACGTATACCTTCCCGTACGTATATTTGATTGTTATGGCGTATAATTTTATATTCCTGGTACATAGGGTTTGGCTATGTGTATACGGGAGTTTTGCGTCTGTGTGAGTATGCAGGTTCGTACGTATGGTGGGTGTGTGTATATGTGTACTTCTTGTTTTAGTTGACTTACGTCTCCGTACATTCGTCTATTTATATGTAGGTATGTGTGTCCGCTTGTTATATACGTATTTATTTATTCTTATACGTTTATATAATTATTTATTTATTTGTATACACGCATACACACACACTCATATTTATATGTGCGTGGTTTTGTATACCTATGGTAAGGTTTTGCGTGTGCTTGTGTATGTACGCATTTGTTTGCGTGTATGTATTTATTTATTTCTATTACTTCTGAATTGTGTTTATTTACTTTGTTCTTAACTCTGTAGCGGAGATTCATTTGATCTCCTAGTTAGCATTTTTGTCTACGACTTCTGCTATACCATTTACGTGGTTTTGTCTTGGCGTGCTATTATTCTCCACGCTCCACATATGACGTATTATCTTCGTTTTTTCGTTCATTGCCAGAGAACGTCTCTATGCACCACCTAAGAGAACATTAGTCTACGACATCTTTTATACCATTAACGTGGTTCTGTATTTGCGCGTAATTGTTTTTCACCGCTCCTGTTAATGACGTATTATTCGTTTTTTCCCGTTCTTTGCCAGCGAACGTTTCCACGAACCAAAGTATCGTCTTCCTGTCTTCCTCCGGTTGCAACGTTTTTTGAAATATCCAGTTCTGCCTTTACAGATTGATTCTGTTAGTTTCAGAAGATCCCGTTAAGGGTGAAAGCAGCGATTCTTTGCTTAAACTTTAATCTGTTATTTTAATAAATATTTGCTCTACGGTTCTTATATATTTGATATATATTTATCCTTATCGAGCCCTCTTTGGATTTTAGTCTTCAGATTGATTATTATTACTATATATATATATATATATATATATATATATATATATATATATATATATAAATGTAAGTATGTATGTATACGTACATACATATATGTATACAGACGTACAGTAGCATGCATATATATATATATATATATATATACATATACATACATACACACATGCATACAGGTACACATACATATATGCACGCATCAGTTTAGCCTACGTTTATTATAACGCCAGCCGCTTTGTTCGTTTGTTTGTCAACAAAGCGAACAGCCTGAATTTATGCCATACGGTGTTAAGGCAACCACGTCACCTTGTTGTTCAACACTGACACAGGAACGATGTACTAGTTTCAAGCTTGTTAGCTATCATCAGCACCGTTTACCCATCTGCCAGATAGTTGAACGTTCGAAAGTATATACTTTCCTTATGAAAATTAACGGCTGAGCAGCCTAAAAAAAAAAAAAAAAAAAAATGGTGACGTGGTTGCCTTAACACCGTATGGCATAAATTCAGGCTGTTCGCTATGTTGACAAACAAACGAACAAAGCGGCCGGCGTTATAATAAACGTAGGCTAAACTGATGCGTGCATATATGTATGTGTACCTGTATGCATGTGTGTATGTATGTATATGTATATATATATATATATATATATATATATATATATATATATATATATATATATATATATATATATATATATATATATATATATATGCATGCTACTGTACGTCTGTATACATATATGTATGTACGTATACATACATACTTACATTTAAGTAAGTGCCATACTAAGAGTGAGAAATGAAATTTCGTTTTCATTTTTTTTTCAACTTATCGTTTTCGGTATGCCTGACCGATTTAACTCACTCTATATGCAAATTAGGCTGCTCAGCCGTTAATTTTCATAAGGAAAGTATATACTTTCGAACGTTCAACTATCTGGCAGATGGGTAAACGGTGCTGATGATAGTTAACAAGCTTGAAACTAGTACATCGTTCCTGTGTCAGTGTTGAACAAAAAGGTGACGTGGTTGCCTTAACACCGTATGGCATAAATTCAGGCTGTTCGCTTTGTTCACAAACAAACGAACAAAGCGGCCGGCGTTATAATAAACGTAGGCTAAACTGATGCGTGCATATATGTATGTGTACCTGTATGCATGTGTGTATGTATGTATATGTATATATATATATATATATATATATATATATATATATATATATATATATATATATATATATGCATGCTACTGTACGTCTGTATACATATATGTATGTACGTATACATACATACTTACATTTAAGTAAGTGCCATACTAAGAGTGAGAAATGAAATTTCGTTTTCATTTTTTTTTCAACTTATATATATATATATATATATATATATATATATATATATATATATATATATATAAGTATGTGTGTATACGTACATACATATATGTATACAGACGTACAGTAGCATGCATATATATATATATATATATATATATATATATATATATATATATATATACACACACATACATACAGGTACACATACATATATGCACGTATCAGTTTAGCGGACGCTTATTATAACGCCGCTTTGTTCATTTGTAAACAAACTGAACAGCCTGAATTTTATGCCGTATGGTGTTAAGGCAACCACGTCACCTTTTTGTTCAACACTGACACAGGAACGATGTACTAATTTCAAGCTTGTTAGCTATCGTCAGCACCGTATACCCTTCTGCCAGATGATTGAACGTTCAAAAGTACATACTTTCCTAATGAAAATTAACGGCTGAGCATATTTATGTACGTATACACACATACTTACATTTAAGTAAGTGCCGTGCTAAGAGTGAGAAATGAAATTTCGTTTTCATTTTATTTCAACTTATCGTTTTCGGTATGCCTGACCGACTTAACTCACTCGATATGCAAATTAAGCTGCTCAGCCGTTAATTTTCATTAGGAAAGTATATACTTTCGAACGTTCAATTATCTGGCAGAAGGGTATATGGTGCTGATGATAGCTAACAAGCTTGAAACTAGTACATAGTTCCTGTGTCAGTGTTGAACAAAAAGGTGACGTGGTTGCCTTAACACCATACGGCATAACATTCAGGCTGTTCAGTTTGTTTACAAATGAACAAAGCGGCGTTATAATAAATGTCCGCATATATACCTGTATATATGTATGTGTACCTGTATGTATATGTGTGTGTATATATATATATATATATATATATATATATATATATATATATGCATGCTATTGTACGTCTGTATACATATATGTATGTACGTATACACACATACTTACATTTAAGTAAGTGCCGTACTAAGAGTGAGAAATGAAATTTCGTTTTCATTTTATTTCAGCTTATATATATATATATATATTTATATATATATATAAGTATGTATGTATACGTACATACATATATGTATACAGACGTACAGTAGCATGTATATATATACATACAGGCACACATATATATATGCACGTATCAGTTTACCGAACATTTATTATAATGCTCGGTTTGTTGGTTTGTAAACAAACAAACAGCCTGAATTACAAACGAACAAACCGAGCATTATTATAATTGTTCGGTAAACTGATACGTGCATATATATATGTGTGCCTGTATGTATATATATACATGCTACTGTACGTCTGTATACATATATGTATTTACGTATACATACATACTTACATTTAAGTAAGTGCCGTACTAAGAGTGAGAAATGAAATTTCGTTTCATTCTATTCCATTTATATATATAAACACATATATATATACATATATATATAGTGACGTCATCATTATTCTACAAGTAGTCAGAAAAATGATGACGTTACTAACCAGTGACCAACCCAAGGACGCGCAAAGCGAATAAAGGTGGACGATATAGGCTTGTAGGGGCAGAAAACTACAGAAAGAGGTTTTGATCCGAAATCAATAGATCTGTCCGAGGATCCTGCGTGTCTAGAGTCAGGTATATCCACACACGGATCGCACCTCGAGTTGTTCACCGGGGAAAGAATTGTAATACACAATAAATTGAGTTCCGATGCATCACTGATTTTTCAATTTCCATTATATATATATATATATATATATATATATATATATATATATATATATAAATTGTCAGGCCTCTCTCGAGTGCTACTAGTAACATGTAACCCAGTACAACCTGTAGCATGGTCGGGTCGTGGGCGACTAAACCGGCAACCCCATCAAGTTTACTTGATGAGGAGGGTGATTTTGTTCATCCTGCATTACAAAAAGAAAACCTGACAAAGGGCGGAAGAACTCATAAGAGTCAACGGCCATCCAAAAATTGTGTAAATATGTATATAGTGTATATAGTGTATATGTGGTAGCCTTGGTCAGCAATCTGTCTAGGAGAGGGTCCACTCTGATTTAAAAGCCGGGGCGGACAGAGCGTCTTGACCTTGATGGCCAATCTGTCAAACCAATCATTACTGGGTTAAACGACAATATTGTTAAGCAGGATGACGGATCAGTGGATAAGGCAATGTTCAAGTAACTGTGAATTTGGTTCATACTACTAGTGGCAAAGCGATCATATCAATTATTGTTGGATGTTTCGGTGAGGCACAATCGCTCTAATACAGAATACTTATTTCACTTGTATGGAGTAGCGACCGCAAAAGTGTATATCCAGCTATTGAAAGCTAAATATGACAGAAACCCTTCGATGTTCATCCCACAGCGCTCATCGCGCGGTTAAACAAGGAGCGCGTCCTGTAACGGATTCCCAGATTGCAGTCGAAAAATCAGATACTGGGAACAATACACGGAGAAAAAAATGAACCCAACTTGTACACGGAAATAAATATATCTTTGCTGGTACACTCAATGTTCAAACACTCCAGAAAGACCATAAAATCCCTGAACTGATTGCTTCAGCAGGGGCGACCAACCATGATGTTATCTGTCTTCAGGAGCACCGGTTCATACATGAAGATCTTGTAACAAAGGAGCAAATATTTGGCAATTGGAGGCTCATAACCTACTCAGCTTTGAAAAACAGCATGAATGCAGCAAATTGTGGAGTTGGAATCCTTCTCAGCCCGCGAGCCTATGACGCACTTGCGAGTGTTGAAATGATAACATCAAGGATAATGATAGCTACATTTAACGGGAATCCTAAAACCACTGTAATCTCTTGCTATAGTCCAACAAATGTTTGTGCCCTGCCCGAAGTAGAGACGTTTAAAATGGAACTAACATCACTTACTAGACAAATCCCGAAACATAATGTTCTCATCATTGGCGGAGTCTTCAACGCGCGTTTTGGACAGTTTGATGGATTCGAATTCTCATACCACTCACAAACCAATAGAAACGGTTGTATGCTAACAGATTACTTGTGTGAGAACAATTTACGATGTCTCAACGCCATATTCCAAAAAAGACCAAGCAAGCGGTGGACACACAAATCTCCAAAAGGCGACAAGACACAACTGGATTATATCATAATCAATCGAAAATGGAAGAACAGCGCAAAAACCTGCAGAACATATGAGTCATTTCTTAATGTTGACCTGGATCATCGCATTGTCTGGGCCAAGATACGATTAAGTCTCCGTGTGGATAAACAAATAAAAATAAATCTGCAAATGCTACTCCGTACAACTGGGCAGTTCTGAATACCAACTCTGAGACTTACAAAACCTTTGTAACCGAACTGAGCAACCGAGTTGATGCCCTACAAGACACTGCACCAACAAAATCGTTAAATTCTACATATAACCACTTTCAAATGTCATTCAACGAGGCAGCGGCCGACGCCATCCCTTTAAAATCCAAGGTTAAAAAACGAAAACCCTAGGAAACAAAGAGTATACGCCAAAAGCGCAAAGAGTTGCGAAAAGCTGCAGAATTGAAAGACACTCAACGATCTCCAGAAAACTTTACTAACATCAATGCTGCTTGTACAGCACTGAAACGTGAGTATGAAATTGAGCAAGCCGAATAAATGCAGAAAAAGATCAATCATATCTCGAGTACTGTCAGCAATAAGAGGTCTGCTGAAGCCTGGAAAACTGTCAATAAAATTAGTGGCAGAAAAAGTAGTGACAAACTGAAAGCTTCCAGCCAAGACGAACCTTTAAAACTGTGGCAACAACATTTTCAGAACCTACTTGGCAAAGCACCACATATCATCGAAGAATAAATAATACCCGTTTTTACAGAGGAACCCAAATACAGAAAGATCCTTTCACTATGGAGGAACTTCAGAAAGCTGTGAACAGTATTGGTAACAGAAAAGCGTGAGGACTCGACGAGATCCCAGCTTAAGTGTGGAAGCTACCTGAATTTCCTCCAATCCTACTAGAGCTGTGTAATGGTGTCTATAATCAAGACCCCATAGAGAAATGGACTGAGGGATGTATACTCCCTTTTCCAAAAAAGTGAGATCTTGGAATGGATAAAAACTACTGTGGCATAACACTAATGGCAATTGCCGCAAAGTTATACAATCTCATGTTGCTTGACAGAATAAGACCTATCATTGACCCCTTGCGGAGAAAAAAACAAAATGGCTTCCGCACCAACAGATCAACGTCAGGGCAAATACTTACTATTCGACGTATCTTGGAAGGCCTAAAAGCCCAAAACCGCCCAGTAACTCTCCTGTTTATTGACTTTTCAAAAGCATTCGATTGTATCCATCGTGGGAGGATTAGAGAGATACTCCTAGCCTACGGCTTGACAAAGCAAACAGTAAATGCCATCATAATGTTATATAAAAACACCCGCGCAATGGTGCGCTCACCTGATGGAGATACCAAATTATTTGACATCATTGCAGGAGTACTCCAAAGGGGATACTCTTGCACCATATATTTTAATCATCTGCCTCGACTATGTATTGAGAAAAGCCCTGGACGAAAACTTAGAGCTTGGTTTCACTCTCACTAAGCGAAAGTGTAGTCGCCATGCAGCTCAGAAAATCACCGATGCTGACTATGGGGATGATGTAGCGGTCCTCCCTGACTACCTTGAGGATGCAACATCACTACTTCACAGCATCGAATCAGTTGCAAAGGAAATCGGACTCTATGTCAACGCAGGCAAAACAGAATATATTTGCCTGAACCAAGACACCTCAGTTGTTATGCGAAGTCTATACGGCGATATAATAAAGCAAATTGACGACTTCAAATACCTGGGTAGCTATATCGGCTCCACAGAACACGATGTTAACATTAGACTGGCAAAAGCCTGGGGAGCATTGAATGCAATGGAAAAAATATCGAAATCAAACCTGCCGGCCAAACTAAAAAGTTATTTCTTCTGAGCTGCTCTGGAATCTGTTCTGGTTTAAGACTTTATCACTGGGACGCTAACATCAAAACTGGAGAAAAAGCTAGACGGCGCATAAACACGTATGCTCCGTGCTGCTTTAAACGTATCTTGGAAGGAACACCCAACAAATAAGGATCTCCATGGCAATATACCACCTATCAGCAGGTCATACGTAAACAGAGACACAGATTTGCTGGCCACTGTTGTCGTCGCAAGGAAGAAATAGCAGGCGACGTATTGTTATGGAGTCCATCTCATGGAGCAAGAAATGCTGGTCGTTCCAAGAAGACATACGTCAAGCAACTTGAAGACGATAATGGCTGCACTGCGGAAGAACTGGCAAACGCTATGAGAGACATAGATGGATGGAGGAAACCCGTCGTAGAAGGCCGAGCAAGCTCGACCAGATGATATATATATATATATATTAAGAGAGTAAAACAATGAAGCCTTGAATACATCAAAAGTCTTTATTAGCCGACAATGTTTCGTCCTATTAAGGACTCATCAGGGCAATTAAAACAACAAGAAGTATTATCGGCAGATACAAGCCGGAAGCTCCGAAGAATATGGAGTGTACATACACTAAAGTATTGCAAGATTATGGATAAAAATATATAATAAAAATAAAAATATGTCATAAAAATTACTAAGGATGTATATAACATTAAGAACCATATTACAAATATAATCCAAAGCAAAAAAACTAGTGCTAAACAAAGGTGGTTATATAGAGCAGGAATTATATATAATACAATGTAATATAATATAATATACCTATACCAATATTAAAATTACAATAAAAATCAAAAGGTACAACATGCATATGTATATATGTACGCACACGTACACACACATACACATACAACAATACACATATCCATCTTCAACCTCACAAATTAAACATTATTAAGAGTTTGAATATAAAAATAAGCAGGATAGGAATGAAAATAATAATAATAATAATATTAATACATCTACCCAATATACATGAGGTAATAATATGATACAATTATAAGTAGCACATATAATAAATAATAAACAATACAATTATATACTATATAATATAATATAATAGAATAGATAATCTCCGGTTAATTTACACAAACAATATAGATGTCACAATAATACTAGAATAATAGTATACTAACATTTATAATATACAATATACTAACATTTATAATATACAATATATAATGGTACTCAAGTTAACAAATCAATTCATATTGGGTTACAGAGTAGGTGAGGAAAAATAAACTGTACAATACCCAAAAATTATGATGGTACAAAAAAATACAAACATCTTACATGATATATAAAGTTTAACATATCATAATGTTACATACAATTAACGGTAAGTAATAAGGATCAATATTACAATAAAAAATACAATATAATATAATATATTATATAAAATAATTAAGATAATATAATATATAATTACTTATAATTACAAGGTTGGTGAACAGATATGCATGTGGATGAGTGAGTAAGGGCCAGACAGTAAATATAATGCACAGTAGTATTACAAATAAAATATAAAATATAAAATATAGAATAAAATAAATAAATAGAATCAACCGGAAATTACAAAACAAAAACAAACGTATACATTTAGGTCTCACATGCAGTTAAGTAAAAACTAAGGAAACAACCCCTGTAAATGACTCGAAAACCCTATTTTATAAATTAATATTAAAAATATTTAAAATATCCAATAAGGCAATATAATATTAGCTATAGTTTAAGTAATTAAAGTTTATAAACGTTAATATTTCGTTACAAATATTTACAAAAAGGAATGAAATTGTTTACTATCATATACATAACGATATCTAAAAAACTGACTTAAGCAGAAATAAGGTAGGCTAATAGGGACAGAAATGAAGAAATATATGGAGGATACAAAGGGGCATAAAATCATAGTCGATATACTATATTAAATAATAGAAAGGAGCGTAAAGGAGGTGGGGTTTAAATATAATCATAGTCAATTTGGAGGGGTTGACAATAAGTTTATGTGCGCATGGGGGGAAGGGGGGTTCTCCAAAGAAGAATCCGAATAAAAATAAAAATAAACATAAAAATAAAAATAAAAATAAAAATAAAAATAAAAATAAAAATAAAAATAAAAATGAAATAAAAATAAAAATAAAAATAAAATAAAATAAAATAAAATAGCGTAAAATATATAATCTTATATATATTCATAAGGTGTTAATAGTGAACATTTAATGCGTAAGAAGATAGATATGGTACAGTAGCCAAAAGATTATGTTTAACTCCAACACGCTCCAGTATTTTAACCCTTATATATATATATATATATATGTATGTATATATATATATATATATATATATATATATATATATATATATATATATATATATATATATATACATATATATATATATATATATATATAAACCTACGGCAGGTTTCCTCCATCCATCTATGTCTCTCATAGCCTTTCCCAGTTCTTCCGCAGTGCAGCCAGTATCGTCTTCAAGTTGTTTGAAGACGATATATATATATATATATATATATATATATATATATATATAATTGGTGTTGGATGGTTAAAGCGTCCGTATGCGGTAGGCCGTCTGAGCTCTCGATGCTCTCATAGAGCAGTGTATGATATGACAGAAAAAAAGGGAATCAGTGTTGCGACGAATGGATGTACTACAATTGTATGTACTACAATTGTTTCTCTGGCGACCAGCTTGAGGCATGCCCGATGTGGTGATCGAACCTGTCTCTGAAAATCGCAAGGTCCTCAGATACGTCTTGATTCTACAGTGCAAATTTTCCTAATGTAGTTTTACATCGATATTCTTCGCCTGTCGGCTTAGATCCTGTTGTTGTCATTCTATGAGTGGCTAAGACTTGTGCAAGTCATCGATATTTCTAGCCACTAATGGTTGTCCACTAATGGTTGTCCACTATTTAGTTCTTTTCATTCTCCACCTGCCAATCAACGTTCTTTGTACATAGTTTTTTTTTCTTTTTCAAATATGTATGTTTTAAGGTATTCTGAGGCAGTGTTCTTGAAACGTTATGATAAATATTTTTCTAATTTGTTTAAACAATTCCCTCCTAGCATTATTTACGGTCATTGTCGCATAGAATACAGTTGCGGGTGAGTACGTGATAGGTGTGGGCGAGGGCTCCTACAGACATGGAAGACGCTGACAGGCCGACAGCAGTTCAAGCTTACAACCCCTTACCTTCTACAGTAGTAATTCCGATCTAAGAAACAACTTTGATTGACAGGTTGAGAATGAAAAGAACCAAACAGCGGACAACCATCAGTGGCTAGAAATATCGATGACGTCTACAATTCTTGGCCACTCATAGAATGACAACAGCAGGACCTAAGCCGACAGGCGAAGGATATCGATTTAAAAGTACATTTGGAAAATCTGCTTCGTAGAATCAAGACGTATCTGATGACCTTGCGATTTTCAGAGTCAGGTTCGATCATAACATCGATCGTGACACGAGCTGGTCGTCAGAGAAATGATTGTAATTTGTCCAATAAATTCCATTCGTCGCAACACTGATTCTCTTTTTTCTGTGATATATATATATATATATATATATATTTATATATGCATAATATATGCAGACAGATGGTGCAGTGCACCTTACTGCTGCATTCATGCGGCCGAAACTCGAGCCCGGGAACTATTACTGGCACCCGTTTTGCGTGTGTTGTATTGAAGCGAATAACTATGTGTATACTCTGGGAATGTATCTTACATTGCCCATGGAGTACACTGAGATACAACCGGTCGTGTCATTGATAAATATGCTGGGTCGGTCAACTCCTTATTATTATTATTTCCCAACTGGCGGACTATTGAGAGTCAGTTAAACAATGTTTCACTATTTTGTTGTGTTTTTCTTTTGATATGCACTCTTTTTTCCTGCCATTAATTTTATCTCACTCTTTTAAGTTGTGAAATAGACTGTTTCTCTACGCATGCGGCTGACACATATCAGATCGCTACTATATTGCTCTATAATGGATAATCGCATTTAAAGTCCGTTAAAGGTTGTTGGCATTACCATTGTTACTATCGCTTTCTTCGAGCCACGGGACTGGGAGACATGAGCCGAATGCTATCATTCTATTATACATCGATGTAGACTTCTATTGCTAATAGCCACCTTTTCACCTGTTAATAAGTTGTGTGCGAGACCTTGGCGGAGTGCTTTTGACGGGAACGAAAAATTGGTTCTCTAATCTCCGGCCACCACGTAAAATGTGTAAATTGGTGGCTAGTTGAGAGATAGAGTCTTATCGGGTGCCAGTTGCTAATCGCTTTACCGTGTCGGTTGTCACAAACAGTCATCACCGGCATGGGCTGGTGTTTGGATTATGTCGATCGATTTGTTATTGATTAGGCGATACCCGCTGATGAAGCCACATAAGCCAATTGAGTGTGTCTGGGTGTGTATTTATGTGTATGTGTGTGAATCTGTGCTGATTGTGTTTGTGTGTGTTGTATACTCATTTGTACATCTCTAGTTTCCTGTGGTGTAGTAAATTGCATGTGTCTCTTAGATTTACTCCGAACTAGACGCCCGTGTATATAACAATTAATATCTCAACTCATTAAATAAAATACTTACAACTATTATAATGTAAAACACTAATCATATAAAGGTTCTCATTACATAGAAAGAGCCGAACATTATCAAATACTCATGAAATAAAATATAAATGAAGATTCATGCACACATAACATGCTCGTCCCTTAAATACATTTTAAAATATGTTTTCGAATTTGCTGTGGAAATATCTTATCGAAACGTTCTTACGAAATAAGCTTAAAAAAAACAAAAAATATGTTAAGCATTAAGCTATGCAGACACACACATATTCGTATATGTGGGTATATGCACATTACATCGACATACAACTGTAACTACATAGTAAAACTATATTCTGTGTATGCCGATCAATTAGTAAAACTGTATTCTGTGAATGCGGATCAATTACTAAGTGAAATACTAAATAAAATGAAATATTGCAATCAATGAACGCGGTACCATCTCTCATGATCATATAAAGGAATTGTGCGTTAAATATGATAAAAAAAACTTATCTACGCTGCACATTTGAATTGAGTTGCCATGGACTTATATATATATCTCCTATTATTATTCTCCACCCTCTTATTTTTTAGAGGGTCATGGAGTCACAAGCATCAAAGACGCCTTCAAGTGGGTCATGTCAAAAGCAACAATTTCCTGCTGATTCTGCTGGATGCCCAAGCAAGGTAAGCCAAGCTCAGTTCATTTTGCCCGTAAAATCTGTGCAGTGATTCTTTCCTGAGACATTCTAAACCCATGCCCATGAAGTTAATCCAAAGACACTTCGAAGGAACCCCATTTCGGCCGCTTATATTTCGGAAAATTATTTCGATGTATTTATATATTACAATACTCTAAATATCAAACTATCTTGCCTAGTTTGTTTGAAATATAGGAGATACACGATTCTGTCTCCTATTACATGAACACTCTTTTTCTTGAGAATATTCCTTGAAAAGTAATGGAAGAATGGGATAAGATATTGAATGGAAATGGAAAAAGTAAGAATATGGAATTTTATATTATAATATTTAAGATTACCGGACAATAGCAAAAAATACAACATATATTTTCATACAATGTAGCATACGCATGCTTAGATAAGCATATATCATTCTTACTGATTGCAATTGTATTCAGAGTATATTATGTTGGTATTAGATTCGTATGCAATGTTTCAATCATATGATAAGCAGTTATTCTCTTTTTGTTTCACTTTGCCAAACAGAGAGTAATGTCGAAACTACTGACAGCTTATATTCTAAACCAATTTGTAAGAAATATTCAATTGATATAATACAACTTCCATTTGATGGAACTACTATTTTAGCGTAGCATCGAAATATAGTAAATGCGTTAAATCATTTTGATACTTGGTCAACTATGCATCACTATATATATACACAATTTCAGAAAGACTAGGAGGAAATACTAAAATGGAAGTGTTTAAAAAATACGCATTATGCATAGCACGGTAAATCGTCAAGTTCCTATCACTTATTCCGGGAATCTGGTTTGTGAGTTGGGGATGGATACAGAAATATTGTTTTGGTAGCGAGTAAATTTGGAGATAATACGATGTGCATAGGTTACATATATAACAGATGGGGAATTTGCTTATATTGTAAACTCTGTTAAGGCTACATTTTCCACTCGTTGTAGATAACATCCTGAAACTGTAGCGTCCTTATTAACTGAGGGACTTGGAATTCTGGACTTTGGGTTTGTGAACTAAAATAATATTACATTTCAAGAGTTAAAATTGGTGGACATCCGATAAATTAGCTGACCCGAAGTTTAGCAGAATGTGATGTCATGTAGTTGCGAGAAATGACGAATATATCTTTGATCAATAAATGTTGAAATGTTAAAATGATTATTTTGGGGGAAGATAATATAATCCTCGGTGGTGGTGATAGTGTGGGGGGGGGGGGGGGTGTCATATCTAGTATGATGGCTGTGACGTGAATGTTTCTAACGCCAGTATATCGTATTATGGAAGGAAAACTGTGTAGACAATTCACGATGGAGACTATTTCGATATCTCTATCATCTGTTTGTGAGTAATGACGAATTGAACTGTATTGGTAGTGTTTCATAATACAATAATTATAGATAATAATTATTCTCAGGAAAGAAAGGATCGCTGAATACTAATAATATATAATGGGTACGTGCTAGCTAACGCAATATTAGTTGTGGCATAGAATTCTCTCCTTGATTAATTACAGTAATGGTTTCTTAGTTAATTGAATAATTCATCTCCGTATTCAGTCACAGGGGTGTTTCATTCCTTTACAATTATACAATTAATCATCACAAGAACTATATTGACTTCAGCTTTTTAATATGGTATCATTCGTGATGGAATTCCTTGATTAAAATGAATCGTATTATTTCTATCAGATGGGACAATGGCACGGCAGTATTGGTAGGGCATCGGACAGTATTATTTGTGTCATATAGATACGACCCTTCACGTTCTGAGTTCATATACTGTCGAGGTTGGCCTTGCCTTTAATACTTGTGTGGTCTATAAAATAAAGCACCAGTAATGCGCTGGGGTCGATTTAATCGACTTTTCCCTCCCCTTCAAATTGCTAGCTTTGTTTCTAAAGTGGAAACAATTATTTCTATCAGATAGTTCAATGGATTGGAAGTATTGGTAAAGCGTCGGACATTATATTATGTGGCATATAGGTACGGCCCTTTACAATCTGATTTCAAATCTCCACGAGATTAGCTTTACCGTTTATTTTTATGAGCTCAGTAAAATCAACGTTCCCCTCCACCAAAATATTTGGCCTTGTGCCTAAATCAGAAACCATTTCTATCAGATACAACAGTGGATTGGTTGTTTCAGTAGAGCATCGCACATTCTGCTTTGTGGTATATAGACACTTTCCTTTACATAATGAGTTTAAATCCCGCCGATGTTAGCTTTGCCTTTGACTTTTACGGGGTGGATAAAATACAGTTCCATTAACCGAGTGATATCGATTTAATCAACTTTACCCCTCTCCCCAATTTGTTGATCTTGCACATACACCAGAACCCATTATTTCCTCCGGTTTTTTACGTTCTGAGTTCCACTCCTGCCTCTCATCAATCTGGGAGCAGTAAAGTAATATGGCAAGTAGAGGGGTCAATATTATCAACTTTTCCTTGATTTGTGTGATTGTGCTGTTACAACATCAGACATGTTTCCCAGTGTCTATTTACTGATTGTTTTGCTCTGAGTTCAGATACTGCTTCGGAAATATTTGTTGTTTATTTGTAAGAGGACGATACATTAATGTACTAGTGTTAATTTAGTTACGGATCTCTTCAAAATATACCCCTCCATGTGTTTGTATTTGAAACAATTATAGGTGCAGTTGTGATTGTATTTAAAGATTTAGCTTTGTGATGTATATATCAATAATTGTATTTAATATTCATTACATTATTTAATTCAATTACAAAAAAATCCTTCACACTTTTCTAAAGCTTCATCACACATATGTCAGCGAAATGATGATATATTTGGCCGTAAACAAAGACAGGTGAATCACACACACATACACACACACACACGAATAAGGGATGAACCAGATTTTTTATTGGACATGTAAGTTGTACATCATCCGAGACAAAGCAAATGCATGTCACCTGATCCTGCATTAAATACATAAATATTATTTCAACCTGTATTTGATGTACTTCCTGACAAAATAGTATGATATTCACCTACACTATTTCCTGGGGAAAATTAAGAAAACTAAAACTGTTTTGGAAAGATAAATCTGATAGCATTGGTCATGATCTACTGATCCGTATGCCAAGGTTCATTCTTATTGTCCAACTGACATTTTGGAGAGTTATATGTCAATTCTGAGATATCGAGATATAATCTGCGCTATATTATGATAATGTAGACTCGTACATCTTACAATTGATTATAAAAAAACAAACATTTGTTCTTTTAGTTTCGTTTAATTTGTTTTAACAACGTACACAATTTTATCCATAAAATTGTTGTAGTCAACATATATCCCCAATAATGGATTGCTTCTGTTTTATTTTTAAAAAAATGCCAGTTGTGCATGAAATTGTCTGTCACTATATTACTGAAAGACATTTATCTTCTCTCTTCTTAATTTAGAATCTGTCATTGTTGACTGTTCTGACAGGATTAAATATATGTTGTTAATATTTACTCCTTAACATTTTCCAAAATTTGAATTACATTTATAAAGCTTCAATTATTTTCTGTGGGTGATTTAAAAACAGCATACGGGAGAAGTTGACCTGAAGGAAGTAACAGTCAGGCTTTCTTGAGATTACATCTTGTCAACTTGAAGCATAAACTTGAAATAAGATGTGCAATGCCCGAGAGAATCATTGGATAAGACAAGATGGAACACATTTAATCATCTCTATATGTCAAAATGCATTTTAATTTGCATAATAATTATTTCTTCTTAATAAATTTAATAATTATTTTGATACATAGTTGATAACTAGTTCATTCAAATATACTGAATCTGTCTAAATTAACATAAGTTTGATTTTCTTTTATTTACTTTTATTTTGATCAATTCAGACCAATTTATGGCAGAACAAACTTATTGATCAGAATGACTGTAATGAGTGTTGGTCTTCTTTTTCTGTTTTCATTCAGACTGAATTGAAATGAATTAATTAAAATTGATTAAATAAATACTTATGGCAGAGTTACTATAACACACTTCATCCCTAAAGTCATCGTCTTCAGATGCCTTCATTTACATGATTCCACTACACACCTCATACGCGACACTCTCAATAAAATTTTGGAACAATATACATACACTCCGAATACAACTGATTTAGGTCTCATCTCCAATTATTAACCTCCACTAGCTGCTAAATATTCTTTATGATCATACTGTGACTGTGTGTACAGACGGTGCTCCACATTGTACCATATTTTATTAACTCTAGCTTTTCACAGAATTAGGTTTTGTTAACAACAATCCTCCTAGTATAAATCAATGATTTACTTTACATACAACTCCATTTCTTACGCAGATTATGCTCAGCATTAGTCTTCTTTACCTTCTTTAACCACGATTCACCCATATACAATCCTGATATTTCACCCAAAACATGCTCTTTGTTTACGAACAGTGTTCTTGAGCAGATTCAATGGATCCAATGAGAACATGGCAATCTCAACGTTTTGAACATCAAAGGATCACAGATAATGCTTATACCAGAAAACAATATTCCAGCTACCCACAAGTACATGCATGAAAGCAGCACGTAAAATGCCATTCTTCAAACTTATTCCAAAGCCTATGCTTATAATGCACTGATGGAATTTGATTGTGAACCATCACTAGGAGTGAATGTCAAAGTATCGACTTTCATTCTTTAGCCTTGACATATTTGTTATTCCGGAGACATTATTATTCAGTGAAATATAATAAATGGAGAAAGACTCATCCGTTTTGTAAGGTCAAGCATATCCTTGTCGAACTGGCAAAACGAAATTGATTAATAGAAAACATGATGAAATATATCTTCAATGGAACACTCAGTTTACGCCATTTACTATCACATATGAAATTATTCAAATTTACTCGTTAATATTAGCTAATCAATGCACGGGGAACATATATTGCAATGTACAAAATATATCTAATTGGGTTTCATGCACTATCACAGTCATAGATTGGTTACAACATGAATATATAATAATGAGAACTAGCAAACTTTGGAAATATCATAAACATATCTGAATATATTAACAAGCTGTAAGCTAGGCAGTTTATAATGTGTTATTAATTTAAGATATTTTGAAATATATATTGGAAACACAGTATTTTATTTTATTTTATTCCATTGTACAAGCAATGCAGCAGCTACGAAAATGATCGACAGTGATAAAGTAAATAACACGAATATTATTCTTTTTAAACATTCAGAAATATGATAGAAAAATCCAAACTCCTATGTACGCAGGGACGGATTTAATGCGGGGTAAAAGGGGAAATTGCCTCGGGCCTCCTGCAGTGAAACAAGCAATGGTTGTAGCAATGTATTCGTGCCCTCATCTAGACGTTTTAGCTTTAGTGGGTAGAACTTTTAAATTTAATACCTCTATGTATAACTTTTAAATTCCAATTATTTGCGCCAACATATGCTCTGCAAAATGGGGGATTGGGTGGGGTTGTGTATTATAGATTTTTCGTGTATTAAGGGCTCCCCACACCCGAAGTGCCTTCGACCCCGCAAGATCTAAGTCCAACCCTGCATGTAAGAACAGAAATCTGTTCACACCCACACATGTTCAAACTTAAGGTCACACATAGAGGATTTATTGCGGCATCACTGCTAAAGTAACTGTTGAAAATAGATATCTCCCTGTAATCTTCTCTAGGAAGACATCTATGTTGGCGGCTTACATCTACCCACAGAGAGATACTTGAGATGTAACCACTTTTGAACTTTATTTTAGTAAAATATACCAAAACACGGAAGAGGTTGACAGATAAATACACAACATTACTTCACTCAACAACATTTAATAGTAAAAATAATTGTTTCTACTTTTGGTACAAGGCCAGCAATTACTGGTAATTTATTTATCGACCCCGTATAGATGAAAGACAGAGTGAACTCAGATCATAAAGGGGCGTAACACTATGCTGCATATGGTGACCGACCTTCTACCAATACTGCCAATCCCCCGCCCTTAATTTAGTGGTAACACAATGTTGTAGTTCCAATAGTAGTTGTACATGAGTTCCCTTGGTTTATCACGAAAATAAATATGCGAACATATTTATTGGAAGCATAGAAAGAAAGTCCAAGTATGTGTGCATGTATGTATATGAGCGTGTCTATATGCATGTGTATATATTTCACAAGTACCACTAACGTAGCCTCTTTCATTGGATGGGTCTATGTAAAGAAATATAAGGTAAAAATCAGTGATTAGGTATAAAATCCAGAAACAGATGTGCGGCAATGTCATAGTTTACCGAGAGGCCATTTACATGATCACAGCTTAAAATATAATAGCGAGATTCTTCTACAATTATTATGCATAAACAGATCCTTTCGTATTAAAAGATATAGTGCCTGGCATATAATGTTAAACAAGGAAATAATAAAAGAAAAGCAACGTTTCTCTGGATAGAGAACTGAAGAAATGTGCTTTACTGAGACCAATGTTATGTAGTTCCGTAACTGGCATAGATTTCATTGTAACACGATAATTTTGCTCCCGGAAACGATTTTAAAACAACGGATTTAATTGTATACATAATTTTGTTATTTCTTTCATTGTTTAACATTTTATATGTATATATATATATATATATATATATATATATATATATAAATGGAAAAAATAGAATTTATTTTCTCACACTTAGTACGGCTGATACTAAAATATAAGTATGGATACGTACATACATATATGTATACATACGTACAGTGGTATGTATAGACATACATATATATATATATATATGTGTACGTATGTGTTTACCGAACATTTATTATAATGTTCGGTTTCTTTCTAAACAAACAGCCCGAATAAAACCGTACAGTGTTCGGCAACCATCGTTGCCCTATTGTTCAACACTGACAAAGGAACGATCAATAGTTTCTAGCTTATTAGCTGTCATCAGCAACGTATACCTTATTGTATATATATATGTATGTGTGTGTATACATACTACTGTACGTCTGTATACATATATGTATGTACGTATACATACTTATATTTAAATATCAGCCGTACTTAGAGTGAGAAATGAAATTTTATTTTTTCCATTTATCGTTTTCGTTACGTCCAGCCGACTAACTCACTCGATATGCAAATTGGGTTGCTCAGCCGTTAATATTAACAAGGAAAGTGTATACATTCAAACGTTCAATCAATTGACATGAAGGTATACGGTGCTGATGACAGCTTATAAGATAGAACCTAGTTCATCTTTGAACAAAAGGGCACGATTGTTGCCTAACACTGTACGGCTTAATTTGGGCTGTTTGTTTACAAAGAAACCGAACATTATACTAAATGTTCGGTAACCCCATACGTACACATATATATGTGTATGTATGTATGTCGTCACATGGTACCATGGGCCCAGCACTATGTGTCAATAATTGTCACAAGTGTAGTGTTTGTACCAGAGTTTTCAAGTCGCTGGCTGGACAAAAAAGTCACACTCGTTCAGCGCATCGGTAGGGGTTCTACTACATGGATATAAATAGTGGCCGTACTCGAAAACGAGTTGGCAGCCACCATATATGTATGTATGTATGTATGTATGTATGTATGTATGTATGTATGTATGTATGCCTTCTCCGAGAAAAATGGTCTGTCAAGGGCTAGGGGTCCTTCAGTCCCAGTGGTTTAACTGCGCGATCAGCTATCCAGCCTAAATATTTCTATGTCTCCGGGCATTAAAAATAAATCACTTATTGACACTCATACGTACGACACACACGCACACACATACATACACACACACACACACACAGACACACACTCACACTCACTCACACACGCACATACCAATACTCATGCATAGAAACGAACAAACACACACGCATATATATATATTACCGTCATTACTGATACAAGATTATGTCAACTGTTGACTTACGAAAGAGTTAGTATAATTGAAGCCGTTCGTGTGTTACTGTTCAGTATTAATATAATTGCTTTACAGCATAGAGCTACGGCCCTCTACGTTCCGAGTTCAAATCCCGCGGAGGTCAACCTTGCCTTTCATCCCCACGGAGTCGAGAAAACAAAGCACCAGCAATACGCTGGGATTATTGTCAAAAGCAAAAACAATATTATTATTATCGTTGTTGTAGCGAGGTGGATTGGCAGTATCGGTAGAGGGTCGGGAGCCATGCTTTGAAGCATAGAGTTACCTCCCTTTATGATCGGAGTTCAAATCCCGCCGAAGTTAACTTTGCCTTTCATCCTTACGGGGTCGATAAAATAAAGTACCAGTAATGCACTGGATTAATTGCAGGCCTGGTGTCAAAAGTAGAAACAATTATTATCGTTGTTGTTTTCTCAAGGATCGATCGCTGGTGATGTTGATGCTGATGGTGGTGGTGATGGGGATCAAATGATAAAATAGAAAAAAAAAACAAAAAAAATAACAACATCAGCTGCCACCTCTATCACCACATACATACATACATTTATATATATACAAACACACACACGCACATATATATATAGAAACACACACGCACACACGCACACACACACACACACACACATATATATATATATATATATATATATATATATATATATATATATATATATATATATATATGTATAAGAATTAAAATACTAGAGTGTGTTGGAGTTAAACATCCTCTTCGTATTATTGAAATGACAGTAAAGGTATAGCTCAATGTAATTAAACAGAGCCGAAGAATTATGAAAATTATGAAAATAAACCAAAGAAGCCTTCAATACATCAAAACTCTTTATTAGCCAACAATGTTTCGTCCTATTAAGGACTCATCAGGGCAATTAAAGCTATAAGAAGCACTATCGGCCAATACAAGCTAAAAACTCAGAAGAATATGGAGTATACATACATTAAAGCATAGGAAAATTATCGAGTAATAATTATCAAGTAAAAATTGCTAATGAAGTGAATAACATTTTGAACCATATTACAAATATAGTATAATGCAAAAACTAAAGCTAAACAAAGGTGGTAATATATAGCGAAAATTATTGTACTATATATAATATAATATAATATAATATAATATAATATAATTGATAATGATAATAATAATAATATTAAAAGGCCCAATATACATATATATATATATATATATACATGTGTACACATACATACATATATACCAATACACATGTCCATCAATACAAACACAAACTAACACTTATTAAGGGTTTAAATATCAATAAAAATAAGGATAAGTATAAAAATAAAAATAAAAATAAAAATAAAAATAAAAATAAAAATAAAAATAAAAATAAAAATAAAAATAAAAATAAAAATAAAAATATGATACATATATTATTTACAGTATAAAATGAAGAAGAAATGAGTGAAAGTAAACATAATATATAATATACTATATAATTATATAATTGATAATCCCCGGTTAATTTGCACAAACAATATAAATGTTACAATAACACTATAATAACAATATTATAATATATTGGCATATAAATTAACAAATCATATAGAGTTACAGACAGGGAGAGAAAAAATATCGTACAGAACTAAATTAAGTTGAACAAAATTGTGCAGGAAAAAGATCAATACCATTGCAAGAAAACAGATGGAGGTCAAGTTTTTATACAATTGGTGTAAATAAATATTATCCAAACATTACAAAAATTATAAAAATATAAACATATTACAGAATTTACAAAATTTTACATAATGGTACATTTAATAATAGGTAAATAATTAAGACCAATAGTACGTTTACAAAGAGTGATATGATATAACAACTTCTATATCAAATATTGAACATAGTATAATATACATAATTAAGTGGTTGGTGGACAGACATTTGTGAATAAGTGAATAAGAAACAGACAGAAAACTACGCGCGGTAGTATAAATATATAATTAAAATCAACCGGAAATCGAAAAACAAAAACAAAAATATTTACTTAGGTGTCACATGCAGTTAAGTAAAAAAATTAGCAATCAAACCCGGATAAATGACTAGAAAACCCTTTTAAATTAATTAATATTGAAAGTATTTAAAATACATAATAAGTCAATACAAAATTAGCTATGGTTTAATTAATCAAAATCTCCAAAGTTTAAGATATTTCAATAAAAAATATCCAGAAAAGAATGAAATATTCTTCTATCGGTTGTATAACGTTATCTAATAAACGGACTTTAAATATAATTATGGTAGGCCAATGGGGACAGAAAAAAGAAATGTATGGAGGATACGAAGGAGCATAAAATCATAATCAATATACTGTATTATACAATAGAAAGGAGCATAAAAGGGAATTGAATATAATTATAGTATAATTGAAGGGGCGAATGACAAGTGTATATGGGGGGGGGGGTAATTATCTAAATGAGAATCCAAATAAAATAAAATAAAATAATATAAAATAAAATAAAATATATAATCAGATATAAACTCATAAGGTGTTAATAGTGAAAATATAATATTTAAGAAGATAGATATGGTATGGTAGCCAAAAGACTATAAATCTAGATCGAAAAGCTGTTAAAAAACAATAATAATAATGATGATAATGATGGTGGTAAACAAAATGAACCTAAACAATAAAAATAAGGGAATATAGCAGCTAATGGATACAATTTACACTACCAGAACTTTTAGGTTTATAATAAAAGTAAGAATTTGAAATGGCGTGGGGGCAAGAAGAGAATATCTCAGACTTTCTAAGTAAGGTTTCCCTAGAGAAAATTATAGAGTGGGTCTCAAGGATACAGAGATTACAAAATGTAGTATGTGTTGATAGGTTATTAGAGCGTGCTACTATTCGCCAATTAAGGCTATATGGTATATTAGCCCCCTTAAGATCCCAGATATGGTGTGCTAAAGAAGTAGAATTCTTAAACTTAACATGTTTAAAATTAGAGATATGATAATTAAACCTAGTCTTAAAAGTGTTAGATGTTGAGCCTATATATGTGCTATTAGAGGAATTAGTTTTAACTAGACAAGCATAAACGATGTTCTTAGAGAGGCAGTTACCGTTTAAAGGGCAGTTAACACTCATTTTACAGTTACACTTACGGGTGCTATTGATCGGCTGAAGTAGTGATGCACCACTCGTAGGGTTACTATGAGATAAGGTCTGCTAGGGTGGTAAGGCATTTATGGATCTATTCAGACTAGTAGTACGTAGAGAGGAGTAGCCATCCCTAATTTTCCCATTGTTAGTGCTAGCTAAATAAGAACTAATATTAGGGGTGGTAGATAATGAAAGTTTAATTACATATTATAAACCTAAAAGTTCTGGTAGTGTAAATTGTATCCATTAGCTGCTATATTCCCTTATCTTTTTTGTTTAGGTTCATTTGGTTTACCACCATCATTATCATTATTATTATTATTGGCTTTTAACAGCTTTTCGATCTAGCTTTATAGTCTTTTGGCTACCATAACATATCTATCTTCTTAAATATTATATTTTCACTATTAACACCTTATGAGTTTATATCTGATTATATATTTTATTTTATTTTATATTATTTTATTTTATTTTATTTTATTTGGATTATCATTTAGATAATTAACCCCCCCCCCCACACACTTGTCATTCGCCCCTTCAATTATACTATACTTATATTCAATTCCCCTTTATGCTCTTTTATATTGTATAATACAATATATTGATTATGATTTTATGCTCCTTCGTGTCCTCCATACATTTCTTTTTTTCTGTCCCCATTGGCCTACCATAATTCTATTTAATGTCCGTCTATCAGATGACGTTATTCAACTGATAGTAGAATATTTCATTCTTTTCTGGATATTTTTTATTGAAATAACTTAAACTTTGGAGATTTTGATTACTTAAACCATAGCTAATTTTGTATTGACTTATTATGTATTTTAAATACTTTCAATATTAATTAATTTAAAAGGGTTTTCTAGTCATTTATCCGGGTTTGATTGCTAATTTTTTTACTTAACTGCATGTGACACCTAAGTAAATATTTTTGTTTTTGTTTTTCGATTTCCGGTTGATTTTAATTATATATTTATACTACCGCGCATAGTTTTCTGTCTGGTTCTTATTCACTTATTCACAAATGTCTGTCCACCAACCACGTAATTATGTATATTATACTATGTTCAATATTTGATATAGAATTTGTTATATCATATCACTCTTTGTAAACGTACTATTGATCTTAATTATTTACCTATTATTAAATGTACCATTATGTAAAATTTTGTAAATTCTGTAATATGTTTATATTTTTATAATTTTTGTAATGTTTGGATGATATTTATTTACACCAATTGTATAAAAACTTGACCTCCGTCTGTTTTCTTGCAATGGTATTGATATTTTTCCAGCACATTTTTTTTCAACTTAATTTAGTTCTGTACGATATTTTTTCTCACCCTGTCTGTAACTCTATATGATTTGTTAATTTATATGCCAATATATTATAATATTGTTATTATAGTGTTATTGTAACATTTATATTGTTTGTGCAAATTAACCGGGGATTATCAATTACATAATTATATAGTATATTATATATTATATGTTTACTTTCACTCATTTCTTCTTCATTTTATACTGTAAATAATATATGTATTATATTTTTATTTTTATTTTTATTTTTATTTTTATTCTCATCCTTATTTTTATTGATATTTAAACTCTTAATAAGTGTTAGTTTGGGCTTGTATTGATGGAAATGTGTATTGATATATATATGTATGTATGTGTACATATGTATATATATATATATATGTATGTTGGGCCTTTTAATATTATTATTATTATCATTATCAATTATATTATATTATATTATATTATATTATATTATATTATATTATATATAGTACAATAATTCTCGCTATATATCACCACCTTTGTTTAGCTCTAGTTTTTGCATTGTACTATATTTGTAATATGGTTCAAAATGTTATTCACTTCATTAGCAATTTTTACTTGATAATTATTACTCGATAATTTTCCTATGCTTTAATGTATGTATACTCCATATTCTTCAGAGTTTTGGGGTTGTATTGGCCGATAGTGCTTCTTATAGCTTTAATTGCCCTGATGAGTCCTTAATAGGACGAAACATTGTTCGCTAATAAAGAGTTTTGATGTATCGAAGGCTTCTTTGGTTTATTTTCATAATATATATATATATATATATATATATATATATATATATATATATATATATATATATATATCCCCTCTTTTTCAAGAAGAAATTCGATTCATTTATTTATTTAGTTATCAATATAGGAATTGAAAATAAAAATGGATAATTCACACGTATGTAACATTTCCTGCCTGTATACAGCTTTATAAGTTTCATTGATTTTCTTTTGGAATAATGTATTGCATAAGAAGATCTAACGAGTAACCACGATAAGGATAACAGTCCTGGCATTATTAATTCCTGATCATTGTAATATATTTTTTTATATATTTTGTAATATATTTTGCAAACAAAAATTATTAAAATCACAGTAAAAATTACTCACCAAGGTTTACTTTTATTTTAATTAATAATATGTAAATAGTCTGGATGTTGATAGGATAAGATAAATATAGTATGAAGGTTATAATGCCGAATAGTATCCGTGCTAAGTCATATATAATATACATTATTACTACCATCAGTATATTAGGATATCTGAACTAAATGAATGAAGAGAGGCCCATCTCTGTAACCAATATACTGACATAGCATTCACTCACTATGATCATGTCATCTAGTTTCTGATATTAATATTTCCTTCAGAACGGAATGTAGAGTGTAGTCACTACAAAATGAAAATGGTTATGATGCACATTACCAGCATAATCTTAGTTGACATAGCAAATGAAATTTAAACATCATGGCCACTATTTTTATTGTACTGATCAAATTATCATCACAATCACTATCATCATCATATTCATTAAAAATGTTTTCGACTATTTGCAGTCTACAACTGAAATTATCTCAGATTCCAGCCACCTTTTCAACGCAGCATGGTACTTAATATTGACAAACAAATTTATTAGGCTATTACTGGATATTGAGTGTTATATTTGGAGAACCATTTCATACACTGATAAGAAATGACAGGCTTAAGACTATCGATATGAATTCAATACATTCTTGTATTTTTCATAAGTTTATCCTGAAAAATCGAGTAAACAATTTCATTTCACTGACAATTAGTTCTGCGTGGTTTCACGAATTTCTAGACATAGAAGTCACACCTTTTCGAACTGGGCACTCTATCCTGGAACGTTACTTGAGAGACACTTCCGGGAACACCATTTCCACCGCATTTATTTGAGATCGTAGTCTTATTTGATATCATTGTCATTAATACGACAAGCAGTATGCTAGTGAAACGTAAAGTTCATATTAATGGATTCATGTGATATATGAGTTACACCGATGAATACCTCTCAAATTAACAACAAATGAGATTAATATCTCAACTTCAACTTCAACTACGATTTGTGTGTGTGAAATGCTGCGCATCAACGTATTTTCAGAAACCAGTTCTATGTCCATTGAGTTAGTTTCATTTAAATGTTTCTCTGATGAGTACCAAGGCAAACCGTTAATGCTACGAAACTTTGTATTTATATCAAATAGCAAAACGTTTGTTTCCCGGTTTACTTATGTTCACTAATATATGTTATTTTTAGACACCATATACTGTGTACCCTTTCTCATATATGATGCTGTTTGTTCATAAGATAGTGGTGTTTATGTATAACTATTGTCTTTTCGAACATTTGACCTTAAATATTGAACCGAGTATACGTAAACTATTTGGTTTGCTTTTCTAATAGTTGATAGTAAATTTACAGTTAACAACTGACTCTCACAAGAACCATACTACCATCATCAAATAACATGATGTTAGACTCTGTTCTATGATTTAATGTTAGAAATGTGTTGTATCGGTTGTGTTTATTAATTAAACAATATACACATGTACTCCTACTTTCTATCAAGTATGGTAAACATTATGTCAGTTAAATCTGCCGCTTTCGCAGGTCTTTTTAATATTCAGAAATTCGCAGGAATTATGACGATACCTCTAATTTCAAACATTTTGTATTGGCTTAAACGTACAGAAAAAGAAAGTAGTATTGGAACGGACGCTAAATACCATAACTGAGACGAAAGGTTGCGAAGAGTAAAAACTACTAGAAGAATAAAGAAAAGGCATTTCCACGGGCAATGGCCAGCAACATATGTGTATTTACGCTGATATATATTCAGAAATTCGATTGAGATAATGTGTGAAATATTAAACGCACATAGTATAATGCAAGGGAAATAAAACCCTGTAAACATGGAGGTATAACTAAAATTCCTATTTAAATTCCTGTAATTAGTTACATGATAGATTTCAAGTTATCTAAACTAATGTATTGTCTTTGGCCATACATATTGTTGAGTTCTGCAGCTGTCAGGTTCTCAATATATTTCATCATAAATTCAACTGTGAATCGCTTGGAGGTTTAAAAGGTAGTATGAATTAACGAAAGAACCGAAGCTGCTTGAGCAAGAATTGTAATAGGAAATATGTTAAGAAATCTATTGATTTTAGCGTTTCAATATTATTTTTATGATCCGATTTCTCTATAATGTCATACTCACACTGAAGCTGATCTTTTTGGTCCTAAAATGTTAGGATTTTTATCAGTCGAAAACACATTTTCAATGGAGTAATAATCATTGAGTAACTATATATAATTACAGCCTACACCAACATATTTTATTATAATCATCGTTTGAACCTTAATATACATTACGTTCTGTTAAATCAAACAGTATAGATGTTTTATAATAAGACTTAAAATATCAATTTACACATGGTTGTTCCTCAAAATCGTAAAATTCATTGCACATTTTACATTGTTTAATCACAAAGGTAACAACCTACTATATTGTTTAACATTTCATGAATACAATCTTTTCCAGTACGTGTTTGGTTTTGAGTTGGAAAGGTTTCAGATTTAATATATTTTATTTACCGATATTACTCAATGGTCATTAATTTCCATCTGTCGAATATTATAGTAAAATGCAGAAAAGAAATTTATAATAAAAAAATCCCTGTCAATCTATGCAATATAAAACGTTGGGGTATAATTTAATTCTATAACATAATTACATAATATAAAGCTGCATCTCACAGCATCGTGTTGGTTTTATATTTATATGTTCCTATCATTTTAATAGACAAGAAATGGCCATGTGACACAGAAATCTCTCTGACAACCCACCTATAATACAATGTAATAGTTTCATTTGTTAGTAAGACTCGACATACAATTGGTAACTCTAAACCGTATCACTAACACTGAGACTGATTATATCCCGTTGGGGTATTAAAAGGCAAAACAGCATAAACAAGGAGAGAAAAAAACGAAACAGGCTTCCATGAAAGGTTATTTCTATTCTAAGTCGCTTATCAATACACCAACCATAAATACTGATGTGAAATAAGGTGTACTAGGAACCAAGCTCAGGCTCTGCTTACGATTTGTCAAATGGAATAAATGATATGAATGATGATGATAACGATTTCTACATCAGTATCAAGGTCAGTGCAGGAAAGGCAATAATATTAATCCCAGTAAATTACTGGTCTTTCATTAAATCACCTCGCAAAAGTGAAATGCGAAGTTGAAATTGCTGAGCTTTGAAATCGTAATAGTTTGAAAAGCTAGAAATACCGAAAAAGATGTCGTCTTGCACTCTACCCATATTGCTAACATTCTCTTAATAATAGTTATCATTTCTACGTTAAACACAAGGCCAACAATTTATTTGCGGAAGGGGAAGGTCGATTAAATTGATCCCAGTGCATCACTGGTGTTTTATATTATCGACCCCGTCCGAATGAAAAACAAAGCTAACCTTGGCGGGATTTCAACTCGAAAAGGAAAGCGGCGTACGTCTGTCGCAAAGCAGATTGCCCGACGTTCTACCGATACAGCCAATCCACCAACATTTTTTCTAAAAATAATAATAATAATAATAATAGTAATAATAATAATAATAATGAATTCTTTATTAACCACAACGGTTTACATAAAGTAGACATTAAGGAAAGTACAGGACAATAGAGGGCGGTACAAATGGGCATTTCTGCGTGTAAAAAAAACTGAGTACGTATTAAAAAATAATAATGAAAAATTCTCCAATAGGGGGGAGATTTTTGAGGGGCATTTGTGGAGAAAGCCCATTAAAAGGACAAAGTGACCCTGACCACCAGGGCAAGTGCTCTCTCCCAGTTGTCCACCTTTAATTTACAGACACATACTCAGAGTAGGCCCATTCACGTGGGCCATACTTGCTTCTCTCACCCATCTTTCAACAAAATACTGGGAAGAGAGCACTTCCCTCCCTACCTTGACCTTCCTTTTCAAATGAAATTTGAAAAAGTTAATCAGGGCATCACCGAAGAGGTAAGTGCTCGTCTTCAGCCCTTTCAAACGTGTCCACCATACTATCTCTTTCGCCATGGCCACCAGACAGATAAAAACTACCTCCCCTTCCCAGCTAAAGAAGAGGGCGGGGAAATGCTCACGATGGTCTCAGCTGATAGCTGGATCCGTCCTACACGTGACAGCAGGGGTTCGACATAAACCCACAAGTCGGCAATGCTCGAACACTGGACGAGTGCGTGCAGGACGGTTTCGTCGCCCTGCGCGCACTTCGGACATGCCCGGTGACGGCACCTCCATGCCTGTAGAGTTTATCCCGAACTTGCAAAACTCCTCCGTAGCACTGCCAGGCCAGGGATTTCTGGAAGTTGTCCATAGGCCCCGGCCAGAAAGTCCTTCCAAAGAGATTGGCTAGTTGATTTTCGTCGACGCCTAGAGTTTCTCCAAGTACGTCGTCGCTCTTCCCCTCCACTAATCCTCTATAGAACGCTAAGGTGGAGTTCCCACCGATCACATTGCCCGATTGGTGGAGGGCTGTGAGCGCCTGAAGACATTCCAATCTCCAAGCGCTCCCTCTCGGTCTTCGCTTGACCAAGAACTACGGCTCCGTCAAGGATACGAGCTGGGGTAAGACGTGTCTAGCAAACGGCGACTACACCTGATCACCGTCGAGGAAGAGGTGGAGATGTCGTAGCCTGAGCGCGTGTCTGCACATCATCAGCCACCGAATGCCCAGCCCTCCACGTAGCGGGTGTTGACAGCAGATGGACCGCCTGACCATCGGAGCACGCCCCTTCCACAAAAAGTTAAAGAGCAAACGCTCCAGCGCAGTCAGGCGGGGCTTAGGACGAGGTACGACGGTCAGGAGGTAGTAGATGACGGACGCGATGTACGCGTTATCCACCTCCGCTCGACCTTTCAGGGATAGCTTCCTCTCTGCCCATTTCTGGGTGCGAGAAGCCACCCTGCTCGTCACCTCGTCTCAGTTTTTGTCCGTCTGGAGGTCCGGACCGAACCAGACACCTAGCAATTTAAACGGTCCGTCTGTCCAGGGCCAGACGACGCTGTTAGACGGCATGGACCTGCCTCACCAGGTGCAGAGCTGCAGGCCCACTGACTTTTCCTGGTTGATCATTGCTCCTGTCACCGCTTCGTATTCTCTTAGTGTAGTGCTGATCGCCTCGATGTATTTGGCGTTCGACACCACTACAGTGACATCGCCCGCATAGCTGACACGGATCTTCCGCATCCTAGTTCGCGCGGGACTCCCCTCAACGTCTCCAGTGTGTGCAGTAATGCCTCGAGAGTCAATACGTACAAGAGGGACGAGAGGGGACATCCTTGGCGGACCGAGCGCATGATGTTGAACGGTTCCGACAGGTGACCGTTCACTCTCCCCACAGAGCAGATGTCACTGTGCATGGCAGCGATCTAGCCTCTGAAGACGGGCCCAAAGCCAGCCGCCCTCAGGACTGCCGCTAGGTAACGATGGTCGACCCTATCAAAAGCTTTCGACTGATCTAAATTGATCAAGGACCCACCCGTGCCAGGTTCCTTAGCTACCCTCTCTATGATGTATCGCATGAGGTGGAGGTTGTCGTCGATGGATCTGTCGGGATTGGCGCATGACTGCGCCTCTCCCACCAGACCACCAACGACAAGCGCCAACCTCTTTGCTATCACCTTGGCCAAAATCTTGAACTCTGTGTTTAGCAGAGTTATGGGCCGGAAATTGTCTATGTTATCCCCCTTGTTCGGATCCTTTCTCAGCAGTGCCACCGCTCCTCGGCTCACAGAACTGGGAATTCTCCCGTTCTGTTGCCAGTTGCAGTAGACGTCCGCCAAGAGGCCTGTGAACAAGTCTGGCATCTGTATGTAAAGTTCATAGGGCAGACCATCCAAACCAGGCGATTTACCCCTTGTGCAGACAGTCATTGCCTCCCTTACTTCAGCGGCTGTTATCGGCTTTTCGCAACACTTCGCCTCAGTGGCCGAGAGCCGCGGCAGTCCCACGAGGTAGACACTAAAGTCCATCCCTCTACCCGGCCCACAGCTGCCCCCGAACAGCTTAGCGAAATGTCGCTGAAAAGCTTCACACATTTGCCCGGGATCGAGTAGCATGCGCCCGTCGTGGTCCACCAAAGACCGGATCGTGGCTTTGTTGCCACGACGCGCCTCCGCCACTCGGGCCCATTGAACGGCTTTCGTCCCCTCGTGTCTGAGAGCACGCACCCTTGCTCTGAAAACGCAGCCTTCGTGCTTTGCATTGAAGAATTGGTCAAGGGCCAATTTCGCCGCAAGCACGTCGGTCGCAATGCCTTTGCTAAGCGCCTCATCTAATTTTCTAACTAATTCTCCCTCTGCTCTATTTTCTCTATTGCTAAAGCCTTACTAAACCTAATCGATTCTATTCTAATCGCTCTTTTCAGAGCAAACCACCACTTGTTGTTGACGATGGCCCCCGTCAACGCCCGCTTAACTAGTTCGCTAATCCGATCTCTGTAGGCCTTGCGCGCTGGTAAGGACGCGTTTAGCTTCCAGTAGCCGGGTCCTCGTCTATGAAGCCTATCTAAGTCAAGTACATAGATCACGAATTGGTGGTCCGTGTAGCTGACTATCTTGAATTGTGGACAGCCTATGCTAGACCTATCTATTTCCCTACAAAATACTCTATCTAGATATGATCTGGATGACTCTATACGGTTTGTCCAAGTCCACATTGGCACATTCGGGAAATCCAATCGTACCTGTCAGACAGTTAAAAACGCCTGAGCAATTGGTGAGGCTCTTGCACCCTCCACCCCTATCCGCTAATCCCACACAGTCCCAGCGTGCATCTAAGATCCCGTTCCAGTCGCCCACTAACACTAAAGAGCGGGACGTTCCAAGAAAGGTCTCCAGACGCCGGAAGAAATCAGGCCGTCCTGCTCCTGTCGGGGCATAGACGGCCACTAGCCCGAAAGCTTGCTCGTCTCCGCTGGTCACGTCCAGCACCACCAGCTTACCCTCTGGGTCCAGGAAGATGGCCCGTCTGGCGAGATGCAAACCTCTCCGAAAAAGCACAGCAACTCCTCCACCCGATCCAGGACGGCTGGGAGATGCGTACACATCGTAGCCGCCGAAGATCGGTGCGAAAGACTGTGCTTCGGAGATTCTGGTCTCGCTGATGGCCACTACATCTCTGTTTAGTGACCTGAGGTCGTTGAGCAGGTGGCCCTGCTTCCATGACGACCCCAAGCCAAGCGCATTTATGCTGCCTATTCTGAGTGAGGTCATGTTGAAAAGGAGTGGAAAAGATGGGAAAGACCACTTCACTTACTTCTCGTAGGGGAAGGACGGCTTTTCCATCCTTTTCACTGCTTGTGGCCTCCTCAGGAAGGATGTCCTTATAAATCCTTCTGGAGAGTGCTTGTCGGAAGTCTCCGATGTCTTTGGGGAATTTTTGTTTTAGTGTCATGTACGTTTTCTGTGTGATGCGAGTGATTTGTATGTGTGGAGGTGGTGTGAATTTTGGGGTTGTTGTGTAGTCTTTTTCTGTGATGCTGGTGTTGTGTTGGATGTAGTGTAATAATTGCTTGTTGTTCAAATTTAATGCTGTGTAGTGTGTATCGTTTTGGTTGTTTTGTTTTGTTTGCGTTTGTTGTGGGTTTGTTTGTTTCGCATTTTGGTGACTTTTGTGGTGTAGGTGATGGTGGTGCTGGGGATAATGATGGTGTTGGTGTTTGGGTTGATGGGGTTGGTGATGCTGGTGTGGATGGTGGCATATCTGTCCTAACTTTTTTGTTTCTTAGTGTATTCGTTTCCCTCTGTATTTTGTTTTTGGAGGGGGAAGGAAGAGAATTCTTTCTTTTTTGGTTTCTTTTTTTTTTCCGGATATCGTTTCCCACTCCTCGTCGTCACAATCTGTCTCCAGTTGTGATAGGCCGGGGAGTGGAAAATCCTCCACAGCCGTTAGTTTTGGTTGTGGTGTGGTGGATGGTGTAGGCGCTGGTGCTAGTTCTGAAGCGTTGGGTGGTGGTGGTGTTGGTTTTGCTGGTGGTGGTAGTGGTGTTGGTTTTGCTACTGTTGCTGGGGTTGTTGCTGTTACAGTTGCTTCTGTTGTTGCTGCTACAGTTGTTGCTGCCATCTCTGCTACTGGTGGTGTTGATGGTTGTGTCACTGGGGTGGGTAGGAGAGGTGGCCTCAACCTTTTAGCCTGAGGGCAGAAAGCCCTTAGGTGGGTTCCTTCACCACAAACGACACACCTAGGTCTTCTGCCCTCGACAATTACCGTGAGGTGGCTGCCGTCAGTGAGGTCTATTACCTCTGGGATCTCCTCAATGCTTTTTTGGTCCGCTTGGATCAGGAGCCCCATCCCAGATCCGGACCAGTTTTCCTGCTTTTCTTTTGTTACTGCTATTATTTTCGTGTTGGCTTCGATGTCGGCGAGGACAGCCGCTATCAGCCAGGGGATTTCGATGGCCGGTGGAACGTGGGTCACCCTGATCTTTACGAGTCTCTGGCCACAATAGCTTGGGACGAGTGTGAGGTCGTCACTTTTTAATGGGGCCATGGAGTGTTCTCTAGCCTCCTCTGGTGTTTCAAAGAATACATCCACGGTTCCATACTTTTGCCCACGTCTGATGTGGGTTTTTCTTGCCCACACATGTCCCAAAGCTTTTTGGATTTGGGACTCGGATGCCCGTTCCACTCGGCGCGATTTTACATTTATTGTTCTATACGACACGGTGCACAGGCGCCGATGCTCCATTTTATTAGGTGGGGGGTGAGGCTGACGCTGTACCCATCTTTCTTTACCATTTGTTTGGCATTTTCTAAATCTTCTTGAGTTACCGTGAACGCTTCGAATTGTTTTGCTACGATGGCGAAACTGAGGGTCGGTTTTATAATGTCATTGTTGTTGTTGTTGCTATCGTTAATATTAATTTTATTTTCAGTTGTGGTGGTGGTGACGTCAGTCGTCTTTGGTGGGGAAGAGTCCATTTTGCTTGATTTCATTTCGACGTCACGAGTTAATTTATTTTTTTCTTCTTTTGTTTCTGTTGTCGCGGTGGTGGTGGTGGGGGTGGGGGTTGTCGCGGTGGTGGTGGTGGTGGAGGGTTTAACACCTGCAGTCATTGGTAATGGCGGGAAATGAATGTCTGCCTGAGACAAATTTAAAATATTGCTACTGCTTATATTTTTTTTTGTGTTGGCAAACGTAGTAACATTTACAATGGTGGTGTCGGTGTGAGGTGTTATTTTGTGAGGAAGGCTTTCAGCTGCTTCGTGCAGAGGTGAAGTAGCCATTTTTTTTCAAAGAAATTTTTTGATAATAAGAAAAGTTAAAATTTTGGGCACAAGGCCCCAATCTTTTTAGGTGTCCTTTTCGGAAAACAATGTATGTGTGCTTATAAACAGTTAACAATAAAATTTTCCATAAATGGCAATTTTTAAACAAACGGAAATAACAAACCTTTGCGGAGCTCACGATAATACGATTTACTACGTAGGTCGCCAATAATAATAATAATAATAATAATAATAATAATAACAAACTCTAATGTAGGTGAACACTTAAACAAACTAAACTTAGAAAATTGAAAATAAAGTACAGTATAAAATCAACAAGTGACATTAGAAATAATGAAGCAAAAAGTGTCGGCCAAAGCTGCTCGTATAAGTCGTTTGAAAAACGATCTAGATTCTATAAGGACAATAATATGTTCAAAAACAACCAAAGAAACATCTAACAAAAAAAATGAAGGAATTGATAAGATATGAATACATTTGGAGAGTAAGGAACGTATTAAAGTCACATCTGAACAGTAGGAATGCCATAAGTGCAGTAAATTCCCGGGCTGTGTCTATTATTAGGTACAGTGCGGGAATTCTGAGATGGAATGTTGCTGAACAAAAAGAAATGGATAGGAAGACTAGGAAGCTATTGACTATCTACAACATGTTCCGGAAGAGGAGTGATGTCGATAGACTCTACTTAAGGAGATCTGAAGGTGGAAGAGGTCTTATCAGCATAGAGGACTGTGTTCAGATGGAGAAAAACAACCTCCACAAATACGTGACCGATAGTAAGGAGCCAATGCTCAGAATTGTACTGAAGGAGAGGACAATAGACCAGGGGATGTCCAAGGAGGAAATAACAACGAGGAGTAAGAGCAACCTTCATGACAAATCCCTTCATAGTACCTTCTTTGAGAAAACGGAATTTAGAGATCCACAGACATGGAACTGGTTGAGAAGAGGAGACCTTAAAAATACTACAGAAGGAATGCTAATGGCTGCGCAAGAGCAGGCCCTCAAAACGAAGTGGCTGAAACACCATATTTACAAGGAGGAGGCTAGCCCACTGTGCAGGATCTGTGGAGAGAGGGAGAGGAGACTGTGGCTCACATTGTATCCGAGTGTAAACACCTAGCCCAGACTCACTGTAAAGGCTGGAGACATGATGTGATGGGCAGGGTGATCCACTGGCACCTATGCAAAGTAAACAATTTACCACATTCTGAGAAGTGGTATGAGCATAAGCCAGAGTCGGTGATAGAAAACGATCAGGTGAAGGTGTTATGGGATTTTAGGATACAGACGGATAAATAAACTGGAACACAATAGACCTGACCTGGTGGTTTTGGACAAGGTAAAATGATCGTGCCTGATTGTGCATGTGGCCTGCCCATTCGACACGAGAGTGCAAGAGAAGGAGAGGGAGAAAATTAACCGATACCAGGACTTAAAATGGCAATAAAAAGTATTTGGAACTACCATTAATTCAAAGTGGTCCCGATTGTCATAGGCGCACTAGGTACTATCTCAAAATGTTTCCAGGGATGGTTAAAGAAAATTGGCCCCGCCCCGCTTTTTGGAACACTTCAAAAAGTATGCTTGCTGGGAACAGCAAAAACTCTCCGATACGTCCTGAATATCAGAGGCTGCAGGTAGTGGCTTGATATTCATTTCAACAAACTTTCCAGTTAACTAACATCAATGACTGAGACTCAAAGAATAATAATAATAATAATAATAATAATAATAATAATATTCTGAGATGGAATGTTGCTGAACAGAAAGAAATGGATAGGAAGACTAGGAAGCTATTGACTATCTACAACATGTTCCACAAGAGGAGTGATGTCGATAGACTCTACCTAAGGAGATCTGAGGGTGGAAGAGGTCTTATCAGCATAGAGGACTGTGTTGAGATGGAGAAAAACAACCTATACAAATACGTGACCTATAGTAAGGAGCCAATGCTCAGAGCTGTACTGAAGGAGGGGATAGTAGGCCAGGGGATGTCCAGGGAGGAAATAACATCAAGGAGGAAGAGCAGCCTTAAGGGAAAACCCCGTCATAGTACCTTCTTTGAGAAAACTGAATTTAGAGATCCACAGACATGGAACTGGTTGAGAAGAGGAGACCTCAAAAAGGCTACAGAAGGAATACTAATGGCTGCGCAGGAGCAGGCCCTCAAAACGAAGTGGTTGAAGCACCATATCTACAAGGAGGAGGCCAGCCACTGTGCAGGATCTGTGGAGAGAGAGAGGAGACTGTGGCTCACATTGTGTCCGAGTGTAAACACCTAGCCCAGACCCACTATAAGGGCTGGAGACACGATGTGATGGGCAGGGTGATCCACTGGCACCTGTGCAAAGTAAACAATCTACCACATTCTGAGAAATGGTATGAGCATAGGCCAGAGGCGGTGATGGAGAACAATCAGGTGAAGGTGCTGTGGGATTTTAGGATACAGACGGACAAAAAAAAAAAAACTGGAACACAATAGACCTGACCTGGTGGTTGTGGACAAAGAAAAAAGATCGTGCCTGATTGTGGATGTGGCCTGCCCGTTCGACACGAGAGTGCAAGAGAAGGAGAGGGAGAAAATTAACCGATACCAGGACCTAAAGTGGGAGGTGAAAAGGATTTGGAACTGCCATGAAGTCAAAGTGATCCCGATTGTCATAGGCGCACTGGGGACTATCTCCAAAAGTTTCCAGGGATGGTTAAAGAAAATCGGCCCCTTCACGCTTTTTGGAACGCTTCAAAAGGCATGCTTGCTTGGAACAGCAAGAACCCTCCGATACGTCCTGAATATCTGAGGCTGCAGGTAGTGGCTTGATATTCAATCCAACGGACTTTCCAGTTAACCAACATCAATGACTGAGATTCAAGGAATAACAATAACAATAATAATAATAATAATAATAATAATAATAATAATAATGATTTCTTTATTAACCACAAGGGTTTACATAAAGTAGACATTAAGGACAGTGCAGGACAATGCAGGACGGTACAAATGGGCATTTCTGCGTGTAAAAAACAAAAACAGAGGATGTAACAAAAAATAACAATGAAAAATTCCCCAATAGGGGGGAGACTTCGGAGGGACATTTGTGGAGAAAGCCCAGTAAAAAGCCACAATGACCCTGACCACCAAGGCAAGTGCCCTCTCCCAGTTTTCCACCTTTAATTTACAGATATATGCTCAGAGTAGGCCCATTCACTCGGGCCATTCTTGCTTCTCTCACCCATCTTTCAACAAAATGCTGGGAAGAGAGCACTTCCCTCTCTACTCTGATTTTCCTTTTCAAATGAAATTTGAAAAAGTCAATCAGAGCATCACCGAAGAGGTAAGTGCTCGTCTTCAGCCCTTTCAAACGTGTCCACCATACTATCTCTTTCGCCATGGCCACCAGGCAGATAAAAACTGCCTGCCCTTCCCGGCTAAAGGAGGAGGGCGGGGCAATCCTCACGATGGACTCAGATGATAGCCGGATCCGTCCTAAACGCGACAGCAGGTGTTCGACGTAAACCCACAAGTCAGCAATTTTCGGACACTGGACGAGTGCGTGCAGGACGGTTTCGTCGCCCTGCGCGCATCTCGGACATGCCCGGCTGACGGCACCTCCATGCCTGTAGAGTTTATCCCGAACTGGCAAGGCTCCTCGGTAGCACTGCCAGGCCAGAGATTTCTGGAAGTTGTCCATAGGCCCTGGCCCGAAAGTTCTTCCGAAGAGATTGGCTAGTTGATTTTCGTCGACGCCTAGAGTTTCCCCAAGTACGTCGTCGCTCTTCCCCTCCACTAATCCTCTATAGAACGCCGAGGTGGAGTTTCCACCGATCACATTGCCCGATTGGTCGAGGGCTGTGAGCGCCTGAAGACATTCCAGTCTCCAGGCGCTCCCTCTCAGTCTTCGCTTGACCCAGGACTGCAGCTCCGTCAAGGAAACGAGCTGGGGAAACACGCGTCTAGCAAACGGCGACCACACCTGATCACCGTCGAGGGAGAGGTGGAGATGTCGTAGCCTGAGCGCGTGCCTGCGCATCATCAGCCACGGCATGCCCAGCCCTCAACGTAGCGGGTGTTGACAACAGATGGACCGCCTGACCATCGGAGCGCGTCCCTTCCACAAAAAGCGAAAGAGCAAACGCTCCAGCACAGTCAGGCGAGGCTTAGGACAAGGTACGACGGTCAGGCGGTAGCAGATGACGGACGCGATGTACGCGTTAGCCACCTCCGCTCGACCTTTCAGGGATAGCTTCCTCTCGGCCCATTATGCTTTCTTTATTGGCCACAATGCTTTCTTTATTGGCCACAAGGGCTAGCACGAAGAAAAACATTAGAATCGGCACAGAACAGTACAGGACGATACAAAGTAGGTTTTAGTCGTGTAAACAGGTTATAACAAAATTGGACCAGAAATTAAAAAAAATTCAAACAACAAACATTCCCGAAATAGGGAGAAACCTCCGAATGTCACTCATGGCGAAAACCACACAAAAAAGCCACGGCCACCTTGACCACAAGTGCAAGCGCCCTCTCTCAATTTTCCCACTCCTAAGTCTACAGGCGGATACTCAGAACGGGCCGGTTGACTCGGTCAGACTCGCTATTTTCACCCACCTTTCAACAAACTTACTAGAAGACAGCACTTGCTAGATTTTCCTCTTCAAGTGAATATGAAATAGTTAATCCGGGATTGGCCGAAGAGGAAAGTGTCTGTCTTCAACCCTTTCAACCTTGTCCACCACACAATCTCCATGGCCACCAGGCAGGTGAACTGCCTGCCCTTCCTCCTCTATAAAGGAGGATGGCGGGGCTATCTGCAGCATGGTCTCAGTCGATATCTGGATCCGTTCTACACGCGACAGCAGCTGTTCGAGATAGCTCCAAAAGTGAGCAATCCTCGGGTACTGAACGAGTGCGTGCAGGACGGTTCGTCGCCCCGCGCGCATCTCGCATAGGCTCGGCTGACCGCACCTCCGTGTCTGTAGAGCTTATCCCGAACCGGCAACGCTCCCCAGTAGCGCTGCCAGGCTAGAGCTTTCTGGATGTTGTCCATGGGACCCGGTCTGAAAATTCTCTTGAGACAGAGCGAACAGCTGATATTCTTCGACGCCCAGGGTCATCCCGAGATCGCCGTCGCTCTTTATCTCCACTTGCCCTCTATAGAACGCTAAGGGGGTGTTCCACCGATACTACTGCCCAGCTGGTAGTGGGTGGTGAGCGTTTGGAGACATTCCAGCTTCCAAGCGCTATCTCTCGGTCTTTTCCTGTTCCAGCACTGCAGCTCTGTTAAGGAGACGAGCTGGGGAAAAGCACGTCTGGCAAACGGCGACCACAAGAGTTCACTGGCAAGGAAGCACCAGAGATGTCGCAGCCTCAGCGCATGTTTGCGCATCATCAGCCAGGGCATGCCTAGTCCTCGACGCAATGTTTGTTGACAGAAAATGCATCGTCTAACCATCGGAGCACGTCCCTTCCACAAAAAAAGCTGAAGAGATGGTGCTCCATTTTGGTCAGAGTAGTTTGGGGGGAATGTACGACGGTCAGGCAGTTGCAGATGACGGACGCTATGTACGCATTCACAACCTCCACCCGGCCTTTCAGAGACAGCCTCCTCTCGGCCAATTTCTGGTTGTGAGAGGCCACCCTGCTGGTCATTTCGCTCCAGTTTTTCTCCATCTTGAGTTCTGGACTGAAACAGATCCCGAGCAATTTAACCTGTCCTTCCGTCCAGCGCCCCACGACGCTGTCGGACGGCATAGAATTGCTTCTCCAGGTGCCAAGTTGCAAGCCCACAGACATTCAATAGTTTATCTTTGCTCCTGTCACCGCTTCGTATTCCTTCAGAGAGGTGCCGAGCATCTGGTGGTATTTGGTGCTCGACACCACCACCGTGACGTCGTCGGCGTAAGCTGGGACGGATCTCCCGCATCCCAGTTCGCGTGGGACAAACCTCATCGTCTCCAGTGTGTGCAATAACGGCTCTATGGCCAGTACGTACAACAGGAACGAGAGGTGGAAACCCTGGCAGACCGGGTGCATGATGCTGAAAGGCTGCGACAGCTGACTATTTACCCTCACAATCGAGCAGATGTCACTGTGCATCGCAGCGATCTAGCCACTAAAATAGGGCCCGAAGCCGGCCGCCCGAGTACCACAGCCAGGCACCGTTGGTCGAACCTATCAAATCATTTAGATTGATCCAAGTTGTTCCGGGTACCACCTTAACCACCCTCTCTATGATGTATCGCATGAGATGGAGGTGGTTGTGGATGGATCTGTCCGGGATAGCGCATGTCAGCACCATTCCCACCAGATCACCGACGCCAAACGTCAATCTCTTTGCTAAAACCTTTTCCAAAATCTTAACTCTGCGTTTAGCAGAGTTATGGTCCTGAAGTTGTCTATAATGTTCCCCTTGTTCGAGTCTTTTCTCAGCAGCGCCATGACTCCCCGGTTCACAAAACTGGGAGTGCTCCCGTTCTGCTACCAGTTGCAGTAGACATCTGCCAAGAGGTCGCCGAACAAGTCTGGCATATACGCATAACGCTCGTAGGATAGACCATCCATCTCGTGCAGTCAGATATCGCTTCCCGTATTTCACCTGCGCTGCGGTCGTTAGAACCGGGACAGTCCGTTGAGGTATGCACCGAAATCCATACTCCGATCCGGCCCGCCGCCTCTCCCGAACAATTGAGCAAAGAGCTGTTGAAAAGCCGCACACATCTACTCGGGTTCGAGCAACATGCTGTTGTTGACGATCGCATCCTTCATCGCACGCTTAACTAATTCGCTAATCTGGTCTCTGTAAGCTTTGCGCGCCGGGAACGACGGGTTCAGCTTCCAGTAACGGGGTCCTTGCCTATGGAGTCTATCTAAGTCAACTTCACAGATCACAAACTTATGGTCCGTGTAGACGACTACTTTAAATTGTGGACAACCTACACCAGCCTTATCTTTTTCCCTACAGAATACCCTATCTAAATACGATATGGATGACCCGATGCAGTTTGCCCATGCCCACATTGGCACATTCGGATAATCCAGTCACACATTTCAACACCACTGATCAGGTTGTTGAGGCTTTTACACCCTCCTGCCTTGTCTACGAGCCCCACATAATCCCAGCGTGCATCTAAGATACCGTTTCAGTCGCCCACTAACACTAAAGAGCGGGACATTCCAAGAAAGTTCTCTAGACGTCTGAAGATGTCTGGCCGTCCTGCCCCTGTTGGGGCGTAGACCGCTACTAGACTAGCCTGAAAGCATTGCCTTCGCTGCCGGTCACGTCCAGCACCACTGACTTACCTTCTGGGTCCAGGAAGATGGCCCGTATGGCGAGATCCAAACCTCTCCGAAACAGCACCGCAACCCCTCCCCCCGATCCTGGACGGCTAGTATATACTTATACATCGTAGCCGCCGAAGATCCGTGAAAAGGCTCGTGCTTTGAAGATTCTGGTCTTGCTGATGGCCACCACATCTATGTTTAGTGAACTGAGGTCGTGGAGCAGGTGACCCTGCTTCCAAGATGACCCCATGCCACGTACATTTATACTGCCTATTCTAAGTACGGCCATGTTGGATAATAAACGGTGTAAGTGAGAAAGGATCACTTACTTTGATCCTGTGGTGAAGGGACAGTAGAACTGTCCCTTTGGCTGGTCATGGGTGTTTCCAAGGATCTCGGTGTATATCCTCTTGGTAACCGACCCTCGGAAATCTCCAACTGCGATGGGGAATTTTTGTTTTAAAAGTTTATAATGTTCTATTTTGATTTCAATGATGCTTATGTTTATCGGGAGAGTTCTTGGTATTGGTGGGATGTAGTAGTTTGTTTCTGTGATGTCTGTGTGCTGCTTTATATGTTGGAAGAGTTCTTTATTTGCCATGTTTATGGCGGTATACTTATGGCAGGGAGGGATGATTTTGTTGCCGTTTTTCTTGTTGTTGATGTTGGGTGTGTGTGTTTTGTTGTGTTTGTGATGTTGGTGTTTTTGGTGATGCTGATAGTGGTGGTGTTGCTGCAAGTCTCCTTATCTTCAGGATATAGGAAGATGGCCTGTATGGCGAAATTCAAGCCTCTCCGGAAAAACACAGCAACTCCTCTCCCTGACCCTGGACGGCTGGGGAATGCGTATACATCGTAGCCGCCGAAGATCGGTGTGAAGGCTCGTTCTTAGGGGATTTTGTTCTCGCTGATGGCCACCACATCTATGTTTAGTGACCTGAGGTCATTGAGCAGGTGGCCCGGCTTCCATGAAACCCATGCAAGCTGCCTATTCTGAGTAATGTCATGTTGAAAAGGAATGGAAAAAGATGGGAAAGACCACTTACCTCACTTCTTGTGGAGGAAGGATGGTTTTTCATTCCTCTCACTGTTTGTGGTTCTCTACGAAATTATGTCTTTATACATCCTCCTGGAGAATGTTTGTCGGAAGTCTCCGATGTCCTTGGGAAATTTAAATTTTAGTATTGTGTATGTTTTCTGTGTGATGCGAGGGATTTGTATGTGTAGGGATGGTGTGAATGTTTGTGGTGTTGTATAGTATTTTTTTATGTAATGCTGGTGTTGTGTTGGATGTAATATAATAATTGGTTGTTCAAATTTGGTTGTTCAAATTTAATGCTATGTAACGTGTGTCGTTTTGCTTATTTTGTTTTGTTTGCGTTTGTTGTGGGTTTGTTTCTGTTTCGCTTGTTGGGGATTTTTGTGGTTTTGGTGATGGTGGTGTTGGGGTTAATGATGGTAATGGTGTTGGTGTTCGTGGTGATGGGGCTGGTAATGCTGTGGGTGGTGGCATAGCTGTCTTAACCTTTTTGTTAGTTTGTTTCGTCCTTCATTTTGTTTTTGGGAGCAAAGGAAGAGGATTTTTTCTTTTTTTTTCTTTTTTCCTGATACAGTTTCCCACTCCTCCTCGTCGTCATAGTCTGTCTCCAGTCGCGATATATCGAGGAGGGGAAATTCGTCCACAGGCGTTGGTTTTGGTTGTGGCGTGGTGGAGGCGCTGGTGCTAATTCTGGCGCGGTGGCTGGTGTTGGTGTTGATTTTGCTAATGTTGCTGTTACAGTTGATGCGGTCGTTGCTGCTACAGTTGCTTCTGTTGTTGCTGCTGCAGTCGTTGCTGCCATTTCTGCTGCTGGTTTTGATGGTTAGTCACTGGGGTGGATAGGGAGGTATCCTCAACATTTTAGCCTGAGGGCAGGAAGACATTAGATGGGATCCTTCGCCACAAACGACACATCTAGGCCTTCTACCATCACCGAATACGGTGAGGTGGCTCCGTCATTGAGCTCTATCACCTCTGGAATTTCCTGTATGTTCTTTTGTTTGGCTTGGATCAGGAGCTCCATCCCAAATCCGGACATGTTCTCCTGCTTTAGTTTTATCACCTCAATTACTTTAATGTTTGCTTCGATATCGGCGAGGACGGCATCCATTAGCCAGGGAATGTCAATGGCCGGCGGAACCTGAGTTACCTTGATCCTTACCAGACTCTGTCCACAATAGCTTGGGACGAGTGTGAACTCGTCACTTTTTAATGGGGCCATGGAGTGCTCTCTGGCTTCCTGTGGGGTTCCAAAGAACAAGTCCACGGTTCTATATTGTTGCCACATCTGATGTGGGCTTTTTGATTCTGGGACTCGGATGCACGTTCCACTTGGCGTGTTCTAATGTTTATCGTGCGATATGACACGGTACATAGGCGTCGATTGTCCATGGTATTAATGGGGTGAGACTGAATCTGTAACCATATGTTTTTACCATCCGGTTGGCGTCATTCATTTTTCCTAGCTTACTTCAAGCGTTTCATTTTTGTTTGCCACTTTAGCAAACGACACATTTGGTTTTGCGCTGGTGTTGCTGCTGTTGTTGTTATTGTCATTTTTGTTATTATTATTTTTAGTTTCAGTTGTGGTGGTGGTGTCAATTGGCGTTCGGCGTGGAAGAGTCGATTTTCGGAGAATCCATTTCGATATCACGAGATAATAATTTTTTTTTTTCAGTTGATGCTGGGGTGGTGGGAGATGTTAGTCTGTTCGAAAAGCTGTCAGCAGAATTTGGTAGCTGAATGCCGTCCATGCTTTTTTAAAATATTTTTTTTTAATAAATATAAAGTTTAAAATTTGGGCTCAAGGCCCCAATATTATTGAGTGTCCTTTTCAGAAAGCAATATATGTGAACTTATAAACAGTTACCAACAAACATTTTCTACAACTGATGAGTTGAAACAACTGAAAACAACAAACCCTTTTGGAGCTCACGATAATACGATTTCCTACGTAGGTCGCCATTGATTAAAGACCGAATCAAGGGTAATGATGTTACCAACTATAGACCTATCACATGTCTGTCCGTAATGTGGAAACTGTTGACAAGCATTATGTCTGAGGAAATCTACCATCATCTCCACACAAACAACTTGTTACCGGACGAACAGAAAGGATGCCAAAAGAAGTCACGTGGTACAAAGGACCAGTTACTTATTGATAAGATGGTAATGAGGAATTACAAGAGGAGACACACTGGTCTTGCCATGCGATGGATAGACTGCAAAAAGGCATTTGACATGGTGCCTCATTCTTGGATCACCAAAAGCCTGGAGATCTTCAATGTGGCAGATAACATCAGACAGTTGTTGGGCAAAAGTATGAAGTCCTGGGAAACAGAGTTGACATCAACTGGAGAATCCTTGGGAAGCGTGAAGATCAAGAGAGGTATCTTCCAGGGAGATAGTCTGTCGCCTCTGTTGTTTGTCCTTACCCTGATGCCCTGACCAGTGTACTGCGAGAAGTGAGAGCAGGATACAGGTTGGGAAATGGAGGGCTTACCATCAATCACCTCCTCTTCATGGACGATCTTAAGCTCTTCGGGAAGAGTGAGAAGGAGTTGGATGTGCTTGTTGACACTGTCCGTATTTTCAGCAATGATATATGTATGCAGTTTGGTATTAGTAAGTTGGAGTCATTGTGATGAAGAGGGGTAAGTTGAGCAGAAGTGACGGAATCCAGGTACCAACAGGTGAGATGATAAAGGAAATTGACTCTGAAGAAGGATACAAGTATTTGGGCGTTCTGGAGGCTGATGACACCAAGAACAAAAAAATGAAGGAATTGATAAGAACTGAATACATTCGGAGAGTAAGGAGCGTATTAAAGTCACATCTGAACAGTAGGAATGCCATAAGTGCAGTACATTCTCGAGCTGTGTCTATTATTAGGTACAGTGCGGGAATTCTGATATGGAATGTTGCTGAACAAAAAGAAATGGATAGGAAGACAAGGAAGCTATTGACTATCTACAGCATGTTCCACAAGAGGAGTGATGTCGATACACTCTACTTAAGGAGATCTGAAGGTGGAAGAGTTGTTATCAGCATAGAGGACTGTGTTCAGATGGAGAAAAACAGCCTACACAAATACCTTACTGATAGTAAGGAGCCAATGCTCAGAATTGTACTGAAAGAGAGGACAATAGACCAGGGGATGTCCAAGGAGGAAATAACAACGAGGAGTAAGAGCAACCTTCATGACAAATCCCTTCATAGTACCTTCTTTGAGAAAACTGAATTTAGAGATCCACAGACATGGAACTGTTTGAAAAGAGGAGACCTTAAAAAGGCTACAGAAGGAATGTTAATGGTTGCGCAAGAGCAGGCCCTCAAAACGAAGTGGTTGAAATACCATATTTACAAGTATGAGTCTAGCCCACTGTGCAGGATCTGTGGAGAGAGAGAGAGGTGACTGTGGCTCACATTGTATCCGAGTGTAAACACCTAGCCCAGACTCACTATAAGGGCTGGAGACATGATGTGATGGGCAGGATAATCCACTTCACTTATGCAAAGTAAACAATTTACCACATTCTGAGAAGTCGCATGAGCATAAGCCAGAGGCGGTGATAGAAAACGATCAGGTGAAGGTGCTGTGGGATTTTAGAATACAGACGGACAAGAAACTTGAACACAATAGACCTGACCAGGTGGTTGTGAACAAAGAAAAAAACATCGTGCCTGATTATGGATGTGGCCCGCCCATTCGACACGAGAGTGCAAGAGAAGGAGAGGGAGAAAATTAACCGATACCAGGACTTAAAGTGGGAGGTAAAAAGGATTTGGAACTGCCATGAACTCAAAGTGATCCCGATTGTCATAGGCGCACTAGGGACTATCTCAAAAAGTTTCCAGGGATGGTTAAAGAAAATTGGCCCCCTCACGCTTTTTGGAACGCTTCAAAAAGCATGCTTGCTGGGAACAGCAAGAACCCTACGATACCTCCTGAATATCTGAGGCTGCTGGTAGTGGCTTGATATTCATTTCAACATAGTTTCCAATTAACTAACATCAATGACTGAGACTCAAAGAGTAATAATAATAATAATAATAATAATAATAATAATAATAATAATAATAATAATAATAATAATAATAATAATGCATAAGGGAAGAAGACGCACGAGGTGGCGGAGGTCATGAAATCGCTCCCGTAAGTTTTGAATTTTTAACATATTTAAATCATTTGTGAAATAACAACTCTTAGTACAAATGCTACGTAATGCACCCGGCTTGAGCCCCAAAAAATTCGGACCCAAAATGTATTGTTATAAGGCTCAAATATTCAAATATTCAACTTTGTATTGTACACTGTATATCCAAAAAAGAAAATGGCTATAAATGGAAGAAGAACCCCCCCCCCCTCCTCTCCTCTGTCTACACTATATAGAACAGCCAAACTCACCAACACCAGAAACTAGATACACCACCCACCCCATCACCTGTGTACACTAAACACGACAGCCAGATAACGGCATTTTCACGACCACCGCTCACTACGGCCACCATTACCACCATTATCCCATCACCGCCGCCACCACCCCTTCACTCCTTCACTGCTACCACCGCCACAGCACCATCACTACAGTAATACGGTCACATCACCGCCACCACTGCCTCGGTATCGACATCACCACCACCACTGTCTCAGTATCGCTACCGCCGCCAGTCTACCACTTCTATCGGCTGGCTGCTGCCACCACATTATAGAATCCCTACTGCTAAAAAAGAGGAAGACATCAAAATATATAGATAGACTCAAAAGAAAAAAGAAAAAACAAACAACAAAACCAAAGCAGCACAGCAACAACAGCAAAAAACGAGAAAAACAAACAGAGAAAAACAAAAACAAAAAGAAAAAGAAAAAAAGAAAAAAAACCCAAAAAACGTAAAGAAAATAAGAATGAAGAGAGAAGCAGGCGGACGGACAGAGAAGAGGGGGGAAAAACTAAAACTTAAAAAACAAAAACTAAGTCAGACATTCGAACACTACATTACAATGAAACTTATGCTTATTCATTTTTGGGGCCCTTTCTGCATGTGTGTTTGTTTGTTTATGTGTGTTCGTATACAGCGTGGTGATAATGCCACACAAGGGCCAAGTGGAATGGCGGATCCACAGATGGCTATGTAACCATACATTCGCCAATCCTCGATAAGAGTGTTTAAATATCGAACATAAACAGTTCGAATAACGGTGAAATGAAGACTAGTACGTCATGTGACAGACTCTCACCCAACAGGTGCCCCCTGGCTCAGCAGCAGAAACCTGACTGTCAACCAGATACTGCTGATGTTGGAGGAAGGAGAAGAAGGAAAGGGGCCAGAACCAACTGGACGAAAGAATTGAATAGAACTGTTATGCAATGTTACCTGAAAAGTAACCCCAAGGAGAGGGGCTACAGGAGATGGATGCATAACATCTGGAACGAGATTGGTTTATTTAAATTAGATGAACAAAAATTGGCCGGGTAGGCTCGGGTAATAAGAACTAATGGGTGGATAAGCGAGCTGGAACTGGAGGAACTGAGCAGAGAGAATGGCTTGGAGATGGCGGGTGTAGTATGCCAGACAAGCGAGTCAGTGTGAAATGAAGGTGAAGAGGTCCTGAGAACGGAGGAACCAACCGAAGCAGACAATGATCTGAATACTGAGATAAATAATACCTGGAACAGAGATACGGCCACTGAGGAGATGAATGCTGACGGGCTAGGACAAGATTCGGTTGACATCCTAAATTTAGTGGTAGATGAATTGAACAATGATAGTGGGAGACCTATGAACCTAAGATTTGTAGACAGGAAAAAGTTAAAAGAAACAACAGCTAAGGTAAACAAAGTCATCCCATACCTTGAGGCGAGGAGCCTTCACCAGTGCAACAATATCCTCAAAGCAACAGCAAATACGGTGAGGAAACTACTTGGTATAAAAGCGAGAGGAAACAACAGACAAGAAAGAGCAGAGCCGTGGTGGAAGAAGCGACTGAGTGGGCAAATCGGGGAAATGAGAAATGACATAGGAAAGTTCGAGTCACTACTGAATGGGACACTAAAAACATAGGCACTAAAAATAGACTGGAAATAAAACACAAAACTAGGAGGAAAAAGCTAAATATTATCATAGAGGAACTGAAGCAACGCATTGTAGCAAAGAGTGCAAAAATCAGGCGATACGAGAACAGAGACAGTCAGTATAAACAGAACCGCATGTTCGACAACAACCAGAAGATGCTGTTTGGACAGCTTGAGGGGAAAGAAAGAGGCAACGACTTGATCCCTGGGGCGGAGCAAACTAAAACATTCTGGAGAGGAATATGGGAGCAGGATGTTAGACATAATGTCCAGGCAGGGTGGATTGAAACAGTACAGAGGGAGATCGGTGAGCAGGCACAACAACAAACTGATTTGAGTATCACAGTTGAAACTCTTAAGGGGCAGGCCAAAAAACTAACCAAATGGAAATCACCAGGCCCAGATGGTGTGCAGGGGTATTGGATTAAACATTTAACATCCCTCCACCCGAAGCTGACGGCCATGTTCAATGACTGCTTGGTGTCGGGTGAGGTGCCAGAGTGGTTGACAAAAGGTACCACAGTTCTGATAATGAAAGACCGAATCAAGGGTAATGATGTTACCAACTATAGACCTATCACATGTCTGTCCGTAATGTGGAAACTGTTGACGAGCAATGTGTCTGAGGAAATCTACCATCACCTCCACACAAACAACTTGTTACCGGACGAACAGAAAGGATGCCGAAAGAAGTCACGTGGTACAAAGGACCAGTTACTTATTGATAAGATGGTAATGGGGAATTGCAGGAGGAGACACACTGATCTTGCCATGGGATGGATAGACTACAGAAAGGCATTTGACATGGTGCCTCATTCTTGGATCACCAAAAGCCTGGAGATCTTCAGGGTGGCAGATAACATCAGACAGTTGCTAGGCAGGAGTATGGGGTCCTGGGAGACAGAGTTGACATCAACTGGAGTATCCTTGGGAAGCGTGAAGTTCAAGAGAGGTATCTTCCAGGGAGATAGCCTGTGCCCTCTGTTGTTTGTCCTTGCCCTGATGCCCTTGACCATTATGCTGCGAAAAGTGAGAGCAGGATACAAGTTAGGAAGGGGAGAGCTTACCATCAATCACCTCCGCTTCATGGACGATCTTAAGCTCTTCGGGAAAAGTGAGAAGGAGTTGGATGTGCTTCTTGACACTGTCCGTATTTTAAGCAGTGATATATGTATACAGTTTGGTATTGGTAAATGTGGAGTCATTGTGATGAGGAGGGGTAGGTTGAGCAGAAGTAACGGGATCCAGATACCAACAGGTGAGATGATAAAGGAAATTGACTCTGAGGAAGGATACAAGTATTTGGTCGTTCTGGAGGCTGATGGCATAAAGAACAAAAAAATGAAGGAATTGTTAAGAACTGAATACATTCGGAGAGTAAGGAGCGTATTGAAGTCACATCTGAACAGCAGAAATGCCATAAGTGCAGTATATTCCCGAGCTGTGTCTATTACTAGGTACAGTGCGGGAATTCTGAGATGGAATGTTGCTGAACAAAAAGAAATGGATAGGAAGACTAGGAAGCTATTGACAATCTACAACATGTTCCACAAGAGGAGTGATGTCGATAGACTCTACCTAAGGAGATATGTGGGTGGAAGAGGTCTTATCAGCATAGAGGACTGTGTTCAGATGGAGAAAAACAACCTATACAAATACGTGACCTATAGTAAGGAGCCAATGCTCAGAACTGTACTGAAGGAGGGGACAGTAGGCCAGGGGATGTCCAAGGAGGAAATAACATCAAGGAGGAAGAGCAGCATTAAGGGAAAATCCCTTCATAGTACCTTCTTTGAGAAAACTGAATTTAGAGATCCACAGACATGGAACTGGTTGAGAAGAGGAGACCTCAAAAAGGCTACAGAAGGAATGCTAATGGCTGCGCAGGAGCAGGCCCTCAAAACGAAGTGGTTGAAGCACCATATTTACAAGGAGGAGGCTATCCCACTGTGCAGGATCTGTGGAGAGAGAGAGGAGACTGTGGCTCACATTGTGTCCGAGTGTAAACACCTAGCCCAGACCCACTATAAGGGCTGGAGACACGATGTGATGGGCAGGGTGATCCACTGGCACCTGTGTAAAGTAAATAATTTACCACATTCTGAGAAATGGTATGAGCATAGGCCAGATGCGGTGATGGAGAACAATCAGGTGAAGGTGCTGTGGGATTTTAGGATACAGACGGACAAAAGACTGGAACACAATAGACCTGACCTGGTGGTTGTGGACAAAGAAAAAAGATCGTGTCTGATTGTGGATGTGGCCTGCCCGTTCGATACGAGAGTGCAAGAGAAGGAGAGGGTAAAAGATTAACCGATACCAGGACCTAAAGTGGGAGGTGAAAAGGATTTGGAACTGCCATGAAGTCAAAGTGATCCCGATTGTCATAGGCGCACTGAGACTATCTCCAAAAGTTTCCAAGGATGGTTAAAGAAAATCGGCCCCTTCACGCTTTTTGGAACGCTTCAAAAGGCATGCTTGCTTTGAACAGCAAGAACCATCCGATACGTCCTGAATATCTGAGGCTGCAGGTAGTGGCTTGATATTCAATCCAACGGACTATCCAGTTAACCAACATCAATGACTGAGATTCAAGGAATAACAACAACAATAATAATAATAATAATAATAATAATAATAATAATAATAATAATAATAATAATAATAATAATTGTTTCTACTTTAGGCACAAGGCCAGCAATTAACCAGTGCATTACTGGTACTTTATTTTATCGACCCCGCAAGGATGAAAGTCAAAGTCAACCTCGGCGGGATTTGAACTCAGATCGTAAAGGGACGTAACTATGCTGGAAAGCATGGCGTCTGACCCTCTACCGATACTACCAATCGACGCCCTTATAATAATGATAATAATAATAACAAACTATAATGTAGGTGAACATGTTAAACAAACTAAACTCAGAAAATTGAAAAGAAAGTACAGTATAACATCAACAAGTGACATAGACATGCTGATAGAAATAATCAAGCAAAAAGTGTCGGCCAAAGCTGCTCGTATAAGTCGCTTTGAAAAACGATCTAGATCGTATAAGGACAATAATATGTTCAAAAACAACCAAAGAAACTTCTCCAGAAAAATTGGAGAGTCAACAATAACTGCTAAATCAATACCACCCAAGGAGGTAGTGCAAGAATTCTGGGAAAAGATCTGGGCCGAAGAAAAGGTTCATAATATACATGTCCCATGGATAGACAGACAAATGAAATTACAGCTCACCTTGAGGAACAAATATGGGTAAATATAACATTTGAACAGTTGCGTTTTGCTCTAAGAAAAACCAGCAAATGGAAATCCCCAGGAAAAGACAAAATAGAAAATGTTTGGATAAATGCCTCCACAGAGTCGCATGAGCTGTTAGCCCTACTTTACAATGAAATAGTTAAGGAGCCAGAAAAGATACCATTATGGCTAGTTAACGGCATTACATTCCTGCTTCCGAAGAATGATGAGACAAACAATCCCAAAAATTACAGACCGATAACTTGCTTGACCACGATGTATAAAATTTTAACATCAGTTCTAACTGAATATACATATGACCACCTGATATCAAATGACCTATTTCCCATTGAGCAGAAAGTGTGTAAACGAGGCTCATATGGCTGTAAGTATCAGCTTTTGGTTACCAAAATGATACTGGAAAATTGTCATAAAAATCTATCAATTGCTTGGATAGATTATAAAAAAGCATTCGATAGTTTGCCACACAGTTGGATTGAAAAATGTTTAGATATTTTCAAAATATCTCCCGTTGTCAGGATGATTTTGTCATTCAGTATGAAGACATGGAAAACGACACTCCTTTTTAATAGTGAAATAAAATCACTGGAAGCTGGAGAAGTTAATATTAATTGTGGAATTTTTCAGGGTGACTCTTTATCACCGCTTTTATTCTGCATCGCACTTACACCATTAAGTAAAATGCTCAATGAAACAAAACATGGATATAAAGTCTATGACAAAATCATTAATCACTTGTTCTACTTGAATGACCTGAAACTATTTGCAAAAAATGATGAACAATTGCAAGGGCTATTATCCACTGTGAAGCAGTTCAGTGATGACATTAAAATGGAGTTTGGACTAGATAAATGCGCCAAAGCAACGTTCACCAGAGGAAAGCTGCTGAAATGTTCAGACATTAATCTTGACCGGGGGAATGTGATAAGAGAACTTGATCAAGAGGAAACTTACAAATATCTAGGTGTTTGTGAAGGAGATGGAATCAAGCACTCGACAATGAGTGAAAGGATAAGGAAAGAATTTTACCGCAGAATAAGAGCAATCTTAAGAACGGAATTGAATGCAAGGAATAGGATCGATGCCATAAACACGCTTGTTATACCAGTAGTAACCTACAGTTACAATATCATCAACTGGTCAAGCACAGAGATCTGTAGGCTCGATACAAAAATTCGAAAATTCTTAACCATGCACAGAATGCATGACCCTAAGGCAGATACAGATATATCTCCCTAGGAAAGAAGGAGGACGTGGGTTAATCCAGTTAGACACTGCGTTGAAAACTGCAACAATTGGATTATCTACATATCTAAGGGAACCACATGATTGGATGATCAAACTCGTTTTGAAACACGAAAGCATCAACAGATCATACTCCATTACAAAAGATGCACAACGATACAGTAAGGGACTACAAATTTCAGAAGTCCCATTTATTGCTGAAATGGAAAACACAGAAAAAGCAAAGCAGGTAAAAGTAACTGCAAAGAAAGAACTGCTACAGAAACTGGCTAAGAAATGGCAAGAAAAGCCTCTGTATGGAAAATACCCAGAACGAGCTAACAATCCTGAAGTTGACTAAACATTAACCTATCAGTGGTTGGCATCCTCTGGACTGAAATCGGAGACTGAAGGACTGATTATATCAGCACAAGATCAGTGTCTGCCAACAAAAAATTACCAAGCCAACATAATAAAAAATGGATGCAGCCCATTATGCCGTGTATGTAAAAAACAACCAGAGACCATTGACCATATAATTTCAACGTACAGTCCTATAGCTCGAACTGAATACCTAAACAGGCATGACAGAGCTGCACAATACATACATTGGATAATGTGTAAGCATTTTGATCTGCTCCATCAAAAGAATTGGTGGGAGCATCAACCACCTCCCATACTTGAAAAAGATCACATCTCAATCTTGTCGAACTTTATCATCCAAATAGACCGAAATATAGATGCAAATAGACCTGATATAATATTGAAGGACTTTAAAAAGAGGGTATGCCTGCTAATTGATATGTCCGTTCCAATAGACAAGAATGTATCTATAAAAACATTTGAAAAATTGAGCAAGCATAAGGAACTGGAGATAGAAATTGGAAAAATGTGGAAATTGAGAACTAAAACAATACTAGTGGTTGTAGGCGCTCTAGGAATGATACCTAAGGGGTCTAATGATTACTTATCGCAAATCCTAGGAAACCCGCGTATAGGGGAAATACAAAAGATAGTACTAATGCGAACTGCCCATATACTAAGGAAGTTTCTGTCAATATAAGTACATCACAAATCTCAACACCTAAAGATGCATGTGTGAGTATGTATGTTCTTTCTTGAACATGGCGGACCTTGTTGTCTCTTTAGGTCACTGGTTGTGATGGTGATAACAGGTATGAACATAAAGCAAGATAAATGCAGCTGTAATAATAATAATAATAATAATTATTATTATTATAATAATCAAAAGGTTTCCAGGGATGGTTAAAGAAAATTGGCCCCTTCACCCATTTTAAAACGCTTCAAAAGGCATGCTTGCTGGGAACAGCAATAACCCTCCGATACGTCCTGAATATCTGAGGCTGCAGGTAGTGGCTTGATATTCATTTCAACAAACTTTCCAGTAAACTAATATCGATGACTGAGACTCAAAGAACAATAATAATAATTGAGTGTTGCCGTACATGGCAACACTCATCTTTTTCCATTTCTCCGACGGTTATAAACCCCACTATCATGCTAGAAATTTCTTTAGTCTAAAATACGGTGAAAGTTTATAATTTCTAATTTCAAATTTCAAACTCGCGCACCGTTTCAAAAAACATACTTACATGTTTACATTTATAATTTGCTTGTTTATAATTCACTTGCTAAGTTCATAGCTTCTAATTCGAATGGAAGGAGACGGGATGTGTATTGGAATAATAATAATTGTTTCTACTTTAGGCACAAGGCCAGCAAATACTCAGTGAATTACTGGTACTTTATTTTATCGACCCCGTAAGGTTGAAAGGCAAAGTCAACCTCGGCGGGATTTGAAAGAACAATACTAATACTAATAATAATAATAATAATAATAATAATAATAATAATAATAATAATAATAATAATAATAATAATAATAATACTAAAAATAATGTTTTCTTTATTAACCACAAGGGTTCACATAAAGTAGACATTAAGGACACTACAGGACAATACAGGACGGTACAAATGGGCATTTCTGCGTGTAAAAAAAACAGAGGTTGAAATAAAATAACAAAGAAAAATTCCCCAATAGGGGGGATACTAAAAATAATAATAATATTATATATTAATAATGCAAGAGTAGCATACTGGTCTTGCCATGGGCTGGATATATTACAAGAAGACATTTAACATGATTCTTCATTCTTGGATTATTAAGAATTCTTGTATCAGTTCGGCACTCATTCAATCGATCATTGTACATTAACACGTGCAGGTAGCTGTTGGGGTCAGTTGTCTAGGCTTTTGACTAATTAGCCTTCATTGCATCTCTGTGGGATTTGGAAATGCTTGATTGTGTCCATTTTATCTCTAAGTTATTATGACAAATACATAATAATAATTATACCAATGAATTCCTGAGTTTTATATCGGACAATAATATTCGATGTGTTTGCTGGCAAACAGCCTCATTGCGCTATGAGGTTTTGATGACCATCGCCATCTTTTGTTATAGCGGTGACAGAGAAAAATAATAGACAACATTATTTCTGTTTTATTGCTCTTTGTCAAGATTGACTGCAGATCACTAGAACTCTCGAGAACATATAGAACTCTCTAAAATATCCGCTATGCTAGAGTGAAAAACCAAATTCTAATTTTGTTTTTAATAATTACGCAAATATCTACAGTGATAGAAACAAAACTTGTCCTTTCTATTTTAAGCAAGGGAGATTAATTGGTGTAGGCGTATGAAAACGGGATTAGATTTTACAGTATTGATTTTTATGAAATTTGATTTAAAATACACTTCCTTGATCGATATAATTAGTAATTGTAAAACAGAACGATTGATTCACTAAAACGTGTCATAATTAAGTGAATTGTTCTGATACAAAAAAAAATTAATGTAAAATCAATGGAAATGATAGTGGTAGCTGAAAAGCATTCTTGGGCTACTTAGTTCATCCCCTCATTTATCTACATATTCTTCATACATCTACAATATATACATTCCTTTCTTTCGAGGGAATCTTAAAAAATATTTCTGCAATATAAAATGTTCTACTCATTTCATTGTTGATTTCCATGTATGTCTTTTAAATGTAAGCTTATAATTTCTAATTGATAACAGTAAAGTTGTACGAAGGCTAATTTGTTTGCCGATTAGTACTTAATAATACACTCCACTGGCCTTCACAAAAGGGAGCACCGAGAAAGCCATACATGGCCTGTTTGACGAAATCCCTTTGTTCCAGTCGCATTGACCATCGCCGGTGCTCCAGTCTAGCTTAGAAGCACGACGCCTGGCGTCTCACCATCAACCTTGTTGTCACCTCCTTCGAAAATACACGCGGGACCACCTTCGCGGTCAAATGTCACAGGCGGATGAAACCTAACACCAAGTCAGTAAACCGTGAACATATCTTCAGCTCTAAGCGATGTGGTCGTGCCCGTCTTTCTTGCAATGATCTGAAAAGCAAGGATCGTGGACCACACTTTTCTTAATATTCGTTCGCAAAGTCAATCTGTCCGTGAAAACTTCATTTTCTCAACATGTATAAAAACGTCAGATTTGGTATTGTTTTTTTTTTTTTTTTTTTTGTTGAATGACTTATAAACGGAGATTTGCATATTTACGTATAGAGAACTTTAATAATTAATTGTGTTGTCTTGATTGTTACAATTTAAAATTTGTTCGTTAAATTTATAGATCACTAATCATGTGTTTATCTGATTAATTTGCATTTGTTCTAAGTGCATCTACATTCAGATATATGTATGTGGCATTTCAATTTGCTTATTTACCTATAGACTTGCTGCAGGTTTAGCTATTAGTATTAATCTTAGTTTGACTTTTATAGGTTCGATATGGTTGATTGTTAGCCTAGACATCGTTTTAACGACGTATGGAATTCAATTGTAAGCAAGGATATTTCTGAATAGGAATAATTGAGCAACGTTTTAGTGTAATGCATATATTGATAGTATGGATTAGTAGAAACCATTTACATGAGATAATAGAAAACAATCTCTAGTGCATTAATGCACTGATCTTACGAGCAAAATTAATCAGCAGACGCCCCCGAGCAATCTGGTTGGATAACATCAATTGGCTTAGTTGGTGCCTTTTGGGATCCGGATAGATCTTTTAGACACGGTTGCTTCTGACGGTGGAAGGAGTTTTTGAGGACACCATCTCCTCAAACCCCTCAGGAATAAGTAGACAAAGAGAAATAAGAACAAGAAGACAAAGATGAACCCGAGTAAATGCCAATGCATGTATCGCGCTAAAGATGTTCTTTGGTAATCACCCGACTGCATGCAACACTTTAAACCACAGTCTAGGCGGAAGTATATGTGTACTAATGAGAAATAAATTGTAAATTATATGCTATAAGAGTCTGTAGTAGTGGGGACTTCCGGCGTTCTTGCCCCCGGGCCCACATCCCTACTCATTGATATTGTAGCGGAGTTGGCCGTCGTGGGGTGCGAGCCCCGCGAGGTGGAGTGTCTGCTCCGTTGCGTCTCCATCGAGGTCATCCTGACGCAATATATTTTCCATCCTGTCGGCCGGTACCCAGAGGTGAAAGGTAAGCTAGTTAGAAGTGGAGGATACTTGTTCAGACGTCACTTTCTAATTCTTTAAAATTCTATGCTTTCCCATTCCTCATCTCTTAGTTCTTCTCTATCCTGCGTAACGCAGGTCATATACATTTTTAAGCTGTCGCTCTTCATATTCTCATTTCGGTGCCGGTATTTTAAGGTGGAGTAACTAGCTTATGTCAAGTACTTTAACCTACTACTGAATTTCAAATAAAACTTACGACATTCCTTAGTGTCCTTTCGGCATCTTCTGCTAAAACGCATGATTAGGTGGTGGTGGTGGTGTGGGGTGGGGGGGGGGGAAGTACCGATTTCCTCATTAGTATGTATTGCTTTATTGATAATTCTGATTTCTCAATAACCATTCTCTTGTCAGCGAATGTTTGTGACTGGGATGTGAAAACAGAAGAGTTTATCACAAAACTAGCTAGAGTAAAAGAAAATCTCATTGAAAGCTGTCGGGTATTCTAGAGATTTTTCACGAGGGTAGAATAAATTTAATGGAATGGAAAAATTGTGGCAAGAAGAAAAGCAGTCAATTAAATGAAAGACCGATATTTTGATAAAAATCTTTGAAATTAATATTACATGGAAATAGTGTTATAGCAAGACAGATTTACAGTGGTAGTTGAATCAATGCTGTTTTCGTTGATGTTGATGCTGATAATGATACTGTTATATGAATATATATGTAGTCTTAAGACAACGATCTTTACAATGAAATATTTTTTGCGTTCTAATGATTTCTATTGTGTTCAATCAGCTTGTCACGTATAACGTTGATTACAGTCCTGTTAGCCAAGAAGCGGCTTTAATTTTACCAAAAATTATGGATGGATAACTTTCTCGCAGTTTCCATTTATGAAACATTGGCATGAAATTTTCATCATTTCACGATACATTTCTAAGTGTATAGTGTCAAAGATCGGCATTTCAAACGAAGTTTATATGGCAAGTAAGCATAAATCACAATCCTTATTTATGCCTTACTATTATCAATAATATCAGTCTCCACTGACTCATCAGGCTATCTAGTTTTAAATTGCCTGGTGTTATTTACTGTTAGGAAATAATTGGAGGGTAAAATTTGTATTAACCCTTTAGCATTCAAAACGGCCGTATCCTGCCAGAATTCTTTCACCTTTTTCTGTTCAAACCGGCCATAACTGATGGTAGGTTCTCAAAATAAATAATACCAAAATCTCATAGATTCAATATTATGTGAGATAATGTCTTTACCACGAACATACAATAGTAAATATAGAGTAATGTAACTGCTAAACGGTTAATGTGCATTTTCATCAGGATTAACAGGCAAACCAAAATAATTAATTAAATTCCAAAGGATGAAAGGATGATTATTGAGGTAAGTGTTATATAAAACACTAAATCTGTTAAATTAATCAACGCACCCTGTTAATGAATAGAGACTTACTGTGTTTTCGTTGGATTTTCTTTTCTGGGAGACAAAAGTAATTGTTTAATTCATTACACAGTTCATATATTGCTTAACTTCTTAGACAGTTGCCCGAGAAACGGGTTTACTCTCATTGGTTAACGCTACTCTTTGAAGGATATTTTTTTTTATTATCGAAGTAATCAGGAGGGGAACATTACACAATGAAACTAACGGGAAGTGGAAGAGACGGGCTATTTCTATACCCGATATATTTCCGTTGCTTTCCTAAAATAGTATGGTGAGAGCATTGCTGTGGTTGCTAGACAGCAACACCAGCTATATCAAACACTCTACCTCGCGAGGCTTCAACTTTTGGCAGGATGCATTACTGAGTCGTATTCATCATTTGCAACTCAAGCTCAAATTAATGCTGTGAAAAATGAGTATATATTTTCTTAGTAGTACTTATTTCTTAAGATACACACCGATCCCTGGCCTACATGGGAGATATGTGGCTCAGCTTCAGTATATGTAGACTCGCCTAACTCTTAGTAAAAGGGAAAGTGGACGTTTTAATGACAATGATGTTGATTATTACATATAATCTTACTTTCCTTTTTGATGACATGAATTCCATTTATTGTCTATAAACTTTTCTCTAATTTGTTTGCAGGTAAGGGAAATTATTTTCATGAACCAAACAAATATCATCTCTTCCCTCCTGGTTAATTATGATTTTTCCAAATAATTCAATAAAGCAAAATACCCTTAAAATGATATAAAATATCAGCCACTACAAGAATTAACCACAATAGATGGCGAATTTGAAATGTTCTACTTTGTATGAAATATATCTCAAGCATTTCACTAGTGGTATTTCTACATTAATAGACTATCTCACTCACACACACACACACACACACACAGGGTGTTATCTTTTCAGAAATGTACATCAATAATTGTTTCTACTTTTGGCACAAGGCTAGCAAATACCCAGTGCATTACTGGTTCATTATGTTATTGACCCCGTAAGCATGAAACGCAAAGTTAACCTCGGTTGGTTTGAACTCAGAATAGCAAGGGGCGTAACTCTATACGTCAACACATGGTGTCCGACCCTCTACCGAAACTGCCAATACACCGCCCAATAATGTTATGACAGTCTTTTGTTTTGTCGACTTTCTGTAAACATACTTTATTCACTTCAAACTTATATTTGACGTTAATCTTTTGCCTGAAAAAGCTAAGACAATAGATAATAGCAATCAGAGTGACACAAATATAAACTAAATTACGTTAATACAGTTACAAATACGATTAAGATATGTTTGGTTATTTGGAAGACTGACAGGTTAATAAGAAAGTACAAAGAACTGTGATTGAGGACGATAGAAATTTAACTTATTCGCCCACGCCATTTCTCAGCTTTCTCTCACAAGTCTTCCATAATAATTCCATTAGATAATGGATGGAAAATCTCAAAATATTTTGCATCATTAAAATTTACTAAAGTAAATTCCACTGTGTTCTTTTTATTATACTATTTTCCTGTTAGCTTGGCATTCTCAGGCTTTCAAGTAAATGCCAAGAACGCTTTTACGTCGAGATATAATCTGTATAATTAAAAAAAGCAGTGTAGGAAACAAATCACTAGAAGTTATTTTCGAAATATAGATTTATCAATGTTCTAGAAACATGTGAATTAGACTTCTGTTTCACCAATTCGTTTCATATTTCTTTCTCCACTTCCCCAACTTATTCTTGAGGCGGTCGTGAGGTAGTCGCATCAGACAAGCCTTCCCAAGGAGTCCTCTCCAAAGCAAATGTATCCGACTAGATCCCCAGCTGAAACCGAATATGCTTATGGCTGTTATTCAACCATATTTCTTGTGGTCGAATTCTGGGTTTCCTGACGGCTTGATTTTACTCGTAGAATCTATCGTACTACTTTTCATTAACATTTCATTCCCCTAGTATCGGAGCTCTGATCATTGGATGTGGAGTGAATCTTTGATCTCCGATCTACACAAGCTATCGGATATCGTTACTCCAGAGACCCTTCGCAACAACTCCAATTCAGCCGCTTCTATTTGTAATTGTACACATTCAGTCATCATCTAAGTTTCAGGGTAGTATGTAAAGGTAGTCATGAAAAACGAAATGAATATAGAGGTTTTGGCTTTTACACATTCCTTCTGACCGAGATCTGAAGCTTGCGTATTATTCCACCAACTCCAGCAATTATTTTACTTAATTCGGTTTCCTACTTTTAATGCCTCGAGATAATGGACCAAGAATATTTGATGTTTTCCACCTGCTTCCCTGTATCTCCGCTTTCATTCAAATCGCATTGCGTGGGCTTTCTTGAGAAGAGGAAATTATCATTCCTTACAGCACTAACTTTCATTACTACATTCCAGAAACCTTGTGCAGTGTCTTTCTGAAATAAACTGGAGACGAGTTAATTAGAAGCATCTCATCTGCATATATCCTTTGACTGGTTTCGGAATCTCATCCATGTGTAGGATAAGGATTTTAATAAAGCCTTTGAACAAGCGAAATAAACACACGTACGATATGTATAGTTCAAAGTATTCGGCCATATATACAGGGATATCCAAGCAACAATAAACTACTACCCTATCCCATACACGTGCAGAACCTTCTACAAAACCATGTGTAATAATCAAAATATATCGACAAAAGTTTCTAGTGGAATCTAATGTTGCATACTCTTAATATTATTTACTACTTTAAAACTTTCTCCTTGCGTTTTATTGAAAGGAAAATCCACTCGGTCAAATCTGTATCAATTACATCAAATGTAATGACCCTCATACATTCTATATGAGAGTCATCACTCTAATCTGTATTGTCCATGTTATTGTGATATTATTGTAATCAACCTCTGTATATAAAGTGACGGACTGTTCACATTTATAGCAACATAATATTATAACTCGGGATAAAAACATAAAAGCAGACTCGGCAGTGTACAAATACTTTGCTTTAGTTTCTAGACGATTTATAAAACTGTTATATATTGTTCAATATAGAAAAACATAAAGAAAATAATATATAGTAGGTTGCCTTGACTCAGAATCAGAACATCAATAGTCAATATATGTATAGCGAATCGTGGATTAATGGATCTTTTGAGACGTAGTTACGTCTTCCTGCAGTAACATATTTAGTGTTGCCAATGCAGTCCACCACTGTTCTCTTCGATTCATATTGATATATTCATTTTTATCCAATAGCTTCGTAATTCGTCTTCTTTTTCAAGACAATATCATAAGATTTGCTTCCTTAGACTATTATTAGAATCTAAAAATGGCGGAATGCTGCAGATTGGTTCCGTAATTTAGCATTAGTTTATACAATCTCTGTTAACTCATTATTGATAATCTATATTTTGTCTATATTGCTTGTTCACCATCGACACCCTCCCGTTGAGGGAATTAGATTCAGCTCTTAGCATTGATTCCAAATTCTATATTAAATGATAACAACCAACGACCCGTTCGAAAAATCAAAAAAAATCCATTCTAATTTTAACTAAAAATAAGCATTTTAAACGACCATATATCACGAAAGGGTAAAGTTGAAAAATATATCGAACTCTTTTCTGTGACCGATATTGTGTTGTGTTATGAATAAGTCTAGACAAATAGCTATTAGTAATGTATATTTACTTTCGTATTAGCTGTTTTAACTACAAATGCTTTTCTCCTGAAGTCCACCACTAGAACAGTTAATCTTCTCTTTAATACAAAAACAAAAAATATTAATTAAATTCTAAAATAAACGTACTAAATTATGAAATAAGACATGGATATTTTTTAAATCTTCAAGAAGATTACATAAAATAGGTTTTAGAAATGTTGATAATATATTTCTCTCTCTCCTTCTCCCGCCCCTTCTCTCTCTCTCCTTCTCCCTCTCCTTCTCTCCTTCTCCCTCCCCTTCTCTCTTATAGATTTATCTATTTATTTCAATCTTGTTCTATATGATTATGTAG
>OZ024742.1:355180881-355193381 GCA_964016885.1 Eledone cirrhosa
ACGGATGAACAGATATGTTATCACTTGGACTGCTATATTATCACGTTGATCCAGTTTAATTACTCAGCTATAGAAATGAATTGCGACGTCACTGGTGCCGAATTGTATCGGTCATGATTTTCCCTTCGACAACATCGTTGGCGTGGGGGAGGGAAGATTTTATGGATGGTCTTCAATAAAAGAATTTGCCCGGAATTGTGCCTCGGTGTAAACCCTTGTACCCGAAACTTATCTTTCACCTTTACTCTTTATATATATATATATATATATATAAAGAAAAATATATATATATGTTTATTTGGTTCCTCTACCGGTTTCGCAGTTCTTCTGCTTTTCAAAAGTAGAGTTGAGATGGAGGGTCTGTGGTTTTTCTCACATCTGGTTCGTCTTTGAATATTACTTGTTTTATATGGAGAAAAGTGGCTCGAAACGCCAGGTTTTTAGAGAAGTAATTTGATTGGTTGATCAATAAGTATAATACATTTCGCGCCAGTTCGCGTTACAAAGTTCTTCAAACAAAGGGGGGACGGGACTCAGGTTGCTTTTTTCTATATGAGTGAAGTTTGGTTGGTTGATGCCGTCACGTGAGTAAGCACATCAGCTTTCGCGCCAGTTTGTTTGAATTACTTTTTACTTTAAAAAAAGGGGCTCACGATGGTTATTTCTTTATAAATGTAATTTGATTGGTTATAAATGAAATTATGGGAGTCACGTGGACAAGTTCATTAAATGTTGCGCCCGTATTTGGGAATTTATTTTGTAGTCTTTTAGAGAATTTTATGACAAACAAAAGATAATGGTCAAGAGAAATGGGATGGGAGAATTGTTCTGGTTCAGTGAATATGGCTGGTTCGCTGGGGACCAGAATTCAGACTTTCTACTGAAATAAAGGAAGTAGAAATATGTATGTTTATTTGTATGCTTGTGTGTGTGTGTGTGTATAGGAAGATGATTCTATTAGTAGAAATGGGGGAGGGTGTTGTGTGTGTGAGTATATGGGTATTATGTATGTGTGTGGGGGGGGGAGTATTTTAAGATGTATTGTGTGTGTGTATATGTGTAGATCAAATTACATTTATGAAAAAAAGCCTTCCCGAGCCCCCTTTTTTAAGTAAAAAGAAATTCAAACAAACTGGCGCGAAAGCTGATGTGCTTATTCACGTGACTGCATTAACCGACTAAACTTCACTCATATATGAAAAAACAACATGAGGCTCCCCTCTTGTTTGAAGAACTTTGTAACGCGAACTGACGCGAAATTTATTATACTTATTGACCAACCAATCAAATTACTTCTCTAAAAACCTAGCGTTTCCAGCCACTTTTCTCCATATAAAACAAGTAACATTCAAACACCAACCAGATGTGAGAAAAACTACAGACCCTCCATCTCAACTCTACTCTTGAAACGCAGAAGAACTGCGAAACTGGTAAAGGAGCCAAATACATATATATATATTTTTTAAACTAAGATTCCAGTTGCATTTTGAATTTCATCTTTTTTTCTTTATACCTTCACTCGTGTAGGACACGTCGGTTATTTATCATTTTGTAAAGAAACCTCACTTTCTAATACATACCCAACACACGAAGAACGAACATGACACCAAAGTCTCAACAAAACAACAACTCACTGAACCAGGACATCTTAAATGAACTCAAAATGATTTCCTCTCAACTTTCAATTTTGACCAACAAAGTGGACCAAATACATATCTATAAAAATGGACCCCACGAAGAAACAGAAAATACCCAACAGACAAATATTACTCCAGCATTAACTAAAGTAATCGAAACCATTGAAACAGCAATTCTCCAAAAGCTGGAACAACCATTAGAACCCAATCTACGAGATGTCCACTCAGTGAAAAAAACACCCTAATCAATATATGGACTCAAAACTCACAGCCCGCAAATTCGCTTTTTAGAATCTCCTATAAAATAATGGCAAGCAGACATATATGAAAAGTGGCTAGCTCTACCCCAATCATCCTCCCCAAAAATCTCCAAATAAAACCCATCCCGAAAGAACCAGAAAACAAACAAATACTTGGGGAAAATATGGCGTTAGAAAACTTTAAAATAGAAATAGAACTGTTGCGATTAAGAGCCAACTACAACGAAGAAAATTTCAAGTCACTTGACCAACAGATGGAAACAGAAATCTCAAGGTACTCTTAAGGCCTACTCTATGAAAAAACCTTAAAAGTTTGGAAGGAAAATTGTGAGGATGAAGAACTAACATCCCTCCAGCGATGCGAAAAATACGCCACCTGGTTCAACAACTACTAAATTGATTTAAAAAATGAACAACATACATATAACCCATTTTTAAAACAAACAAAAACTCACATACCCCCAGCAAAACCTTTCTCCCTATAATCCCAGAAGCCATAGACAAAACTATAAACCTACTAACAAAAACCGAAGATCCCCCAACACAAGACAGGACCCGATGCGCAGATCACAACCCACACAAAATTTATTCCAAAACCGTAGACCCCTGCCCACACAGAACCTGTTCCAAAATCGTAGATCCCAATTCACACAAAGGAACAAAATCTACAACACGGACAATCAACAAATCGAACCTCAATACGTCCGAAACTTCTATACAAGACCACACAACAACAGGGGAAATGCCATTAGATATAATAATACCATTGACAAAACATTCCAGAAAAAAATCATTTTTTAGACCAAGGCTACAGGACCTAGGACACCGGGTGGCACAAACAGATTTTGAAAAACCCAAATTAACCAATCTTTCAAATACAAACATCTCAGCTCAACAAGTTAAAATGCTCTCCAAAGGACTCAAATTCACACCAACACCAGAATACTCTAACCTCAATGAGATAAATGACGATACCTCACACTTCTGTCGAAAATTACGTCTCACATAGCAATTCTTTAACAAGAAGAATAACGACCAATCAATTCTACGGAATAAAAGCAGCTACAACCCAACGAAAGGTAGAAACAGAATTCTGGACAAATTGTCTGACCACATAGCTACCTTCCCATACCATGAACTACCGCAACCTAAACCCAAACCCAACACGAGTTGAAGCGAAGGGGAAATTATCCATGAACTAAAAAAACAATACGGACATCATAATTAAGGAAGCGGACAAGGGAAGTACTGTTGTCATTATGGATGCTGAAACATATACAAATTCTATATTCTAATTACTATGAAAGAGTAAAAAAACCACCATCAATCAAAAACGATGACCAGATTAAACACACTGATTTGTCGATACCAGGAAGACTTAACTAAAAAGGAACGCGATCATTTAACACATTTTGAATACAAAACCAGCAACCTTTACGGACTTCCGATCATCCACAAGTGTAAAATAATTAACGATGCCTGTAAACAATCCAGTTCAGCCTGCGTGAACACACAATACCACACATACCTTAAATTAAGACCAATTCTAGCGGGCCCACAATGTGAAACACACAGACTGAGCAACATTATAGCCATACTACTAACACCAATTTTCAAACACATACCAAGCCTTGTAACAGACGATCTGGACCTCTTAAACCACCTCACCAAACATGTCAAGAATGACATTATTATTGTGTCTTTCGATGTAGTGAAATTCTACACAAGATCCCACACCAATAAGGACTAGAAGCAATATAATTCTGGCTAGAGAAATATCCGAATGAGATACTTCGCAGAATAGAAAAAATCTTCATCACCGAGGGTTTAAAATTTATCTAACAGAACAAATTTTTTTTATTTCGATGGCAGTACTTACAAGAAAATATCGGGGATTGCGATGGGTACAAAAGCCGCTCCATCTTATGCCAACCTAGTCATGGCATATTTAGAAGTCCAGATATATGAACAGTCCAAATAAAAGTACGGATTGAACTTCCAGAAATAGTTATCAGAGAATTGGAAACACTACTGTGATGATTGTGTCATTCTTTGGTCCCACACACTCGAACAACTGAATGATTTCAAAAATATAATTAACGGCAACAATAACTACATCCAATTCACAATGGAATACAGCGAAAATCAACTCCCATCTCTGGACATCTTAATCTTAAAAAAATACACAAATATTGAAACTGACATATACTACAAACCAACGGATTCCAAACAATACCAACTATTCACCTCCAACCATCCAAAGGACTCGAAGACAAACATTCCTTTTAACCTAGCAAGAAGAATTTGCACAAGTGTCACCAATTATGAAACGCGAAATAAAAGACTGTAAGAATTAAAGGAAATTCTACTCGAAAGACAGTACCCACCATTACTAATAAATAATGGAATAGAAAGGGCTAAAGCAATAGACACTGAAGAATTACGAAATCAGAAATAAATTCAAAGTACGTCCAATAGTCTATCATATATCTGAACACACAGCACAAGAAATGCGGAAGCTTACAACACTATTCACAAGAACATCCCACTACTGAAACAAAACCCAAGAATGAAAAAAAGCCCTTGAAACACACAAAATCAAAAACAAAAGACAACCGAAGTCACTGAAAACATTACTCACCAATGCCAAATTACCTACCACAAACCCACAACCAACTGTCACAAAATGTGGTCACTCTAATTGTGGAACCTGCACTCAACTCATTGGAGGCAACACGTATGGATTCCTATCAGGAAAACATTTTGCTGTAAAAAATCACTTCAATTGCTCATCAAAAAATTTACATTATGCCATTAAATGTAAAGGATGCAATGAAGCTTATATAGAACAAACTAAACTCACACTCAGAAACAGAATGACAGTTCATCGCCAACAATTACGAGATTCAACCACGAGACAGATACCACTAAGCGCACATCTAGACATATGCGCAAGTAATAAGACACCCAAATTCCAAGTCTTCCCAGTTTACCTTTGCGGTAAGAATACAACAGAACAAATACGAATAAATAAGGACAATATGTTTATTCAAAAATATAGACCAGCATTAAATATGGTTTAATATACATTATATCAACACCATAACATGCTAACCATCCAAACAGACACACACACACACAAATAACACCTTCTACTTTAGAAAATAAAAACCCGAACTAAATAAACCTTAACATACGTTTGCGCTGACAATACAACAGAATAAATACGAATAAATAAGGAAAATATGTTCATTCAAAAATATTTCTACTAACGAAATCATTTTCCTACACACGCACACACAGGCACACATACACACACAGAGAAAATACATATTCTCTTCATCTTAACATGTTAACCATACTCCAACACACACATAACACCCATACACACACACATATCACCTCCTCCCTCCAAACACACAACTCCCTCCCCCATTTCTACTAATATAATCACTATCCTACACACATAAAATATATATATTCTCTCGATATTAACATATTCCCCCCACACACACATAACACCCATATACACACACACACAACTCCCTCCCCCATTTCTACTACTAGATTCATCTTCCTATACACACACACAAGCACACAAATAAACATACATTTGTCTACTTTCTTTATTTCAATAGAAAGTCTGAGTTCTGACACCCCAGCGAACCAGCCATATTCACTGAACCAGAACAATTCTCCCATCCCATTTCTCTTGACCATTATCTTTTGTTTGTCATAAAACTCTCTAAAAGGCTACATAATAAATTCCCAAATACGGGCGCGAAATTTAATGAACGTCATCACGTGACAGTCATAATTTCATTTATAACCAATCAAATTACATTTATTTAAAAACAGCCTTCGTGAGCCACCTTTTTTGTTTAAAGTAAAACGAAATTCAAACAAACAGACGCGATAATTGATGTGCTTATTCACGCGACTGCATCAACCAACCAAACTTCACTCATATATGAAAAAACATCTTGAGGCCCCCCTCCTGTTTGAAGAACTTTTTGTAACGCGAACTTGCGCCAAATTTATTATACCTATCGACCAACCAATCAAATTACTTCTCTAAAAACCTGGAGTTTCGAGCCACTTCTCTCCATATAAAACAAGTAACATTCAAAGACCAACACGATGTGAGAAAAACCGCAGACCCTACATCTCAACTCTACTTTAGAAAAGCAGAAGAACTGCGAAACCGGTAAACGAACCGAATAAATATATATATATTTTTTTAATAAGATTCCAGTTGCATTTTCGATTTCATCTTTTTTTCTTTATACTTTCACTCGTGTAGGACACCTCCGTTATTTTTCATTTTGTAAAAAAACTCACTTTCTAATAAATAATATATATATATGTGTCGAGGTGCTGTGACTTGGTGATCTTACTGTGGTTCGTTATTCCTATGATGTCTGCTAGGTTAGGAGTAGTAGAGAAGGATATTTTTATATTGTTCCTATTAAGAATATTTCTATACCTATAGTTGGGCGGGATGTTCTTCTCTAAGGCTTCGAAGAATATCCGGGGTATGTTGGAGGACACACTCCGAGAGTAGGGCGGGTGGAACCATAGGACGTTACGGTGGCGATTGCGTGTCCTTGTACGTTTGCTACGGGTGGTTCCATCCAGGTTACCGTTCTTATGTATGTTAATGAGCTGCAGCCCGTTAGGTGCCCCTTTCACTTTATGCTCGGGTGCACTCTTCTTACCTCTTCCATGTTTATGTACAGGAAGATGTTGGTTGGAAGGCGTTGGTAGTAGGCCGTCGCCTTTGTTGATGTTGTAGTAAGGGAATAGTTCGAGTAATATACAGTGGTCACCGTCGCCGGGGTCGTGATTTTAGTGAGATTATCTATTCTATTATATCCGACTCCAACGAGGTCGCCGCGTGATCGGTTATAGGTATGGCTTACTATAACGTTCGTTTTAGAGGGGGTGGTTTCTAGAGCTAGAGTTAGGGACGTAGGAAATTCCTCGGTTAAAGCCGGCGCTTATCAAGGCCCTATTGTAGTAATCTGCCGCTTGGTTGAAGATATCCTCATTGGCGGATAGAATCTCGAGACTATCCGCCAATGAGGATATATTCAAACAAGCGGCAGATTACTACAGTAGGGCTTTGATAAGCGCCGGTTATAACCAAGGAATTTCCTACATCCTTAACGCTAGCTCTAGAACCCCCCCCCCCCCCCTCATAAAAGGAACGTGATAGTAAGCCATACATATAACCGACCACGCGGCGTCCTCATTGGAGTCGGATATAATAGAATACATAATCGCACTAAAGATCTCGACCACGGCGACGGTAACTACTGTAGATTACTCGAACTAATCCCTTACTACAAAATCAACAAAGGCGATGGCCTACTAACGACGCCTTCCAACCAACATATTCCTGTACATAAACATAGAAGAGGGAAGAAGAGTGCATCCGAGCATAAAGTGAAAGGGGCAACTAACGGGCTACAGCGCATTAACATACATAAGAACGGTAACCTGGATGGACCCACCCGTAGCAAACATACGAGGACACGTAATCGCCACCGTAACGTCCTATGGGTCCACCCTCGCCCCCTACTCTCGGAGTGTGGCCTCCAACATACCCCGCATATTCTTCGAAGCCTTAGAGAAGAACTTCCCGCCCAACCATAGGTATAGAAAAATTATTGATAGGAACAATATAAAAATATTCTTCTCTACTACTCCTAACCTAGCAGACATCATAGGAACAACGAACCACAGTAAGATCACCAAGACACAGCACCTCGACACAGACGCACCTACACCTGACAATAATTATATCGGCCTTAACAACTTCCTAGCAGCATTCAATAGTGTTGGCAACGGCCTCCGAAGACGCAACCAGCATAACCGCGAAATGACTGGGGAACATGCAGGACATGACGTGCGGAATAACAATCGTACCACCCCGCGTGCTGTGGGTTGTAATGGTGCTAACGACAGCTGCGGAAGCGTAGATAACAACGTAGGCAGCAACTTTGTTAGCCCTACCGTGGAAAATGGATGGAACCGCGACATAATTTACAACTGCCGCGACAGAGGACGCAGCCTCCTTAGAGGATACTGCGTGACTGATAGGGTTATATATAGATGCACTGTAACTAGCCACAATAGCGTTAAACATTATATAGGGGCTACCTCCAGCCCGTTCAAAATTCGGTTTCGAACACATCTCCACTCTTTCACAAATAAAACATTAAGACATCTACCCCACTTCGGTCTCGGACTACATCACATCACTAAACGACTTAAACATCAGGTTCTCCACGCACTGGGTTATTGTCGGCAGGGCTGCACCGTACAACTTCATGAGGAAGTGCGATCTTTGCCTCATGGTGCTCTACCACATCATAACTGCACCCCAGGAGCTCATCAACAGCAGAGCTGAAACAGCTATAATTTGAACACATCGCTTAAAAATATCCTTCTTTAGATGGGTTAAGGATGAGGAGTGAAACGGTGCACCGGATCTCTCTGCAACAAGTTTTAACACCCCGGCAGGCAGGCGCAGAAAAATAACACCCAGGAATCTAACCACGCATACCAGACCCAGCCTCAAACGACCCAGACAAACAGAAGTGGCAACAGACGTCTCAAAATAAGTGTTGGTTACATGACCATGTGCGTACCGACAATGGTAAGTTGTAACCGCATCGTGTAACGGATAAACATTTGTCCGGGAAAGACTGCCCTAACACCGGCCAGAGATACCTCCCTTGACATGCTGCAAAATCAAAATACGCTATTGTTGCGAGAAATGAAGCTTGACATGAACTTAACCCTAAAAGCACTTTCCGAGCAATGTAAGGGACACCTCTGGTTATTTATGCCCTGGATAATCCCAACTGGGCGAAACCTATGTAGGTGCTGTTTTAAATAAACATGTTTTAACGGTCTATTCTCCGATGTCTTACTTTTCCACGTGATTACGCTCTTCTAACTCTCTAGCCCACTAAATATTAACACTTCGAATATTTAATGCTGCCGGAACTAGTATCGAGCACCTTTGGCATACGCTACTTGGCAAATAACTACATGTATCACCTATCCTCCCCTTTCTTTTTCTCTCTCTCGATACGTAAATACTGTATATATATATATAATTCAAGAAAGAAGAGTGATATGGTTCGCTATATAATAAGGGCTTTATTCGCATTGCTGACAATTGTTTCTTTGATCTGGTAGGACTAGAGTCCGCTACCCGCCTGATTTTGCGTCAATCGATCTCCAATACTTTGTTTATAACCAGTCGTTTTCATCAGGCGGGTAGCGAACTCTAGACCTACCAGATCAAAGAAATAATTGTCAGCAATGTGAACAATATATTTGTCAGATGAAAATATATTTGTAACCTAATTTTGTATATATCAGCTAAATGCCCTCACCAAATGTAATCCCGGATTGGCAGTATCGGTAGAGAGTCGGACGCCATGATTTGAAGCATAGAGTTACGTTCCTTTATGATCTGAGTTCAAATCTCGCCGAGGTTAACTTTGCCTTTCATATTTACGGGGTCGATAAAATAAAGTACCAGTAATGTACTGGGTATTTCTGGACTTGTGCCTAAAATAGAAACAATTATATTTGTAAAAATGATGCAGTGAACAATAAAGGTAAAATATAGGAAAGAAGTGATGATCATGGCCGGAATGTCATTGAGGACAGATATATTCCAATAACAACACAACCTTGGGATAGGATATTACATCCTGTATATAATTAATGTGGTATGGGAATATTTGAAATCAGATTTTTCTGTGGAGGATGTGTACAATGTATCCACACTCTTAAGGTTTCCAACACCTCACTCCATATTTGGAATATAATGCAAGAACATTTATTTATAATTTCAAGAAAATCTGCGGTAAGATTATTGCAGCAAAACCACATATCATTCACTAAAGTGATATCATATTATGATAATTCTGCTAAAATTAAAAAAATCAAGTAAGTTAATCAGGTATGCAATGTCTTGAGCTGTGAAATGTTTCTCTTAAATATATATGAGCAATAATGAAAATGAGAAGACCAGTTAAAATTGCTGCAAAATCATCAAAAGTATTCATCCAGGTGTGCTTTTAGATGCATATGGTTTTAAGAAGGAAAAAAAAACTATAAGAGTTGTAATAAATACTTGTGGAACATATCTGCTAATCTATTTTGGATATATTGTTAGCTTCATCTACAACAGCTATATCAACTAATAGACACGAAGTTGAATGGGGATATACACAGATTACTGTGTACAAATCCATATGGTTTAATTCCTATACATAGATGATCGCTCCGTTGTGTATAAACGGTGTCACTTCACTGATTTTCGCTCACAAAAGGAAAGAGATTTCAGGTCAATATTCTCCACGAAATTGTTGTTTTTTATTGAAACTACATCAATAGTCCAGATGGTACGAGTAGACGGTCCCTCTAGAGATTTTATTTCAATAGAATTCATGGACAAATATTTCTAGAGTAACAATTTTAAGATGTTCGTGTGATTTAGAGAGTTTGAGATGCGGGGAAACTTTGTAACTATGATATAATAGACATTACACTGTCCGGCATGTTCATCTCTATTTTCCCTTCTCATCTTTTATAAGGCTCTATGTCATTCTTCTTTGTCTAACCGTTCCACTGCAGCCTATATTACTCTTTACTGTTTTTCTGTTTCTATTCCTTCCTATCGTTATATACATGATTGTGAAGGCGCATGGTTTAGTGGTTCGAGCATTGGGCTTGCAAGCGAAATGTTGTGAGTTCAATTCTCAGACAGGGTGATGTGTTGTTTCCTTGAGCAAGATAATTTATTTCACGTTGCTCCAGTTTACTCAGCTGTAGAAATGGGATGATAGGACTGGGGTCCCTATAATTAAATCACCCAAGACACCTCCAACGAGATATAGTTTGGAAGAGGCCAGCTAAACCTGCATAGGTGTGAGCTGTCAAACACATACATGATCTGCAAATCCTTAATCACAGACCGTATAACCACTGATACATGTAAAATGAACCTACTACTTTGATCAGAAATATCAACTGAGTAAGTTTAAATTCCTATATAAAATAGATTGGAAGAACACCGTTATTTGAAATATTAATTTAGAGGACTATGAATATATCCAAATAGTTGTGCAGTCTACTTTATATGTGCGGCAAATAGACTCAGTCGTTAGAACCTCGGATAGAGTGCATCGCGGTATTATTCCCGCTCTCTGCTCTCTCAAATGAAATCACAACGAGATTAAGTTTCCTTCATTCGAGGTCAATAATAAATATGTCAGTCAAGTACTGTGGTGCATTATTCCTATGTATCTCTTTCTCACTTCATTACTCTCACTCACTATTCTTCTGGGGAAGAAATCTTCTGTACCCAGGACTGGGAGGGGATGACCTGCACAGGTATAAAACAAATGCACTAAGAAACGTCGACAAATAGATGGCTCCGGACAAATAGATAATTATGGTTGCATTTGATATTTATGCATAGTGTTTATATAAAACATTATATTGTAATCAAACATTTTCTTTATAGGATATTTCATGTAAATACAGTTCAATAGAAGAAGAAAAAAAGAAAATTTAGATTGAGAAGAATGGAATGTAAAACACGAAAATATAAAGAAAAAAGATGAATTAAAAAGAAAACCGAAAAGGGGAATGAATGGCAAATACTCTAGTCCCACAGAACATTGGTAATGGGGAGGGGAAGGATGATTGTGCTCTGGACTTAGGGGCTGACCGTAAATGTGCTGCGCCCCACGTAAAAGACCGCGAAAGCATTCCCGCGGATAATGGGTCGCGGCAACCACTGTAACAGCCACCACACCATACAAAACTCCTGCCTCAGACAGGCCAACGCCATTCCGATCTTGGGAAGGAGCTCGAACGTATGGGGTCCAAATACGCCCTTGGTCTCGACGGCGACCTGTGCGAAGAGCAAGTGGCCGACAATCCTAAGTATTTGTTTATTTTATTTCCTCTGAATGGCGGGCCGTGTTACCGACGTTTCTGGCCGAAGTGACTATGTTGGAGGCGGAGAACGTGTCGCAACCGGTGGCGACCCAGATGAGGGATCTATCTCCTTCGAATGGGAAGAGAGTGATTGAATCAAGATGCTTGCCATCTCCCCGGTCAAGTCTTCCTGGCTCCAGTTGTGATAGAAAGCCAGCAGCGTCCAGGCTCCGTCTCAGTATGTCATTGATAGTAGCGTGTCGGAGGAACCGACCTGTGCTCTGATGGCAAGACAGTGGGTGCAGGTCGAACTTGTCAACAACTGCCCCACAACGTCATTTGTGTGGCTCACAAACGCGGAGGTTGAAGGTTTGGGCTACTCCGATGCAAGTGCACTCGTCAACAAGAAAGGAACCGGTTGATGATATGGGCACCGATTTGAGTTACGCGCCATTGTTGGGCTGAGAAGTGGGGCGGATGCAGGCAAGGTGGTGTTGGTCCAATACATACTCGAACCACTTGAAGGAAGACCTGCATTTGTTATCGTCCCGCGGAAATATCATAGGCATAAAATATAAGTAAACGTTTCCCTTGCTATTTCAGGGACTAGTAGGATAAAGAACTGGTT
>OZ024742.1:355198381-355208381 GCA_964016885.1 Eledone cirrhosa
GTTCTTCTGCTTTTCAAAAGTAGAGTTGAGATGGAGGGTCTGTGGTTTTTCTTACATCTGGTTGGTCTCTGAATGTTACTTGTATTATATGGAAAAAGTGGCTCGAAATGCCAGGTTTTTCGAGAAGTAATTTGATTGGTTGGTCAATAATTATAATAAATTTCGCGCCAGTTCGCGTTACAAAGTTCTTCAAATAAGGGGGGGGGGTTGTCACAGGTTGTTTTCTTCATATATGAGTGTTTGAACTTCATTTTGCTTAAAAAAATAAACGTAATTTGATTGGTTATAAATGAAATTATGGCTATCACGTGAACAAGTTTTTATTAAATTTTCGCGTCCTTTTTTGGAAATCCATTCTGTAGCCTTTTAGAGAATGTTATGACAAGTAAAAGATAATGGTCCAGAGAAATTGGATGGGAGAATTGTTCTGGTTCAGGTAATATGGTTAGTTTGCTGGGGTGTCAGTATTCAGATTTTCTATTGAATAAAGAAAGTAAATATATGTATGTTTATTTGTGTGCTTGTGTGTGTGTGTGTGTTGTGTGTGTGTGTTTAAATTTCTTTTTACTTAAAAAAAGGGGGCTCACGAAGGCTTTTTTTTAATAAACGTAATTTGATTGGTTATAAATGAAATTATGGCTGTCACGTGAACAAGTTTTCATTACATTTTCGCGCCCTTATTTGGAAATCTATTCTGTAGAATTTTTGGAGAATTTTATGACAAGAAAAAGATAATGGTCAAGATAAATTGTATGGGAGAATTGTTCTGGTTCAGTGAATATGGTTAGTTCGCTAGGGTGTCAGAACTCAGATTGTCTATTGAATAAAGAAAGTAAAGATATGTATGTTTAGTTGTGTGCTTGTGCTGTGTGTGTTTGAATTTATTTTCACGAAGGCTTTTTTTTTTTTTTTTTTTTTTTTTTATAAACGTAATTTGATTGGTTATGCACAATTGTCTCCAATTATGAAACGCGAAATAAAAGACTTCAAGAATTAAAGGAAATTCTACTCGAAAGAGAGTACCCACTATTACTAATGAATAATTGTTTCTACTTTTGGCACAAGGCCAGCAATTGCCCAGTGTATTACAGGTACTTTATTTTATCCACCTCGTAAGGATGAAAGGCAAAGTTAACCTCGGCGGGATTTGAACTATTACTAATAAATAATGGAATAGAAAGGGCTAATGCAATATGTATTGATGAATTACGAAAACAGAAACAAATTCTAGGTACGTCCAATATTCTATCATATATCTCAACACAACCCAAGAAATGCGGAAGCTTACAACACTATTCACAAGAACATCCCACTACTGAAACAAAACCCAAGAATGAAAAAAGCCCTTGAAACACACAAAATCAAAAACAAAAGACAACCGAAATCACTGAAAACATTACTCACCAATGCCAAATTACCTACCACAAACCCACAACCAAGTGTCAAAAAATCTGGTCGCTCTAATTGTGGAACCTGCTCTCACCTCATTGAAGGCATAAACGTATACATTTAAATTAGGACAAAATTTTACTGTAAAAAATCACTTCACTTGCTCATCAAATAATCAGGTTTATGCCATTAAATGTAAAGGATGCAATGAAGATTATATAGGACAAACTAAACTCACATTCACAAAAAGAATGACAGTTCTTCGCCAACAATTACGAGATCCAACCACTAAGCGCACATCTAGACATATGCGCAAGTAATAAGACACCCAAATTCCAAGTCTTCCCAGTTTACCTTTACGCTAACAATACAACAGAACACATACGAATAAATAAGGAAAATATGTATATTCAAAATATAGACCAGCATTAAATATGGTTTATGGTACGCAAACAGAAACGTACATACACAAGCATACGCAAACACTTACCATAGGTAAACAAAACCACGCACATATAAATATGTGTGTGTGTGTAAGCGCGTATACAAATAAATAAATAATTATATAAACGTATATAAATAAATAATTACGTATATAACAAGCGCACACACATACCTTCATGTAAATACACGAATGTTCGGAGAAGTAAGTCAACAAAAACATGAAGTACACATTTACACACACCCTACATACGTACGAACCTGCATACTCACACATACGCAATACTCCCGTATACACATAGCCAAACAATACGTACCACAATATATCAAATTATACGCCATAACAATCAAATATACGTACGAGAAGGTATGCATACCTTCACAAAACATACGGGTAATATATACTTACCTATGCAAATAAGTAAAGGTATAAACAAAACATATACTTAGCTCCCACATCGAGACGTAAAATATCCACGTATAGATCGTACTATCCGTTAGGGTATAACGTGGGGCTGTAATACAGGAAAGTTTTGTGCAATTTATGTTTACAAGCCGAAATTGCCTCAGATTTTTTGTTCAAGATGTGGCGTGTGGCGTAAAGTATTTCCAGGGCCTCAGCGGCGCAGAGGTCACATGGCCTTTTATTTCCGTTATACGATCTAGCCCTCGCTAGGATCTCCCAGTGTAACTTATATTGGGTGTGGTCGTCTTTTAGACTCCAGATATAAGCTGAAAGTGACGTCATATTCCTTCTTAGAGGGTAACGAAAAGAATGGGTATGCATGTAAAGACGCTGCTTGAATCTATTGGCGGTTAACCCTATGTAGGCCCTACGGGACGTGGGTGTTACAACCTTACATTTGTAGACAATGTTACTAGAGAGGCATTTCCCGGATAGGGGGCAATCAACCCGATTCCTACAATTACAGTTAGTACTAACTACAGGGTTGCACGTGTTCCTACGGCTAGGTAGTTTAGCTAAATTTGAAGCTGTGATGTTATGTGCAAGGTTAGAAGTCGTAGAGTAAGACATTTTAATAGTTTTTATATTAACAATTTTACTATATTTATGTGTAGGGGGAAAAAAGCTTCGTAATAAGGGAAAGAAAGATCTTAGCTAATGGTGTGGCCACCTCCATATTATATGGTGGGTTATACCAACACATGCGACGGGATATATTTCTTCTAGGTCTATTTTCGTACTCTGTATATGCTACCTTATCGACAAATCCACTTCGAGCAAGAGCTTCATTGTAATAAGTGGAATGGTCGTTGAAAATACGCTCGTTGGTGGAAAGACGGGAAAGCCTCAACGAAACGTTTCTTACCAGGTTCTTGGTTATGCTGGCAGGATGGTTGGAATGCTTACTTATGTAATTAAGGCGTATCATTCGGCTTTCTAGACGGGTAATACAACCCATTCAATAAGTTGAGGGTAACGTCGAGGTAATTAACGACAGATATTGGCCTCAACCTGTATAGAGAGGTTGAAGCCTTTAAAGAAGGATGTGAGTTCTTTTCTAAACCTGTCGCAAGCACGAGGTCCGCACTTAGTCATGGTCAAAAGACCATCGTCACAGTACAAACCACCGCCCGCGTTGGGGAATTCGTCCTTGATAGAGAAAAGAAGGAAAAGCCGATAAGATCAGTAACCTCCGCAGAGTCACTGGTGCCCATACTCAGGTCGAATGGGGTTCTATTAAATTTTTTTATCCAAATAGAGTCGTCGAAATTAATCACCGACTTACGGGCATGGAGGATGACATCAACTTCTAAATTCTTAACCACTGTGAGTGTTTTAGCGAAATTGATAGCTCTAAGGAGAAGTGGTAAAGTGATGGCGGAGTAGTAATTGTTGATGTCGAATTGGATAAAAAGGCAATGTTCCTTGTTACATATGCTGTTGAACCAATCAATCACCGCGAAGGAATTGTTCCACAGTGCAAGAGGGGCCAAACTTCAAATTTCAGGTATAATTCTATCAAGAATCGTCTTACTAAGTCTACCTAAATCGGACTTCGTAGGGTCAATAAGCCGAATAGAGGGGTTGTTCGGAAAATTGGATTTGTGATCCTTCAGGGATCTGGGGAGAAATAGGGTCCAGAGGTTCGGCCCGGTCCAGGATGTTGAGATCAGATGTGATTTTAAACGCAGCATCGTTGATTTCATTGATGACGCACCGATTAGTTTTACGGTATTCCTTAGTTAGAGCATTATGTAGTAGTTGATGGTAAGTACTGCGCTCTACTTGATATAGGTTGCCATTTTTTTCGGAATGGACGTGCACGGCATTAGAATCCTTAATAGAACGAATTCTATTCTTTAGGTCTAGCTGTAAGGAATTGCTCCTATTCCGAAATGTGATACTCCGAATGAGTTCCCAGACATCATTTTCGAAGGGTAGCAATGCTGGGTTACACGGGGGTCTATTATAGGTTTTAAATCCAAATGTATCCTGTGTGTTGTCTGCTTTTCGCGGATTATCGAAGTAAAAGGCTCGCCAACGCAACCTTTTAATGAACGCTTCTGTTTTCTGTATCAGGAGTTTTAGGTATGTTTTCCTGCTTGGTACTGGTATGTTCTTTGTAGAAATATTCAGATGTTGTATCTGCATGATGAATATAAGTCAGTCTTAAACTTTAATCTGTTATTTTAATATATATATATATATATATATATATATATATATATATATATATATATATATATATATATGTATGTGTGTGTGTGTGTGTTTAGTAGCTAACTTGTTTTAAAAGGCGGTATGCCGGTTGAGGGTTGAGTACTCCATGCTCTTGCTGCTCTTGCAGAGCAGAATATGATATATATATATATATATATATATATATATATATATATATATATATATATATATATATATATATATATATATATATATATATATATCAATATATATAAGAGGTTAGGTGAGAATTATAGTAATGGTGTATTTATATAGATCTGATAATAATTACAGCAATATTGTGTTTAAAAGTGTTGAATAATCCACAACTGTTAATCACACGTACCTCGGAAACACAATATACAAAACAGTGAAATTAAATTAAAATGCGAAACAAACGAATTAATATACAGGTGATTGTGAAATATGAATAAAATATCAACAGAAAATCGACATTTCCGATATGTACACGCTAACAAGAATATGGCGGTAATTGCCGAAGTTTGTAATCCTCATCTCCATTTGGTATGGTATCAATAACTAAACAATTGTGAATGTTACAAAACGGATTAACAAACTGAAATCACGTTAGCTGGGTTTTAATTAAATTATGAATTTAATAACATACATTTTAAAGGCTTAATGCTTAGTTTAAAATCGGAAAATGTATAACTCACTAAAATGTCGATATCCCAGTGGGACTATATTGTTGACTTCAGTTCAGCAATTTGCACATATGTAATTTTGGAGATAAATGAATTTAGCATACATAGAAATACCATATTAAACGGTGTAAACAAATTGAAATATATGCTTTTAAAATGATATTATAGAGTGATAAACGTGATGTTATATATACATATATATAACCACGTTTATCACTCTATTATCTCATTATATATATATATATATATATATACATATATATGTATATATGTATAAGGTACACTATATGCATTGTTAGTTATAAAGCGTTCTGATGTTTAAAGCTCTGCCGTAATTGTTTTCAATATCCAAATAAATAATTTATATATTTTAAAACTTAGTAATTTTGTTTTGTGGTTTGCACATGAGCATATATGTGTATATATATATATATATGTGTGTGTTTTGTGTGTGTTCTGTGTGTGTATGTGTGTGTGTGTGTTCCCTGTGTTAGTGAGTGAGTGTGTGTGTGTTTAAATATATAACATAATGACTTAAAAACAGCAGAATTCGGGGCTAGAGCCTCCTTAAGCATTAAATTTTACGAAAATATACGTATTTCCATAGTCTACATTCAGCATCCCATTATGGTGCAAGACTTGGGTGATTACATCAGTTGTTAATTGCACTCACCAATTCGGTGCTATTGTAACGGCAATAAATGAAACAGCTACATATTACTATATACATGATGAATGGTTTGCTTACGTGGAGTGTTTTAATTTAAGATATCATCGTCTACTAAGCAGAATGACAGAGTCTACCCACTGGATGGCAACCTAGCATAAATGGCTATATATATATATATTCACATTCTTTGTATATATATATATATATATACAAAGAATGTGAACAAAATATATATAGAGAGATTGAGCGAGGGAGAGACAGAAATATAGAAGGAGAGTGAAAGAGAATGAGTGAGAGAAAGTAGGAGGTAGCTATTGGGAAAATATACAATTACGATAAAGTATACATGCTTCGTTTGCGAAGCGTAAAGGCACTTGAAATCTGAGTATGTATATGAGTTGTCTCCTTTTCACATCCTTCTTCCACGATACAATACATGCTATGTAGTAAAAGTAATATTATCCTCAAATGATTTACGTCAACAGCTTAGTATAGATAATTATGATTGACAAAGGCCCACAGCTAAGGTAATTAAAATCATATGGTAAACATCTTGATGAAGGAGAAAGACCTCACAATTCCGTTTCTATACTTCTGAAAACAATACGATAAACTATAGAATGATGTAAATTTAATTTGATTAGAAATATAACAAACCAAATAAACCTTAAAATACACAGAAACTCAAGGGTGAACACACAATGATGAAAACTTATGAAATTGTGAATTGAAAATTGTAATATATATTATACAACAATAAAAGAAATTCGCACACATACGTACATACATTTTATGTGTTTGAACACATTCACTATACTTTATATACATATATATATGGTTTTATCCATATAAATATAAGTGGATAACACCAGTTTTAACCAGTTTTAATGGTGTAGTATAGTATAGCTATACTATAAAGAGTCGGGACCCGACAGCAGAGCCCTTGCCGATTCAACAGCTTGTTGAACATTTTAGAACTAGCTGTTGAAACGGCAAGAGCTCCACCATTGCGTACCATTTTTTTATGGTATATATATATATATGCATACACACACAGACACACATATATATGAATATATATATATATATATATATATATATATATATATATATATATATATATATATATATATATATATATATACGATATTAAACAAATGGAAACTATATTTATAAAACCATATTTATTTCATTATACATATTTCGGGGATACCATATTAAAAATATGGCATGCCTTCTTCAGATAAAATACAATATATAAACAGTTTTATAAATAATTTTGACGTACCATAAATATTGACCAACCGTTATGTAAGAAGCTGGTTTGGTAGTGAGATGTTTATAAATATTTAGTGTTAAGCACAGTTAACAATAAAGACGGAGAAAAAGAAGAAATGTATGTAAAGAAAAACAGAGAGAAATAGAGAGAGATAGGGGAGAGAGAAATAGTGAGGAGGTGAAAAAAGAGACGCAGCTGAGGCAACAGATGAATAATAATAATTCATCATACAAATTGAGAGATTTAGGAGGGAGGGAGTACTGTAATTATTTAGTTATAGTGTTAAGAACAGTTGGGGAGGAGACGGAGAGAAATAAAAAATGAAGAGAAAACAGAGAGAGAGAAAGATAGATGTGGGGGAAAAAAGGAGGTAGACCAAATAATAATAATTATATATGGGGAGGTGAGAGAAATAGGAGAGAAATAAGAGAGAAATAAGAGAGAAACTCGAGAGGCAAAGTTAAAACAACCGATACATAGACTTCATGATATATAAAGAGGGAGGAGAAGAAAGAGCTATATCTAGAGAGAGGGATGATAGATTTACATCTTTACGTTATGTCCTATCAATTTGAATTATCAATTCATATGAATTGGGTAATATAATGTAAATATCAATACTCATGAAGGAGACATAGATATATAATGTGTGAAAAAATTTTTCTCAACAATGACCATATGTTTAGTTTAACATTCTGAGGTCAATGTACCAAAACTGAGATAAAACTTCAAAAAATACGGAAATATATAAGAATATACATACACATGCATATGCACTTTCCGGAAAAGGAAAGAAAGAGAAAAGGAGAAGGTCATCTCAAGTTCTAGTTGATACTATAGACATACCCATGATTTTACGTGATCAACCCTGTAATTTCTTGTTTCACAGAAATTTTTTTTTTCCTTTGTGTTATAAAAGATGTTACTATATATATATACATAAAAAACATATTAATATTCTTGCCCTCACATACATGATTATCGTTCATGTATAGAATATTATGCATATCTGTAACATATCCAGAACTATACCCACACATACATATATATATATATATGTATGCACACATATATGTACATGGACAGATAAAATAAACAGATAAAATATACTCTGTAATCATTCCATATGCATGTTAATACATATGGCCTTTGTACAGAGACAACCAGATATCAATATATCAGCACAGAGATATCAAAACGTTAAACATATTTTCATCACTCCCTAGAGTATCTCGGGCCGTAAAAACACAGTATGCCCCCTATATCAACCACATAAATCTACCCTTCCAATTTATCTGACAATATATTGCCAAGTTCATTAGAAGCAATCAGAATCAAAAAGCAAACAAAAAAAACAAAAATTATTCAACAAAACTTATTTAGCAGAAATCATTTAAAGGATTTAGGAGACCCTGTTGTTTTACGGAGGCTCTTATATTTAGTATAGAAGTTTATCTAGCGTAAAATGTATTCAATAGATTGGGAGCATCTACATTTTAGGGTAGTTTAATTACATCATTAGTATATATTTATGAAGAAGGTTTAAAAGAAAAAGAAAAAGTTGAAGGAATCGAAAGATTTATCGTCAGGTTTCATACATTAATTAAATATCCTAATTAATTATACTACATTTTAAATTTATATTTATATTTAAACGTTGAGTTAAATCTATGTCTGCAGCAACTGAATAAATTGCTCCTTAAATTAAGGGAATTTTTGGATTTTAATATAAAGAATATCTCCTCCACACAGAGGTCACATGTCTCAGATGAGGAATTAAAAGGAATCCCTCTTGAGACAATATTCCAAAACATCGAATACCAATCGTTATCATGTTTAAGTTGCCAGAGTAAGCCTGATAATGAAGTTGAAGATTTTTTGTTTGGATCTGTGAAAAAATTCTTATGATTATTGTAGCGAAGTTTAAATTCTGTCGAGGTGGAACCAACATAGTTAAAAGAATTTAAGTTAGTTTTAACATTACAATTGTATATTATATTTTTAACTAAGCAATTGTTATTTAACGGACATTTAGATTTATTTCTACAGTTACAGTTGTATTTACATTATACAAATATTGATATTTACATTATATTACCCAATTCATATGAATTGATAATTCAAATTGATAGGACATAACGTAAAGATGTAAATCTATCATCCCTCTCTCTAGATATAGCTCTTTCTTCTCCTCCCTCTTTATATATGATGAAGCCTATGTATCGGTTGTTTTAACTTTGCCTCTCGAGTTTCTCTCTTATTTCTCTCCTATTTCTCTCACCTCCCCATATATAATTATTATTATTTGGTCTACCTCTTTTTTTCCCCCACCTCTATCTTTCTCTCTCTCTGTTTTCTCTTCATTTTTTATTTCGCTCCGTCTCCTCCCCAACTGTCCTTAACACTATAACTAAATAATTACAGTACTCCCTCCCTCCTAAATCTCTCAACTTGTATGATGAATTATTATTATTCATCTGATGCCTCAGCTGCGCCTCTTTTTTCACCTACTCACTATTTCTCTCTCCCCTATCTCTCTCTATTTCTCTCTGTCTTTCTTTACATACATTTCTTCTTTTTCTCCGTCTTTATTTTTAACTGTGCTTAACACTAAATATTTATAAACATCTCACTACCAAACCAGCTTCTTACATAACGGTTGGTCAATATTTATGGTACGTCAAAATTATTTATAAAACTGTTTATATATTGTATTTTATCTGAAGAAGGCATGCCATATTTTTAATATGGTATCCCCGAAATATGTATAGTGAAATAAATATGGTTTTATAAATATAGTTTCCATTTGTTTAATATCGTATACCTACTCCAAAACTTGTCCAGTGCTTTATATCAGTTATAAAATATTT